>CAMZMU010000089.1:45373200-45457280 GCA_947311845.1 Poa pratensis | reverse complement strand
GTAATGTAAACATACATTCATCCTTGAATAAAGCATTGCTGTTTTTACCCTAGTGGCAACAACACATCTACAACCTTAGAACTTGCTGTCACTATCCCAGGTTAAATAGAGGTTGAAACCCAACTATCATGCATAAATACCCCCTCTTGGAGTCACAAGTATTCACGTTGGCCAAGGCTTCAACAAGTAACGGAGAGCATGCAAGATCACAAATGACATAGCATGATAATATAATATTCAGCTCCACATAGGTACAATATAAGTCAGATCCAGCAAACACAACATGTAGCATTACAATAAGATCTTGATCATGATAGGCAGCTCACAAGATCTAAACATGATGGCACAAGTGGAGAAGACAACCATCTAGCTACTGCTATGGACCCATAGTCCAAGGATGAACTACTCACGCAACACTCCGGAGGCGGGCATGGCGATGTAGAGCCCTCCGGTGATGATTCCCCTCTCCGGCAGGGTGGCCGGGAAGAGCTTCAGAACCCCCCGAGTTAGGGTTGACGACGGCGGCGGAATATGTTCTGGATGAAAGGCTCGGTGTTTTAGGGTTTTCCGTCTCGGGGAATAAATAGGCGAAGGGGCGATGTCGGCGGACCCCGAGGGGCCCAAACCACAGGCGCGCGGCAGGGTGGGGCCGCGCCGCCAGGTGTTTGGCCACCTCGTGGCTCACCCTCGTCTCTCTCTCCTTCGGACTCCGTGTACGTGTTGGAAAAAGGGACTTGCCTTTTGTTTCGTGCAATTCCGAGAATATTTCCAGAAGTAACTTTCTGAAACAAAAACAGCAGAAAACAGGGAACTGGCACTGTGGCATCTTGTTAATAGGTTAGTCCCAGAAAATGCATAAAAGTGATATGAAGTGTAGTATAAAACATGTAGCAAATGGTATAATAAAAAGCATGGAACAGCAGAAATTATGGATACGTTGGAGACGTATCAAGCATCCCCAAGCTTAGTTCTACTCGTCCTCGAGTAGGTAAAAATAACAACAAATAATTTCTGAGGAGACATGCTTTCACACAATCTTGATCAATATATTGCAAGGCTCATGTCATGAATGAAGTGACTCAAAGCAATGATCTATAGTTTGCTAACAAATAGATAAAGAGTAAACAATGAATCATATAAGCAAAAACTTTCATGAATAGTACTTTCAAGACAAGCACAAAAAGTTTTGCATAAGAGGTAACTCATAAAGCAATTAGATTCAAAGTAAAAGGCATTGAAGCAACACAAAGGATGATTAAGTTCAGCAATTGCTTTCAACTTGTAAACATGTATATCTCATGGATAGTTGTCAACATAAAGCAATATAACAAGTGCAATAAGTAAACATGTAAGAATCAATGCACACAAAGTTGACACAAGTGTTTGCTTCTAAGATAGAAAGGAGTAGGTAAACTGACTCAACATAAAGTAAAAGATAGGCCCTTCGCAGAGGGAAGCAGGGATTAAATCATGTGCTAGAGCTTTTTAAGTTTTCGAAAGCATATAGAGAGCACAAAATAAGTATTTGAGAGGTGTTTGTTGTTGTCAACGAATGGTTAGTGGGCACTCTAACCCCCTTGTCAACCAGACTTTCAAGAGCGGCTCCCATGAAGGACGTTATCTACCAGCAAGGTAGATCATCCCTCTTCTCTTTGTTTACACATGTATTTTAGTTTCTTTATAGATGACACTCCTCCCAACCTTTTGCTTACACAAGCCATGGCTAACCGAATCCTCGGGTGCCTTCCAACATTCACATAGGAGGTGTCTATTGCAAATTAAGTTGCTTACTGATAAATCAGGGCAAAACATGTGAAGAGAATTATTAATGAAAGTTGTAATTAATTGGGCTGGGCACCCCGTTGCCAGCTCTTTTGCAAATTATTGGATAAGCGGATGTATATGCCACTAGTCCATTGGTGAAAGTCTGTCAGAAGTAAATGACAAGATTGAAAGATAAAACACCACATACTTCCTCATGAGCTAAAAACATTGACACAAATAAGGAGTAATAAAGTTTTGAATTTTAAAGGTAGCACATGAAATATTTACTTGGAATGGCAGGAAATACCACATAGTAGGTAGGTATGGTGGACACAAATGGCATGGGTTTTGGCCTCAAGTTTTGGATGCAACGAGAAGCATTCCCTCTCAGTACAGAGTTTAGGCTAGCAAGGTTGTTTGTTGAAGCAAACACAAGTATAAACCGGTACAGCAAGAATCACATAAAAAACATATTGCAAGTATTATAAGACTCTACACTGTCTTCCTTGTTGCTCAAACATTTTACCAGAAAATATCTAGACCTTAGAGAGAACAAATATGCATCCCAAGTCTCAACAAGCTCTACGGTAGTTCTCCACTACTAGGCTTTAACTACATGATGCAAGAGCTTAAACATGATCTACTTGAGAGCTCAAAACAATTGCAAAGTATCAAATCAAACAAGACAATGATCTACAAGAATGCATATGTCTTTTCCAATACCAACTACTACATGTAGCATTTTCTTTCTTCCAAACAAACACCAATAATTTATTTAAACATAAACTCTCCAAATGATAATATAATGCAGCAAGAGAGTATTTATAAACAAGTGCTAACAGCTCGAAGAGATGCATGAAAAACAGGAGCTAAAAGCACTGCAGTAGCTAGTTAAGAATACTCAACAAATATAAGTGAAGAACATGAGTATTCACATGAAAAAGCGGAGCGTGTCTCTCTCCCACACAAGGATTGCTAGGATCCGAATTTATTCAAACAAAAACAAAATAAAACACACAGACGCTCCAAGTAAAGCGCATAAGATGTGAAAGAATTAAAATATAGTTTCACTAGAGATGACCTGATAAGTTTGTTGATGAAGAAGGGGATGCCTTGGGCATCCCCAAGCTTAGACGCTTGAGTCTCTCTGAATATGGTTGGGATGAACCACGGGGGCATCCCCAAGCTTAGGCTTTTCACTCTTCTTGATCACATAATATCACCCTTCTCGCTTGATCCTTGAAAACTTCCTTCACACCAAACTCAAGACAGTTCTCATTAGAGGGTTAGTGCATAATCAAAAATTCTCATATTCTGTAATGATACAATCAATCCCAAAGCTTCTGGACATTAGCTACAGCCACCAATGCTTTGTGGAGCAAAGAAATCCACACAAACACAGTAAAAGAGCGAATGCAAAACAAAAGGCAGAATCTGTCAAAAACAGAACAGTCTGGAATGACGAATTTTTTCGAGGCACTTAAGTTGCTCAGATGGATCTGGCCTAAAATAATGAAAGTTGCGTACATATCTCAGGAATATGCGTGATTTTTTCAGAATTTTTTGAATTTTCTACAGGGAGATAAGCTCAAATCCGTGACAGCTAAAAATCTGTCACTGCGCAGAAATCCAAATCTTGCATCAACTTTCAATATAGAACTTTACTTGGCACAACATTGCGATAAAATAAAGATACAAAGGAGTTGCTACAGAAGTAACAAAACTCCTTGACTCAAAGAAAACAAAAATAACAGCAAATAAAAACGATGGGTTGTCTCCCATAAGCGCTTTTCTTTAACGCCTTTCAGCTAGGCGCAGAAAGTGAAAATCAAGTGTTGTCAAGAGAAGAAGCATCAACATCATAACTTGCTCTAACAATAGAGTCAAAAGGTAACTTCATTCTCTTCCTAGGGAAGTGTTCCATACCTTTCTTGAGAGGAAATTGGTACCTTATATTACCTTCTTTCATATCAATGATGGCACCAACAGTTCGAAGAAAAGGTCTTCCCAAAACAATAGGACAAGATGCATTGCATTCAATATCCATAACAATAAAATCAACGGGGACAAGGTTATTGTTTACTGTAATAAAAACATCATTAACTCGCCCCAAAGGTTTCTTCATAGCATTATCAGCGAGAAAAACATCCAAATAACAATGTTCCAAAGGTGGCAAATCAAGAATATCATAAAGCTTCTTGGGCAAAACCGAAATACTTGCACCAAGATCACACAAGGCATTGCAATCAAAATCATTCACCTTTACCTTAATGATGGGTTCCCAACCATCTTCTAATTTCCTAGGAATAGAAGCTTTAAGTTTCAACTTCTCCTCCCTAGCTTGCAAAAGAGCATTTGTAATATGCTTTGTAAAAGCCAAATTAATAGTGCTAGCATTGGGACTTCTAGCTAATTTTTGCAAGAACATAATAACTTCAGAGATGTTACAATCATCAAAATCAAAATCATTATTGTCAATGGTGGTGGAACCATTGTCTCCAATAGTTTGAAAAATTTCAGCACTTTTATCAGAAAAAGTTTCAGCAGTTTTAGGCAATTTCAAACGCTTTGCAGAAGTAGTAGAGACATTACCAACACCAATAACATTACCATCAATAGTAGGAGGCTTACTAGCATGTGAAACATTAGCATTACTAGTGGTGGTGATAGTACAAACTCTAACTATACTATTCTCTTTTTCAAGTTCTTCCTCTTTTTCCCACCTAGCATGCAATTCAGCCAACATCCTAATATTATTATCAATTCGAACTTGGATGGCATTTGCTGTAGCAAATGACTTAGTATCTTTAACTTCATTAGGCATAACTTTCAGTTTTAGAATTTCAACATCATGAGCAAGACTATCAACTTTAGAGCAAGATCATCAATTTTTTCAAACTTTTCCTCAACAGTTTTATTGAAAGCTTTTTGTGTGCTAATAAATTCTTTAAGCATAGCTTCAAGATCAGAGGACACACTTCTATTGTTGCTGTAGGAATTACCATAACCATTTGAAGGATAAGGCTTATAGTTGTTGCTACCAAAATTATTCCTATAAGCATTGTTGTTGAAGTTGTTGTTTTTAATGAAGTTTACATCAACATGCTCTTCTTGAGCAACCAATGAAGCTAAAGGAACATTATTAGGATCAACATGAGATCTACCATTCACAAGCATAGACATAATAGCATCAATCTTATCACTCAAAGAGGAGGTTTCTTCAACAGAATTTACCTTCTTACCTTGAGGAGCTCTTTCGGTGTGCCATTCGGAATAGTTGATCATCATATCATCAAGTAGCTTTGTTGCTGCACCTAAAGTGATGGACATAAAGGTTCCTCCAGAGGCTGAATCCAATAAGTTCCTTGAGGAAAAATTTAATCCTGCATAAAAGGTTTGGATGATCATCCAAGTAGTCAGTCCATGAGTGGGACAATTCTTCACCAAAGATTTCATTCTTTCCCAAGCTTGAGCAACATGTTCATTATCAAGTTGTTTAAAATTCATAATGCTACTTCTCAAGGATATAATCTTAGCAGGAGGATAATATTTCCCTATGAAAGCATCTTTGCATTTTGTCCAAGAATCAATACTATTTCTAGGCAAAGAAAGCAACCATTCTTTAGCTCTTCCTCTCAAGGAGAAAGGAAAAAGTTTCAGTTTTATAATATCCCCATCCATATCCTTATACTTTTGCATTTCACAAAGTTCAACAAAGTTATTAAGATGGGCAGCAGCATCATCAGTACTAACACCAGAAAATTGCTCTTTCATAACAAGATTTAATAGAGCAGGTTTAATTTCATAAAATTCTGCTGTAGAAGCAGGTGGAGCAATAGGAGTGCATATGAAATCATTGTTGTTTGTGCTAGTGAAGTCACACAACTTAGTGTTCTCAGGAGTACTCATTTTGAAAAACAAAATCAAACGAATTAAACAAGTAACTAATTTTTTTGTGTTTTTGATAAAGAGAGCAAACAAGACTAAATAAAAATAAACTAAGCAAGACAAATAACAAAGTAAAGAGATTGGGTGTGAGAGACTCCCCTTGCAGAAGCAATTCGGTTTTCCCCGGCAACGGCGCCAGAAAACGTGTTGCTAGCGCTAAGTTGACGAGGGAATATCTCCCCGGCAACAGCCAGAAACAATGCTTGTACGTCACACGTCAGTTGGGAACCCCAAGAGGAAGGTATGATGAGTGCAGCAGCAAGTTTTCCCTCAGTATGAAACCAAGGTTTAATCGAACCAGTAGGAAAACGAGGTTGCTTCGAAGGTGTTGGTGAAGGAGTGTAGTGCGGCGCAACACCAGGGATTCCGGTGCCAACGTGGAACCTGCACAACACAATCAAATTACTTTGCCCCAACTTAACAGTGAGGTTGTCAATCTCACCGGCTTGCTGAAAACAAAGGGTTAAACGTATCGAATGGAAGATGATGTTTGTTTGCATAAAACAGTAGAGAACAATGATTGCAGTAGATTGTATTTCAGATGTAAAAGAATGGACCGGGGTCCACAGTTCACTAGTGGTGTCTCTCCAATAAGATAACTAACATGCTGGGTAAACAAATTACAGCTGGGCAATTGACAATTGATAAGTGCATATAACATGCATGTGTGAGCTGTGGTGTCTACTATGAGATTCATTTGGGCATTACGACAAAGTACATAGACCGCTATCCAGCATGCATCTATGCCTAAATAGTCCACTTTCCGGTTAACATCCGTACCCCTTCCAGTATTAAGTTGCAAGCAACAGACAATTGCATTAAGTAATGTGCGTAATGTAAACAATACATTCATCCTTGAATAAAGCATTGCTGTTTTACCCCTAGTGGCAACAACACATCTACAACCTTAGAACTTGCTGTCACTATCCCAGGTTAAATAGAGGTTGAACCCAACTATCATGCATAAATACCCCCTCTTGGAGTTACAAGTATTCACTTGGCCAAGGCTTCAACAAGTAACGGAGAGCATGCAAGATCACAAATGACATAGACATGATAATATAATATTCAGCTCCACATAGGTATCAATATAAGTCAGATCCCAGCAAACACAACATGTAGCATTACAATAAGATGATCTTGATCATGATAGGCAGCTCACAAGATCTAAACATGATGGCACAAGTGGAGAAGACAACCATCTAGCTACTGCTATGGACCCATAGTCCAAGGATGAACTACTCACGCATCACTCCGGAGGCGGGCATGGCGATGTAGAGCCCTCCGGTGATGATTCCCCTCTCCGGCAGGGTGCCGGGAAGAGCTTCAGAACCCCCCGAGTTAGGGTTGACGACGGCGGCGGCAGCGAATATGTTCTGGATGAAAGGCTCGGTGTTTTAGGGTTTTCACGTCTCGGGGAATAAATAGGCGAAGGGGCGATGTCGGCGGACCCCCGAGGGGCCCAAACCACAGGCGGCGGCGGTGGGGCCGCGCCGCCAGGTGGTTTGGCCACCTCGTGGCTCCCTTCGTCTCTCCTTCGGACTCCGTGTACGTGTTGGAAAAATAGGGACTTGGCCTTTTGTTTCGTGCAATTCCGAGAATATTTCCAGAAGTAACTTTCTGAAACCAAAAACAGCAGAAAACAGGGAACTGGCACTGTGGCATCTTGTTAATAGGTTAGTCCCAGAAAATGCATAAAAGTGATATGAAGTGTATATAAAACATGTAGCAAATGGTATAATATAAGCATGGAACAGCAGAAATTATGGATACGTTGGAGACGTATCAGCTGCCTTCGCCTTGCTTCCCAATTCTTCCGCGGTGAGGTGGAGTGCTTATCCACATGGACGTGGGGAAGTACCCGAGAGGGAGCATGGCGTCCTGCCGGGAACTCGGGCTCTCGGGTCCTTCCTGGCCTTCTTGCTTGATTCGGGGACCCGGGAGGTCCCCAGGACCGGAGCCCTTAGTCGACGTAGGCCATGCGTGTCTTGACGGTGAACCCGCCAGCTTGACTTGAGTCTTGGTCTTGTCCATCTTCATCTTGGGCCCACATGGGGTGGACCCACTTTGGCAGTGCTAGGGAACCCCATGTTCCACTGTTGCGACAGCTACCCTCTAGTGTGCGTCGGCATTGAGTTGATGAAGCAGCCCGGACCGACCTTACGCGTATGCTTACGTGAGACTGGTTCCGCAACTGACATATGGCTTGTACCATATATGCGGCTGGCGGGTGTCTGTCTCTCTCTCTTAAGATGGCTTAGCATTTTCAATGGAGGGCCCGAAAGGGATATGAAATAGTCAATGATTTGATCAGTGTTGTGGTTATAAGTTCGCAAGTAGAAACGGTTCTTCTACGAAAACCCTAGAAGTCACGTAAAATTTGCAAAGATAAAGTAGAAGCGTCTAACTTTGTTTTGAAGAGAGGTTTTAAATATGACATGGTTACGGTAAGTTTTATGAATTGTTCAAACTATCGTGCCGGGGCGCGCCATGGAAACCAAGGTGCATGGCCATGTCATATCGCACTCCATTTCTTTATATGATATTGCATTGTTGTGTGTATCCTATTGATTACTTATATATTAGATATACGACGGTAGCACTAAATAAGAAGATCCTTAATAAATACCAAAATTGTGTTCTCCCTTAGTGTGCACCACCAAGAAAGTTCTACGTTATGAGGCAGGCCGTGACGATCGGGTGTCAGACATATCGTCATTCGCATACAGTGGGTGTAAGCCATGTTGCACACGCAGATACACCAAGGTTTGATTGGCGAGCCTAGTATGTACAGACATTGTCTCGGAACACGGGAAGATCGAAAGATCGAGCATGAGTCACATGAATGTTGTGATAGGCATTTCGATGTCGACCTTTAAAGCTGTGCCGCCGGCTGTGACGATCGGGGTGGTATAGTGAATTGGGGTCGTGTAATCACTAAGATATTTTAGGGATGATAATCTTAGTGGAGTATGTTTAATAATTTGATTATAAACTAAGCTCATATTTTTAATAAACTTAGCCTTATTCTCTTTGCGATTATCTCTGCAGATGGTGTTTTTCCCTAGTGACAATTTCTACTTTGGTCACTTCCTTAGAGGGCAGTCACTTTTGAATGATGGGTCCAACTTCATCTGCTGGTATGAAAAATTAAGGGAAACTCTCAGACACAATAATATACTCTATGTAATAGAGGAGCCATTAGGAGATAAGCCAGGAGATTCGGCTAGTGAAGAAGAAGATGAGGATTTTCGTCAGCGTCGTGACATTTTCATAAGTATCCAATGCACAATGTATACGTGCATGGAGCCTAAGTTGAAAGCACAGTTTCGACACATGGAGCCTTATGTGATGATAGATGCACTCAAGACACGTTTCATGGACCAGATGAAACTTGAGCAATTTGAGCAGCTGGATAAGTTTCTTTCACTCCAGATGGAAGAACATACCTGCTTGGAAACTCATTTAAGGAAGATGTACGACATATTCTTGAGTCTCAGATGTCTATGACTACTGGATGACGGATGCCTTTGCGATAGCTGCTGTGTTGCGTTCACTACCTCCCAGCTATAAGGAGCATGTCCGTGGCTATGTTGTGAAGGGTGATTCATTCACTCTCCTTGATTTCATGAGCCAGTTCAGAACCGTGAAGGTAGAACCATCGAAGGAGAAATCTTTGACGGAACAGGTATATTAGATATACTAAATTATAAATGTGTTATTTTTCGAAACTCTTGTTGAAAAGTATTTGATGCTTATTCTGTTTTGTGAAAACAGGACCTAATTATCACAAGTGGGTTGAGAAGGATAATGTGATGGTGCGCAAGTGATGGCGAGCAAGACAGTTGGTGGCCAATGGCGTTCACCTTCTATAGTTATCATATTGGATTAGTAGTTTTGAATAAGAGATTTTGTCATCGTGTTGCAAGTGATTTTGATTAGTGTGTTTTACATCTTGCAAAACAAGTTATTCATATATGTAATGGAACAAGCCAGTTGTTTTTGATTATGAATAAGTTCTTCTTATGATCACGTTTCGGTTGCAAATAAGTTATTCGCATAATAATCCATATGATGGCACATTGGACATTTATAATCAGGAATGCTGAAATAAATATCCGAAATTGATAATGATATTGTTTAGAAACAACAGCACCGAATTTTAGTCATATAGGCAATGTAAGAAATCTTTAGATACTTCGATCTATTGAACATGCATGTGCCGAGTCTAATGAGACAAGATGATTAAAATATCCGAATATTGATATGTCAATATGTGAGGAAATTAAATTGAAAATCATACTAGATGATTATTAAATTAAATAAGTGGTGAATGTCATTACTTCAAACCTTCGCTGTAATTCTAAGTAAATAAACATATTTACTAAAAGAAACATTAATCTAGAAATGTTTGATAAGATCAAAAGGATTTTTCAGATGAAAAGGTGGATATTAAAGAAATCGGGTTCACATGATTTGATCAAATGGACAGTGATTTTTTGAATTATGGTTTTAGCATAAAGACTTGTGAAATTTTGTTCCACAAATTATAATACTCGAATATACATCAAATATGTTGATATATATATATAATATTATAATCATACTCTCTTTTGATAAAGTATGGTCTTTGAAAGTATCTCTTAAAAATTTAGATATTATTTAGAAATTAGTAGACATCCACTTTAGAAAAGGGTTTTTACCTAAAAATTTCGTGTAAACGATAATATATTAAGCATTGTGGTTTATAGGATTATATGATAATATGAAACCATACACGAATAGTTCTTTGTAGAATATTCATAATAAGTATGAATACATCTTCCATAAACCAAATATCAATAAAAGCAAAACTTATGTTGCTTTGCGGAAAATAAGATTTTCGAAGAAAGGTTGGTGGAATAAAGCAAAAGCTAAAATAAGGTAATTAATCTTGTTCCCGTGAAGTATGGAGTAGCGTATAGGAATATGTTCCAGGAACAAGACTCTACCAATGGAAATGGAAAATAATGATAAGAGATCATAACATTTCATAAGGAGCTTTTATAAAGATGTTAGCCTTAAGAATATCTTCTGTCAAGTCACAGATTAATATTCGTGATTTAATGATCATGTTATCAGAACATGATACATCTACAAACTGCAAAGAAAAATAGGTGATAACAAATACGAATAATGACTAAGAGTCATAAATCCTGAGTTACATTTAAGATTACCATGGTAAATGTTACTCGAATCTTATTAAGTAAATGAGGTTACTTAATCTTTTATATAAAAGGTTATATGGAAGGAATGAAACTTTGAGATGGACATAAATCTACTTTTGTCATGAAGAATGTCTTGGACAAAATCAAAAGGGTTGACTACATAAATGTAGACATGCTTGAGTCTGTTGGATTTGTATTAACAGAATACTAATACGTCGTATCTTGAAATTTCGAATTGATGAATGATCAATGATTTTGTGTTGACCAAAATATCGAAAGAAATTATGTTTGAATAATTTGAGTGGGAGTCTAATGAGCTTGCTCAAATTTAATATGTAAATGACATATTTTAGTGGGAGCTTGATAAGCTACAATGTCTTAAATGTGGTTGACATTTTGAGTGGGAGTTTGGTAAGCTTCATATGTGATTGACATTTTGAGTGGGAGCTTAAATCCTTGTATGTAAATGACATATTATGGATAGTACTAGTAGAATTAGATAGAATTAATTATGGAATTATGATGAAGTTGTGAAATGATTTAAACATTGGTGTCTATTTAGATAGATCAAGAAGTTTAAATAAAAAGTCGAGATGTTTTTCCTTAGATTAGATTCTGAACGGTCAGAATAGAATAAAACCAAGGAGAGGTCCTTGGAAATCTAGTTAAAACATTTAGTGGATTTCTACACGATAATAGTGGTTGTAAGATATGTTGCACCTTTTATACTATTATAATAGTTGGCATCATATAGAACCATATTATGTGCTCGACGTAGTATGACCCATGTTCTTGTGAGAAGAACAAGTACTGAGGTAAAATTCAGAATTTACTGTAAGTAAAATATATCCTTCATTGTTTAACAGAAACTGAGGATAAATTTAAGATCCATAAATTTAGAATTTATATAGGATAGTAAAACCAACAAATGTTGTGGTAATAACTGACCAAGATGAATGGAAGACCAAATTGTCGTAGGAAGTATTTAAACACCGGATTGACTATAGAATGTCAAAATCTACATAGGTATGAAAAGTATATAGATACTGCGAGATTATGCATATTACGATTGGTTGAGAAAATGTATTCTCTAACTAAGTGTGTTTAAATGCAATTGACTGATTAAAGAATCAGAGTAAGCGAGGGAAACAAAAGTCTCACTTAGTCACCAAAATATGTATATGTGTTATCAGGATAACACAATGATATCAAACAAGGTGATATCAATGAATCGCAAAGAACATACGAATCTGTATGGTACAGATCGTTGAAGGAAAACTCTTCCGCAAGCAGGCATCGTCATAAAATGCTTATAAGATAAGGTATTATGATTAAAAGTAAAATGCAGCTGGTTTATTTGTACTCTAGTGCAAGTGGGAGAATGAAGGAGATATGCCCTAGAGGCAAATAAATATTAAGTATTTATTGCATTATCTCATTAAGTTTATAATAAGTTTTATACCATGCTATAACTGTATTAATCAGAATTGTTAATACACATGTGGTATGTAAACAAACCAGAGTCCCTAGTTAGCCTCTTTATAAACTAGTTCATTAGTCAACTGATGATCAAGAATTCATGTTCATGGATATTTATATAGTTGATCATGAGGTCATTTTATTAGTGGGATAAAATGATGGACATACCCACCAAACTATTGCATGAGGATCGTGTCACATAGTTCATTGATGCAATAGGAAAAATAATATGGTAGCTTATTCCTTAGACCGTGAGATCGTATTAATCGCTGCCTCTGGAGGATACTTTGAGTGCATCAATCGTCAGTTCATAAATGGGTGACTAAAAAGGTGTATGTCGGGTATTTCGAAAGGGTACGTTGAGGCGTATGGATCAAGAGCGGGATTTGTTCATCCGTGTGATGGAAAGATACTTTGGGCCCACTCGGTGAGATTACATCTATAAAGTTGCGCAGCGTATGACTAGGTCATGGAGATGTAATATCACAGAACGAGTTAAGTAGCCCTTGTCGGTAACGAGATAAAACAAAGCATAGGATGTTCATGATCGTATCTCGGACAAGGGTAGTATCGAAGGAACAAAAGGAATGAATATCATGTTTATGGTTCAACGACGATATTCGTGGAATGCACAGGGACCGTCATAGTCATCCAGGTCTCCCTGACGGTCATTGGCGAGCGAGGGGTCTCGACCATGTCTGGAGTATTCTCGAACCGTAGGGTAACACACTTAAGGTCTTGACGATGCTTGGAGATCGTTTTGGAATTATCGGAATAATAGAAATAGAGAGAGAAAATGAACCGGAAAGGTTCCGGTGGAATCGGAAGGGTTCCGAGGAAGTCCGAAGGAAGTTCGGAGTGGTCCAGGAATTGTCACGGAGTCACGGGAGATTAAATAATATGTAAATATATTAATTAATGAATTAATTATATTTATTTATTAATTTAATATTACATAAAAGGGAAAATTGGGGCAGCCCACCTAGATGGGCCAAACCCCAAAGGGGAGGCCCATGTGTGGCCGCACCACACATGGGGTGGTGCGCATCGGCCACAAGGGGCCCATGCGGCTGCCCAAGCCAGCCGCACCACCCCCCTCCTCTCCTTTCTTTAGTCCCACATGGGGAGCTAGGGGCATTGGCAACCCCCTTCCCCTATATAAAGAGAGGCATATTAATTGGATGATATACACAGAAAATACAATTAATTTTGTATGCCGGCCGAGGTGCTCCCTCCGCCCACCTCCTCTCTCTCCACCTCCCGTAGTGCGTGGTCCCTTGAAGGACTGCGCGCGCGTGAGAAATCTATACCGCAGTACGCCGTCATGCTGCGGGATTCCACCCAAAAGTTCTGCTTCCGCTATCTCGGCTGGATCGGAGAGACCGGGAGTCATCGTAAAGCTCCACACGTGTGCGAGTACTCGGAGGCGCCACACTTGAGGCGCCGGGGCGTCATCGTCGCGCCATCTTCGTCGTCTACTTCGGCAACGCTTGTGCGGGAGCGTAATTCCCGCTTATCGGTCTACAAGGGTATGTTATCGATATCTCCTCGTTATCGCATTGCTAATAGATAGATCCTTGGCTTAGTTTTGTCGTACACTAGTTAGAAAAATTATTGTTTTCTGCTGCGAACCCCTTCAAAAACATCATGTGCAATCACATGATTTAAAAGGTCATGTGCAATTGCGCGCTTGAAAAATGAGTGTGCAATTGCACGACTAAAAACATCATGTGCAATTACATGATTTAAAAGGTCATGTGCAATTGCACGCTTAAAAAATGAGTGTGCAATTGAACGCTTAAAAAAAAGAGTATGCAGTTGCATGCTTAAAACATTCATGTGCAATTGCGTGATTAAATAATCATGCGCAATTACACGCTAAACTTAATGTGGAATTGCACACCGAAAAAATGTGCAATTTCACGTTATAAAAAAATGCAAGTGCAACTGTGGAGTGAATTTCATGTGCCGTTACGACTACAAAAAGGAAAATTCAATTGCAAAAAAAAAGTGCAATTGCACTCTAAATAAATTATGTGTAAGCATTTGTGCGCAAATTCTCTATCTGATATCAAAAGCCCAAACGCAAAACACAAAAAACCAACTAATAAAACCTGAAAAGAAAGGGCCCAGCAGAAAAGCCAAAACAAAAAACGAGAGGAGACAACCAGTTCCGTGCATTCACAATCGTGAAACCTGATCCATCCATCGCTCGCTTCCCTTCGACCGAGAGGTAAGTTAAAAATCCGGAAACCGAGCGTTAGCAATATGTACTATGAATAATTTCATCAAATACTAGACTATGTTTTATTTTGATTCGAATAATCGTACAATGGACATGGATTTGAGATTAGACATGGATTTGCGATGTATGATTGGAAGGACACATTTTTTGTGTTGTCCGGGCTATATCCGCGGACATGTTAGGGGCCAGAATTTATCCATTCCGGTTGGAGATGGTCTTAGAGCATCTCCACCGGGGGTCTCCAAATCAGTGTCCGGCACCCCAATCGAGGCCCAATTGGGGGTGCCGGACATGTGTCCGCCCGAATGGCCCACAGCGGCGCATCCCAAAGGCCCACCCCCAAACGGCCCTAATTTTGAGCATTAGATCGAACACCTTGCGGGCGCACAAACCGCCGCCGGTTCACCTTCGCGTCGCTTCGAAACACAGCGTTGGTGTGGACGTGCAACCGCCGCCGCGTCGCTTCGGGGTGGCGTTCGCACCGCTTCGCAGCAATATTAACCATCATCGCCGGCCGCACGTCGCTCACATTCTCTCCGCGAACCATCTCCCACAACTCGCTCGCCATGTCGTCGCCTGAGAAGGAGCCCGTGGTGGCCGATCAGGAGCAAGAGAAGGAGGCCATGGTGGCTGATCAGGACAAGGAGGCCGTGGTGACCGCCGATCAGGAGCAGGAGGCCGTGATCCCTGCCGATCAGGGTCAGGAGGCCGATCAGGGTCAGGACGGCGCGGGCGATCAGGAGCAGGACGGCGAGGCCGAACAGGAGCAGGACGGCGAGCCCGCAACTCCATCCCGGAACGCCCTGCTTTCTCACCGTGGGAACCTTGGTCCCCGTGACCGTCCCGTGTGGCTGGTGCACAAGCAGGACCGGCCGTTCCCCACGCGCCAGAACCGGAGTGGCAGCCAGGAACTCCAGACGCGGCGCCAGCGGACGACGGGCCTGGAACACCGCCACCCAAGGCTGACTCCGATGACGAGGAATAGTGTTCTAAGTTTCTAGTTGTAATCATATGTAATAAGTAGATGCATACATTAATAAAAGTCTCCAATGGTTCCGGCAATCAAATTGTTCAGCCGCGCCGGATAACAAGTACCAAACCACGGCCATGACATAGTTCGACCGCGCCGGAGAACAAGTCTCCAACGCCGGCCATCAAAATAGGTTCGACCGCGCCGGAGAACTAGTCTCCAATGCCGGCCATCAAAAGGGTGCCCCCCGGCGCAATGAATGGTGCATGCCGATCACGCGTCGGCTTCCTCCTCCTCGTCCTTCTCGTCCTCCTCGCCTTCCTCTTCGGATTCCTCGAACGCCGCCGCTTTGGCCGCCGCCTTCTCAGCCTGAATGCGCCTCCGTTCGGCCACGAAGTAGGCCTTCTGGTTGGGGCTCATGTCGTTCGTGTTGGTGGCCATGAACAGACGCTCCTCCTTCTTCTCATGGGCCTTGAGCTTGGTCTTTTGCATCTCGAAGTAGAGTGACCACTTTTTTTCGGTCGCGGCTTGTATCTTCTTCTTCGCGGCACTCGACGCGGCCACCTCGGTGACGTAGAGCTTCACCGACTCTTGGATGCTGCACGACGAGGCCGTCGTCTTCTTGCCAGCCCTGGCGGCCGCCTTGCACGCCTTGACTCCCATCTCTGGACGATCGGCGCTGGCGGCCGGCAGCCTTCTTTCATCTCCCTCGGCGTTATCCTTGACATGGCGCTTCCATTTCGGGCAGTCGCGAAGCGTCTCCCAGCAATGCATCAACTTGTATGCCTTCTTATGATCCATCGCCAAGTCGATGTACATGTAGCCGGCATCGTTCAACTACACGAACAAACACAAGTCAAGTATGTTTGTAAACATGGCCGGTTACAAGTAAGACGCAAGTTAAGATGACCGGCTAACCTTGTCGGTGTCATTCTTGCCACTCTCATCTCTATTCATGATTTGCTCATGGCAACCATGAAACTTGCTAGTGAGAGTCGAGATGACGCCCCACCGGCTTTCAACCGATTTGGCATTGCAATTGGGCAACACATCATGAGGTGGATACGACCTTCTTTCGGTGTAGTCCCTATGTATGCGTGCCCAATAGGCATCCCTCTTTTGGTTGGCGCCTTTCGTGCCGCACATGCTCACGTTCATCCACGACTCGCACAACAACTTGTCCTCCGTGTCGCTCCAAGTCCGGCCTCTGTAACCTGCCTTCTGCCGCCATCCTTTCTTCCTCGCCTTCCTCTTCTTTGCCCTGGCCATGGTCGCCCTCCCCTTCTTCGCCCTGGCCGTGGTCGCCATCCCCGTCGTCGCCCTGGCCAAACTGATCTGTGTCGGCGCCTCCGTAGCCACCACCGGCGACCAGTTCAGTCATCACATCGGCGCCAGCATCCTACGTCACAAAACGGCGACACGGATTGCACACAACAACAATTTGCATCCGGCCTCCGGCAATAAATACACATAACAACAATTTGCATCCGGCCGCCAGCAATAAGTGCGCACAACAACAATCGGCCGGACAACACAATAAATGTGAGCGGATCAGCAAGATAAATAGCACGCACCTGGCCGAGTTGGTCGGCCGCGTTGCCGCCTTCATGGACGAAGAGGTGGCCGCGGGAAGCAGTCGTGTCACCGCTAGTGGATGGCGTCCGCCGTAGCGCCGGCGAGTTGCCGAACAACGGCGCCTCGTTCAGATCGATGGCCTCGTTGGGGGAAAGCCGCGACTGCTGCGTCTGGTAGCCGGAGGTGTCCTCGAAGAAGGCCGGGGCAGACGGCGACCCGCAAAAGACGCCGACGCTAGCTAGGCTAGAGCTACTTTGGCTCAGGCGATCAGCATCTCGGCGGTATCTTTTGGCGACGGCTCATTCGCCGCCTTGTCCTTCGCCTTCAGTCGCCTTTGTTGCCGAAGGTGGGAAGCGGCAGTGCGCAGCTCGGCCTGGCTCAGCGTCGCCTTGACCGTTGGCCCCGAAAGCTCCTGCGGCTCCCGCTTCATCGCCTTCTCTTCGGCTGCGACGACGCCGGCGGCTTGCGCCCCCCTGGGTTTCGAGAGGCCGACGACCTTTGGCGGCATGGTGACGGAAGGCGAGGAGGTCGCGGCGGCGGCGTAAGGGTTTGGGAAATGGAGGGAAGATTGAGAATTTTGGCGCCGGGGGCAGCAATGTAGAGGAAGGGGAATTGGGCGCTGTGCGCTGTGTGTATGACGGGCGGGCCACCCCTGTCGGAGGGCATGTCCGCCCCATGTCCGCTTGGAGGCCCTTTCGGGGGTGCCGACACGATTTCGCTCGGGCGACCCTTTGGGGGTGCCGCTGGTGGTGGTTTTTTGTGTCCGGACCCCCATTGGGCCTTTGGGGGTCATTTGGAGGCCCCGGTGGAGATGCTCTTATATTCAGAGGTGGAGAAAGTCCGATTATGCAAGAATTGGGGTGATTTTTCAAATCTACGAACCAACCAGCACCTGAGGTATAAACTGACCATTGCCACCAACACTGGTGCACTGCATAACAGGCCCTGAAGACTGCAAAGCTCTATGAAGTGCTTTTACTCTGTCACGGGGAGAAGAGTGTGCAGGTACAACACCAACCCTGAGCAAAGCTCCCACATCGATGACACGTAAGTACATAACCATGTCTTCTAGGTGCTAACTGCCCTAGCCCCTCACCGGTCAACAGACTGCAAATTTACCTGATGACTACAAAACATTCCAAAGGATGGATCCACGCGCCCCAAAAGAGCATGCATTATCAGCTCCTTGAATCACCTGTTGTCTTGTCTCTGTCCCCTTTGCTATCCTGCTGTGTCGCATTTGGCGGAGCATTCGTGGCACCCTTGATGTCCTTACTCTTGACAGACGCTAGCTGACTATCACTTGTGTCGCTTTTTGAAGCAGAGGCCTCATCAGGAGATGATGTCTCACCCTTCTTCAGAGCTTCCTTTTTGGTGGATAAATCAAGGGCAGAACTTCTCATTTTGTCATCCGCAATTTCCTTAACGACACCCTCTAGTGTATCTAACCTGACAAGGACTGTTGCCAGCTTTGAATCAGCATCCTCCTTAATAGAGTCGGCCTCAAGTTGTTTCTGTTTCTCTTGTTCCTCGTTTTTCTTCCTTTTTGCTTCTGCTTCCTGAAACAAGCAGCATAGAACTCCATCAGTAGATTATTACTGAATATGCATTTCTTATCATTACAAAAATACTTGTTACATGAATTTAGTTTCGTTTGAATTGCTCAATGGTACTTAAATAGCAAGCTCACGCCTCTGATAACGAAAATTATATTTCATAATTCATATACAAAGTATACATTTCATATTCAAATAAATAGAATTCAGGACCAAACATGTAACCTTGAAAGTTCAGTTTATCACAGTTTGTACGACTCGATATTTCAAGTATATACTTTCTGAATAGGGGACTATGGCATTCTTGGAAAAAAAATAGAAACTGCTTAGTTGCATAGACGCTGTACTGCATGTAGTATAACGTTTTAGCCCGTATCTACACTCGGATGTTTATGCTAGTAACACCTAGCATACTAGCAGATGGTAGAGTGTGCAAAAAATTAATGAAAAGTAACAAGGTTATTTGTTTAGAATGTAGGTACAGAACACCAAACTATAGTATCTACTTGTAGAGAGTCTGATTAAAATGCTCAGGAACCGATGCAACTGAAGAAAGTGCTATCTGCGACTTGGCACATACTCGTATTAATCACTCTATAATTACATCATGTGCCAGGCTAATAGCATATCTAACATAGATTGGTCATTTTATATACAGTTCAACATCAATGGTATGAATAGTCTAGAATACATCAACTAACAATATAAACTGTACTGAGAAGTTCCATTGTACATGCATTTAGGTTAAAACTTCATACCAGAGCTTTAACAAAACTGACAGCATGGCCACACTAACGCAAGGATGCATTTACAAGGTTGAATGACCGTGACTAAGCTTAACTGGATTAAGTGCCAATGTCATACAAGTCAAATTAACTTGTTGTTCTCGAGGTTGTGGGGGCTTCGCCCCGTGGGGTTGTGTTGTTGTATGGTTTTCGCCCGGTTTCTTCCAAAATAAACCGGGCACCTTCTGCTTAATAAATGGATAAGGCAAAGCTTTTGCCTTCGGTTTAAAAAAAAAATCACCTAATACAGTCATAACTGAATAAGATAAGTTAAGTAGCATTGGTCTATAAGAACAAGTTACAGCACAATGTTCGGGTACGTAAGAAGATATAGATAGGTCTTATTTTTCTGCCCACTGTTGCAGAAGATTCAAATTATTTCATTGAGGCCTTCTATTCCAAAGGAAACTGTGCAGATATGAGGGAATCAATTCCAAAGGAAACTGTGCAGATATGAGGGAATCAAAATATATTACCGCTTCCATCCTTTTGATCTCTCTTCGCGCATACTGGGCTACCAAGTAGACAGCTGCAGCTCAAAACAAAGCCACAATGTAAACATATAAAAGAACCGTCAATTTCACATTTGGCATTCCAAAGCACTTGCTTATCAGATAAGAATTGATTTTATCATGAAACAAACCTAGCGATGGCATGCAAACAAAGAAGAGCTGCACAAGGTGGAAGTCGAGCCTGAAAAACAAAAGGGATTACAGAAACCAACAAAACCTGTCACTTTGAATTCGTTTGTAATGGAAATCATTCCCAAAACCTGCACTGTGAAAAATGTTACAGACTGAATGGTTTGTAAATTTTGTCGAGACGTTCTAAGTTAGTTAGCCCTATTCTGACTGATATTGTAATATACTCCCTCGGATCTAAAAGATTGTCGCTACTACAGCTTTGAGTTTGTGTGTCTCACGTTCAATTCTTCCGACACTTTTAATGGACCGGAGGGAGTACATTATGACCTATAAGGCGGTCAAGTGTCCTAAGGCGCTGGGGGGAACTCTACCGCCTAAGCACCTAAAGCAGCCAAAAACTAGGGCGCTGGTGGGGGGGGGGGGGGGACTCTACCGCCTAACTGTCCCTAAGGCGACTCCTTAAAAACCATGATTGATCTTAGACTCCATTTTCACGTCATGTTTTGGGCTTAATGATGGTTACCAGAGATTAGTCAACCCTATGACGAGATAGTACCAAAGGCAAGCATGTCGAACAAAGATATTTAAGTAGAGGAATTTTCTATGCTTTCTTAGATCCTGGTTTCATTCCACACATAGGTCTTACCAAAGGGGAAAACATTTTAAGCAAAGATCTTCAAGTAGTAATCCCCTTTAAGACAGGGGAAATTTCTATGCTTTCCTAGATCCTAGTTTCAGTCCAGACATGATGAATATAAACAGAATAGGAAGTTATAAATGTAGGATTTCAGTCAACTGCTACCTCGGTATCAAGAACGAACCAGCTTTGTTGAACTCGAATGATCCTCCCTCCGTTCCACAATATAAAAAAAATTAGGTGTTACACATGTTGTCTATATTCGTACCAAAAAGAGTGAACATGTACACTAACACGTGTCTAAATACACATGTGTACATGTGAATGTGGAAAAACGCTAAAACAATTGTGGAACGGAGGGAGTAGATCCTAAACTTTGCAACCAGATGAGTTGATGCATAAGCGACAGAAAAGGAATCACCTCTAAATTCAAACATTCGAGCAGTGTTGATCCCATCCCATCTCATCTATCAATCCTACTGGGTGTACGGTGATAGCTTTGTAACGAGATGAGTTGTTCGCATCAGCTTTCCACAAGCAATACCTACCCCATCGCATCTCCCTCGAACCTAAGACCCTCAAACCCAAGAGTTGGTTGCTGCCTAATGCTCACCCAAATTCCTTGCGCTTGGGGGACACCGTGAAGAGGATGTTAGCGGCCGTCTTCCAGTCAGCGCCGCTGGACCAGTCGAATTCCTGCACCTTCTTGTACGCCTCCATCCGCGCCGCCATCGCCTCCTGCGCCTTCGCCGCAGCCACCGCCGCGGGGTCCGTGCGGGCGGCGGGGGGACATCCCTCGCCGGAAGAGGACGAGGAGAGGTGGCGGCAGATATGAGCGAGGGGGAGGCGAAGGCGAGGCCTCAGCGCCGGAAGCATGGCGTGGTGTGCCGCAGGGCACGCCGGAGACGGCGGTGGTCTTCAGGGGTTGGGGTTTTCGGGCAGGGGTGGCCGTGTGATTTCCTGACCGTGTGATCTGATATTAACGGACAGATCGACGATTCTCTATTGACGGGGGACGACCGAACTGAACGGACAAATTTTTTTTGTAAGCACAACTAGTTTTTATTTAGGCCCCACTTATTTTCTTCGATAATGAGCTCTTTGTTACACTCAAGAGTTAGCATCACAACTAATACAATAGTTCACGGTCCTCCCTAGCTGTGTTTTATGGGTTATTGTCTTATTGACAGCATAAGTGAGATCTTACATGTGTTAAGCTTTTACATATATTTGATGAAAAGCATAAGGCGGTGATTGGTCCCTCAAAAAGGTGAAAATATCGAAACAGTGTCCATAGATTTTTGTTTCTTGAGTCGTAGAGCATCTGTATTATCAAGAAGGGTTGCTCGATAAAGATGTGGGAAAATCTTATCACGTTCGCCAACCGCGACTTGCACCGCTAAACCTTCCTATAGTTGGAGAGAACCCTCAAAAGCTAATTGTTGTTAGAACTGAGTCCAACGACTCCAATCCGACCGGATATTCCGATGTGCTCAGTCCTAAGACTCCATGGTTTTATTATCGGGCCTGACTCCAAAAATTACGCCAAGTGGTGTGACTCTCGGGTGCCCAGTCTAGAGTTTTGCCCAGAGACTCACGAATTTACCAGCCAGGTCGAAATTTCCGGTCACCCTAGCGGAGTTCCCAGGCCAGGTCGGAGACTACTGTGTCTCCATCCCAAAAACTCCGGACTAAGTTTTCTACACCGGCCAAATTTTGAGGGGACTTATATAAGGCCCCCTTCTTTCCTTTCTTGATCATTGTGGTGGCTGTAATTAAGTTATGGAGTTGTGTCCACCCTTGTTTGTAAAGTTTTGGTCAACGCTTAAAGTCAACCACATTGTGGATTGAGCTTTTCCTCACGGGGAGGCTTCATAAGAATAGAGTGAGCACATTTGTACTATTGAAGTGTCTAGGTGGCTCCACACCTCGGACAAAAGACGTACTTACTTGGTAAAGTACTTCAGATTTTAAATCCTCGTTTCCATTATTACGGTTATCTTCAACCTTTACTTATTTGCATCGTGTATCTTGCCACATATAATTGTTAGTAAAATTGTTAGTCGTCTATTTACCTCCTCTAATCGACTGTGCCGGCCTTTACACGGTCTGGCCTCTGCGTAGATAGTCACTTCCCATCATGTCCTGCGCGGCATGTGTAGTTAGATGGAAGCAAGTCCGAATTATTAGAAAAAATGATTTCTAAGAGAAATAATCTTTACAACAGAAAACAATTTTCTATTTCATGAAAACACATCTCACATTTTATAGGGAGCGATTTCAGTTGATATGGAAACATAGTGCACAAATTCAATTGGTCGAAACAAATTTGAGTTGTCCACCCTAGGGGTGGGAAAAAAACCGATGACCGAAAACCGTACCCGAAAGACCGACACCGAAACCGAATAGACCGAACCGATAATTTCGGTTAGCAATTCGGTCATGATTTCTGAGAAACCGAATTAATCTCAGGTAATTCGGTGTTATGTCTTGGATGACCGAACAGACCGAACAAACCGAATAAATAGGTCATCGATCAAATGATGAAAAAAAGCCCAGCCCATTATCTTCTATTCTAACTTTCTAAGTCGCTCACGTTGGTACAACCGTACAAGTACAGCCTATGCTTTTCTAGTAACACGGATCGCATCTAGTTCCCCATTCTTAACCTCCACAAACCTAGCCGCCTCTGCTTTCTATGCAGCGGCCAGCCACCAGCGACCAGCCACTAGCGCTGGATGCCATCTCGTCCATCTCTCTCCACCCTCGGGCGTCGGACACCATCTCCTCCTTTTCTCCATCCTAGCACCATTTTCTCCCTTCTGACTCTTGCTCAGCTGGCAGGCGAGACAGCCGCTCCGGCCTGCGACATCGAGTGCAGTTGCGGCTTCCATCTTTGATCTGCCTAGTCCCCCCGCCCTGCCTCGTCGGCTCGCCGTCGCCTTCGCCGTTGAGGTCCCTACACCATCAGGACGGCAGGTATCGTTTTAGTATTTTGTATTTTCTAAAAAACAATTTTAAAACTTCTGAAGTAATAATTCTTTATGTTCCCTCCGCGTGGTCTACAGCTCCGTCAAAGACACGGAGAAAAATAACAGGGCGACAAGCGGGGAAAGCCGAAAGGGGGGAGGCGACGCAACCAAGGCCCAATCCCAAGCTTCAGCCACCGAATCCCGAAAGCATATCGGTCAGGTTCGTGAATTCGCACCTGAATCCTTCTTCTCCGCCATCTTCCCTCCCGTTTGGTACCCCCAATTGTGGTTCGGTTGGGGATCTTGTCAGGATCTTTGGGGATGGGCGGTGTGGGTTCTTGGTGCGTGTGATCCGTGGTTGGAAGAGAAAATAAGTGAATTTTCGGTGGAAGATAGTAGCTTTTTATTGTCGTTGGGCAGATAGGTATGTTAGAGGGGAAATTTCCTTTAGCTTTCCTGTGTTGTTGCGTGCAAACTTGCACAAATCGTTGCGCCTAACTGGTTGGACCTGTCCTGCGAAAACATAATCTGCTAGTAAAAAGCTTGGAAGCAATACATATGCAAAGGTAAAACCTATCTTTGTGGTTATGTGCGGTAGAAGTCTGAAAATGAACTTTGGACACATCATATTTAAACCTTGAGTAATCTTGTTGTTCATGTAGGGCCTCGTGGCGCTTTAGCGTATTATTACTCATGTTGAGTGTTGGGATTGGAGTAATTGAGTAGGAGCAATCTGTTCCAGCGCTACAGCTGGTCAATCTTAGTTTGGGATTGTGGCCGACGCCTAGTTGCGATCTTATTATTATGATATCTGAGTTGTGATATTGCCTTACTCTTTCTTATACCTATCTATCATGCTAAAGCTTTGTATTCTGCCATACTTTTTGGCGCTCACTTGACAATTATGACGCTAACACTATTTTGAATTAACCAGCGATGGCATCATCTTCGGACCCATGGACGAAAGAGTACACTGAAGCGTCTAAGCTTGTTGATGACATAAGCTCCATGATTGCCGATAGAGGTTCTCTTCCACAATCAGGCCCGAAATTATGCGTCACACATCAGCCATTCGGAGAAAAATAACTATTCTTGGGACTAGACTGGATAGTTTGGTGACGTTGCTGTCCAGAATTCCTCCAAAGTCACTGTATGTTTTATCACGACTACTTTTATGTTTATACTACAATATATGCACTGAAGAAAACTTGAGCCCCTACATATATGCTATATCTTTAGAGGAACATAGGACAGTAGAATCTCAGAGAATTCGTATGAAGTAGTAAATAATCTGTTACTTTCATGTTTGATATATCAGTTTCCTGCGAACTCTTCTAGGCTCAGTAAAACAATCATTATAATGATGTGAGCAGTATAGGGAAGAGGCGGCCATGCTGGTTACAAGTTCCTTGTGAAATGTGTAGCTGGTAGGACCTGGTAGTTGTGAATTGCCAGAGGACTAGGCATAGCCCCTCAATACCGAAGTGCCTTGATGGCAACTCTGGTCGACTGAAGCACATGGAGAAAAGAGGGGATGGGCATTGGATGAGGAGATTAGGGGTAAGAGGCTTCTTATTTATTGGTTGCCAAAAGGATAGCAAGGCCAAGTCCTTAGATAGCTGGCTGCTACTCCCTCTGTTCCAAATTATAAGATGCTTTGGATATTTCAATGTGGACTACATACAGACTGAAATAAGTGAAATAGACACTGAAATGCCTCTATATACATGCGATTCAGAAAATTGTTAGAATTTCTTATAATTCGGAATGGGGGTAACAACAATTAACTAACTCATCTAGCAGATAAGACGAGGTTCTAGACAAATGAGTAAATGGAGAGTCCTAAGAGATAATCAAATTAGTAAACTAAGAACCCTGTACATATGTGATTTACTTACTACTGTAGGATTGTCATTGAAGGCAGATTTTTGTCTTCTGCACCTGTATAATAAATTAGTGTCTAGCAGCGAGGTCTGATGATTTTACGAGCTATCAAAAAAGTTAATGTAGTTATTTTATATTTTTCTTGCAGCACTGACAAGGAGATGCATAAGCGCCAAGATGCACTTTCCAACTTGAAATCGAAAGCAAAACAGATGGGGACAAGTTTCAACGTGTCAAACTTTGCAAACAGGTGTGTTCATGTCAGTGTTGAAACCTAGTGCAGGCTTATTCTGCATCAATGTTTTTTCTTGGGGTTTAAAAATATATACTTGAGTATTTTCATTCTTTCAAGTTTGTTCAGTTGATTGGTATTGTAAGTAATACGTAAAATATGCATTTATTCTGTTTAGGGAGGATTTGCTTGGTCAGGGTAAGAAAGCAGCTGATGATATGAGCAGAGTTGCTGGGTTGGATAACCAAGGGATTGTTGGCCTTCAGAGGCAAGTTATGAGAGGTATTACTGTTATTATTTATAATTATTCCTCCAGTAGTTTTTTATAACAAGTAGCCTTCTCATATGTAAACTGAAGAAAAACACATAACTGAAGGACCTAAATGCCTAATAGATTCCATGGCACCCTGTTTGGTCTTGAGACTTCATTTCATATTGGTTGGCACATATATCTATATTCTTAAAAGTACTAGGCTTTTGCGTAGGTGATAACCATTGTGTGGTAGCTTATTTCTTTTTTTTAACAATTTGCAGAACAAGATGAGGGTCTTGAAAGGCTGGAGGAGACAGTTCTGAGCACAAAACATATTGCATTAGCAGTCAATGAAGAACTTACTCTTCATACAAGATTGATTGTTAGTGCTATTGCCCCTAAAAGAACCACATGCATGTTGTATTTCCAATAATGGATGAATAATTGCTTTCTCCATGTTGCAGGATGACCTGGAAGATCATGTTGACGTTACAAACTCCCGTCTTCAGGTAACTACTGTTTGCATCATTTAGTTCAGCTTACATGGACGTGACATTGACAAGGCTCTCTTAATCCAGCGTGTGCAAAAGAGGCTTGCAGTCCTGAACAAGCGCACCAAAGGTGGCTGCTCAGTCATGTGTATGCTTCTATCTGTTCTCGCCATAGTGCTGCTCGCGGTGATTGTTTGGCTTCTCATCAAGTATCTGTAAAGAAGATGATGCATCCTTGGAAACCTTTGTGCAACGCATCTGTTGTTTGCTACTACTCCATTGCAGTGTGCAGGCTCTATATACGATGTTTTTCATGGTGGTCCTTTCAGTTCAGTGTCTTGAATGTTTATATCAGTATGTAAAAGGTATGAGGCTCTGGCATTCGCCCAGAAATATGTGTGGATGTTTGTGCTCTTTGTATGTTTGCTGTGAGAAATGTAGACATTTTGTGCAAGGGTTTATATGTATGCTCCACCTATCGTTTTCCATTGTATTGTATTATTAGTGTGCGAGCTTTTATAATCTGTTTGTGCTTCCGTGTCACCGTGGACGACAGCTTGTATTGCGAAATCAGTTCCATCTCTCCATGCAAAATTTGTGAAAATTGCGTGGCCACAATGTTGTGATATACAACCTTTGTTTCGAAATATAAGATGTTTTAACTTTTTTCTGATTCAGATGTATCTAAACGAGTTTCAGTGTGTAGATTCACCTTTTCAGTGCATATCTAGTTCATGTTGAAATATCTAAAACATCTTATAATTTGAAATGGAGGAAGTACTAGTCGATTCACGATATCTGTCCCGTTCAGTAACAAGAAGACTACTTTGTTAGTTTATCTCGGCGGTGGTCCACATGACACAAGGCGGAGAGATTATAGCAGTTGTAGTTGAAGAAAGAGGTTGATTGGCAGTTCGACTCCAACACAGTGTTTTTGCACTAGGAGTTAAGCTAAGGCGCTCTTTGGTTGGGCTTAATTTTGGCTATTGCCTTTCGATTTCTAACACACAACTTTTTATTTTGACTTTTAGCTTATACCATCATCATCATGTAATAATAGGCGAATGCTCTTCAGAAGAGATTCAGCTTCGGCTTCCTCGACACTGCAACAACTTCTCAGCATCATACAGGTATCAGAGAACAGGACTTGGCCTACGGTCAGCTTCAAATTTAAATTTCACACGTTAGCCGGAATCGGGTCCTGGCCATGTGTTGATGATTGAATATTGATTTCCTAGATTTCGTTACGCCCTCTCGCGTGTACAGGTTGACAAGGTTCCGTCGGATTGTTATTGTAAAATGTAAACCATGTGAGGGTAGTTGGTAAATGGTAACGCGGTAGGTGTATCCGACCGCCCTCGTTGAGGACGATCGACGTAGTGCTCCATAGACTCATTCATGAATACATATAGGTTCCTTGTATATAATATACTCTCATACTTCTACTAGCTAGTAGAGGCATGACGTATCCAACTACTCCGCTGCAGGGCAAACATACAAAATCATGGTGTGTATAAGCGCGTGCGTGACTTTGTTTTTTTAGGCACGACTTATTATTCTAATTTTGTAAGATCAACTTGGTTTACTTTTTAATCGGTGATGAAACCTGTGCGACCTATTCCGAAACGACATCTTCATCTTTTAACTGAATATTATTACGGCGCGTTAGGGTACGAAATGTTACTACTCCCTCCGTTTATAAATATAAAATGGTTTAGTTTTTTTTGTGTCCAAATTCACATGTATCTGCATCTTATCTAGACACGTTTTAGTGTGCACGTTCACTCATTTCAGTCCACATATAGTTAACATGTCAAATATCTAAAATATGTTATATTTAGAAACGAAGGGAGTAGATGTATATGTATTGTGCGCATGGTTTCCTTCAAAAGTTATACGTCGACATTTGAAGGTAGATCCACTGGAACAAGAAGTATATCACTAATGGGTCTAAAAGAAACACTCTAATTTGCATGTACTAAATACTAAGCAGAGGCAAGGTCATTTGCACGTCCAGCTAAACAATACCCAAAACCCAGAAAAGTAACACAAAGTGAACATAACTAATAAGTCACATAGACATCTTGTTACATAGTTTTTTCCCTATGTTTTAGTCAGCATGTTGTTTGGTTTTATCTGCCTCTGTTAAGGGAAAATCTTGTGTATGAGAACATGAATCAAACTTTCTCTTCAGATATGAAAAATCATCTTAAAATTAGACTGTACCTTAGCTTAGTACAAAAGTTTCTTGCAACAACTAAAATACTCAGATATTTCCTAAGCACTTTCTAAATTATGCTCTACGACTAGAGTTTCCCTTAACGACAACAAGCATTCAAAAGTCATATGATCAGTACATGTGAAATGATAGTTAGTCTATTCATTTAAAATATAAAATACATTATTAATGTTCAAATTTGAGTTTTGACCATATATTTCTCGTATAGTATCACACATAAAATACAATGGTAGGTATGTGTTTTGTCTGTAACATAAACCAAAGGTTACCGGACTAATTGTAGGCAAAATCACGACATTATATTTTAAAGCAAATGTATGGGTGATAAACCACATTTATTTGTGTATGTTTTATTTTGATACATAAGGTTGTTAATATTATTTTACATAGTGGATTCTAATTGTAGAATAAAGTTGTAAACTCTTCCAAAAAAGCATATCAGGTGCTTCAAAGTTTTGGATTCCATAAAAATTAAGATTTATGTGCACATGTAAGATTATCTCCGCATATCAACCGCGGGAGGCGAAGCGGAGTCGGTGAAGCACCGTTTTCCCTGCTCCAGTAAAATCAAATGCGGGACAATTCAGCTCCACGCCACCAAAAAAGTGAACTTGACGTGTTTTGGCTCCACCTGCTCCAGTGCTCAGACGGTGGAGCGGAGCTGTCCTAAACACACCCTTAGAGCATCTCCACCGGGGGCCTCCAAATGACCCCCCCCCCCCCCCCCCAAAGGCCCATTGGGGGTCCGGACGCCTAAAAACGCCACCAGCGGCACCCCCCAAAGGGTCGCCCCGAGCAAAATCGTGTCCAAAATTTGGAGGCCCTCTCGGGGGTGCCGGACATGGGTGCGGACATGCTTCTGACAGGGCTGTCCCGCCCGTCATACGCACAGCGCCCCGCCCCGTGTTAACTTGGGCTTGGCAGGAGGCCGTTGCGCCGCGTTTAATGGCGAGGCGACGAGACGGCGGCTCGCCTGTCATCACGCCTCGCAATAGCGAAGCGACGCCTCGCAGTAACGCCGCACCGTTCCCATGGCGCAAACGGAAGCGACGCGTGCTGCAGTCGCAGCGGCTGCCCGCGGCGGCGCCCTGCGCACGCGTCGTCGGCGTCAATGCGTGGCCAGGCGAACCGGTGGCCGCGTTAATGCAGGCCACCCAACCCCGCTCCTCCGGCCGCCTTTAAAACCCGGTGCGTCGCAGCCCTCCTCTCCCCACACCACCGCTTCTCCCTTCTCCCCTCTCCCAACTCGCCACCAGCAGATCGGCCGCCAAGCAAGGCGGCCAACCGCGAGACGTCGGAGGAGCGCGAGCTCCGGCGTCATCGCGACTTCCTCTCGGCGGAAAGCGAGCGCCGCGGCCAGCGACGCCGCGAGCAGATGGAGGAACGCCGTCGCCGCAACGAGGAGGCGGAGATGGCCAGGGCGTATGAACGCGAGCGGTGGCTCGAGGAGGCAAACCAACGCGCCTCCGTACGTCGTGTCGCTGGAGACGGTGCAGCTGTGCAGCCGCCACAGCGTGCCGGTGGAGGGGGACGCGTCCCTACCCGAAGGGTGGACGAGGAACGCTGTCAACGTGCCGGTGGCGCCGCGGCTCAGCGGCAAGGAGCGCGTCGGCTTCATCATGCGGAAGAGGCAGGTGATGCCGTACGAGCAGAAGATCGACCCCAAGTACTCCATCTCGGCGCCCTACTGGCACGCTGTGGTGGACGCCGAGTACGAGGCGCGCTGTGGCGGCGACTTCCTCCCTACCGGCGCGCGGGAACCAACGCCGGAGTTGTCTGGATCGGACGACGACGACGACCCCGAGCTGCCCGATCTACCTATAGAAACGGCAGACGAATCTTGGTCAGCAGCGCCGCCGCCACCGGAGAAGGGGCGCAAGGTGAAGCCGGCGAGGCTTCCCATCAGGCGGCCATGCGGTAGTGTTGGAGATATGCCCTAGAGGCAATTAATAAAGTGATTTTATTTGTCATATCTCTTATTGTTCATAATACGTTTTAATACCATGCTATAACTGTATTATTCGGAAACATAATACACGTGTGGTATAGAAACAACCAGGTCCCTAGTAGCCTCTACTTGACTAGTCCGTTGTGTAACAGATGATCAAGGTTTCCTGATCATGGGCATTAACCGGTTAACGACGGAGTCATATCATTGGGTGAATGATTTGATGGACATACCCAAAATATATAGAAACGTAGTTTCAGATCTTGGACCGTGAGATTATATCAAGTCGCTGCTTCTGAAAGATACGGCTGATCGCACCTAACGTCATGTCTCATACGCACGACAATAAGGGTGACACCTTCGGGTATTGGAAGGAAGTAGTCGGGGCGAGTAATCAATAGCGGGAATTGCCAATCCGCATAGCAGGATGGATACTCTGGGCCCACTCGGTGAGATTGCATCTAATGAGCTTGCAAGCATGTGACTAACATCATAGACGAGAGAAGATAGATTGTCAAGGATGAGGTCAAGCTCGGTAAAATGTGATACCGGAGAACGACACTCGACAATCTAAGTATCACCAGGCAAGAGATTGAAACTGGACGTCTACAGGTTCAAACGAATAAAGAGACATTCGTGGACACACAGGGGCTATCATGGATATCCAGATTCCGCTGTTAGTCGATTGATCGGAGAGAGAGTCTCGATCATGTCTGGGGTGATCCCGAACCGTGGGGTAACACACTTAAGGGTGGGTGACGATTACATTTAATTTAGAGAGAATGAGAAACAGGAACTCTGGAAGTGTTCTGGAGCTCCGGAAGTGTTCCGGTAATTGTCCGATGATTGATCGGAGGCCACGAAATATGTTTCGGGGTCCGAGTGAATTAAATAATATGTATCTAATGTTAATAAGTGTTATTAATGATTAAATACATGCTTTATTTAATTAATTTTGAATTTAAAAGGCATTAAAAGTTAAATGGGCCTTAGAGGCCCATTCGGGAAAAAGAAAATAAAAGGGAAAAAGGAAAAAGGGGCTGCCACCCTAGTGGGCCACATGGGGCCCACTAGGGCAGCCGCACCCCCCCCCCCCCCCCATGGCCGGCGCACCCCATGTGGGAATAGTCCCACATGGGGGAGCCAAGGGGGTTGGCCTCCCTCCCTCTCCTTTATATAGGAGTGCCCCCATGCCTTGAAAATTGCCCATCTCCTCTCTTCTTCTCTCCTACCTTGAACGGGGTTCCGATTCTGGAGCTTCGTACGAGGAGAGAAGTCTCTCTTTAGTTTGCACACCGCCGTGCTGCTAGATCCACTCTACCACTTCCGCTGCTCTGCTGGATCTGGAGCCCAGAGGTCGTCATCCACACCGTACGTGTGTGGAACCGCGAGGCGCCATCGTTTGGCGCTAGGAGCTGTCTACCTCCACTACACGACCTTGAGGTCGGCTACGTCGTCTTCATCGTCAACGTTCGTGCGGGGACGTGATCCCGCTTTCGGTCTACAAGGGTATGTATTCCGTTCTCCTTCCGTATAGTATATCTGCATAGAATAGATCTTGGCTAGTTTATGGTTATCGTTGCTAGGAAATTTTTTGTTTTCTGCCTACGATTCCCAACAGGTAGATGAAATCCCACCACGCGCCAGCCGCGAAACCAGAAGCCTCAGCCACGGCGAGGCTTCATTTCTAAAGGCCGTAGCCGATGGGAATAGCAGATGAAACTTCCCGCGCCGGATCATCGAGACATGCAAGTCTATTGATGATTCCGGCGCTTGTTTCGCATCTTCTTCCCCTTCGCTAGGCCATGGAGCGGCATCTCTCCTCACCGCCGACGCGTGTAGTGGTTGGCTAGACGCTGTAGCGTGTAGTCGGTACCGGCGTAGTTTAAGTTTAGTTTGTTAAATCTCGTTTAGATTTTAAATTGTAAGTTTGTTAAATCTCGTTTAATAAAATCCGCCGTCCGCAAGGTGTTCGATGATTTGCTCGCGTTTGGGGGGCGGACGTTTGGGGTGCGCCGCTGTGGACGCGGTCGAAAACATGGGCGAACACATGTCCGGCACCCCCCAATGGAGGCCCCATTTGGGGGTGCTGGACACGAACTTGGAGGCCCCCGGTGGAGATGCTCTTATTCTCATGAGACGAAGAGGATTGTTGGAGCTAGGACTTGGAGGACTCCAACATCAACGATGTTGTTGATCTTTGACTCCCTTCGTGTTGATGAAGCTCGTGCTCGATACACCATATGGCTTTGTAAAAAATGTCACACTAAAGTTTTAGAATCCTTCGAATCAGAGAGACCCTTGATGTCTTGGAGAAAGAACTACTCACCACGAAGGAAAAATAAATTGAATAAGAAAACAAATTGGATAATCAGAAGGTACATGATTTCTTGGAGAAAATAATGAAAAATCTAACTAATAAAAGTACTAGAAAACTTCAGTGGTGTAGCAACCAGAAGCGCAAATAATTCGCCATGTACATAATTTTATTTTATTTCTGGAGTGAGCGAGCGAGGGTTTTCCCCAGGCGAAGGCTTGAGCATTTTCCCTCCCATGTGCGTTTTGGGCGCGCCGGCAGCAAAAAACCCTCCCAGCGGCGCGCCCAAGACAAAAAAATGTCGACGCGTCCCAATACAGCGTCCGGCAACCCGCTTCGCGCCCAGGTTCTAGGGACGCAAGCGGGCATGCCGACAACCGCGGCAACGTGCGACTCGTCCGAACCTGACGGGTGGGGGCGACGCGTCAGCGACCCAACGGTCGGGGGCGGATTTATTGTGGCAGATACGCCTGTTTTACTGACGCAACGATTCCCCTGGCGGGCGCAGACGATGCGACGCGTCGAGTGCAGCACTGGAAGGTTAGACGGTGCCGCACACGCGTCGTCGGCGTCAATGCGCGTGGCAGACGTACCGGTGGCGGCGTTAATGCGGCGAGTGGCCACCTCCGCTCCTCGCCGGCTTTAAAACGCCGCCCGGCACGCCTCTCCTCTCCACACAATTCGCCTCTCTCTCCCATAGAAACCCTAGCCACCATGACAGGCAGCCGCAAGCCACGACCGGAGCTGAGCGCCGAGGAGGCAAGCCGCCACCAGCAGATGGCCGTGGAATGGCGAGGTCGGCGCGACCGCGCCAACGCCGTCACGAACGCGGCCATGACACCCGAGCTCCGCCACGAGCCCGACATGCAGCAACGCCTCCTCCACGAGGACCGGATGCTGAACCAAGAGTTCAACCGTGACAGGCGTCGGGCGGAGGAGGAGATGGACGCGACCCAGAAGCGCGCCTCGCAGCGCAGCGCGAGGCGGACATGTTCAAGCCGCATCGCCGCCCCGAGCAGGGCAGTTCGTCCCGCGCACCAGAAGGCGCGGCGTTGGCTCCGACGAGGCTGTCGGAGGAGGAGGTGGAGGTATACCGCCGGCACAACATATATACCGGTGCCAGACGGCTTTGTGCTCCCACCGGGGTGGGTGCTCAGCGTCGTCAAGGTGCCGGTGGCGCCGCCGCTGAGTGGCAGGCCTCGCCTCGAGTACATCTCGCGGCAGTGGAGGGACCTGTCGTTTAACCAGCGTGCGGACCCCTTCTACTCGATCTCGGCGCCGTACTGGGACGCCGTCATCGACACAGAGCACGAGGAGCGCCGCGCTTGCTTCCTCCCCAGCGGCATGGACGAGCCACCGCCGGAGTGGTTCAACCAGTCCGATGAAGTCATGTCGTCCGACCCAGAGATACTCGACCTCCCCTTGCCGGCGCCGGCACCGGGGCCTGCCGCGGCACCGGCAGAGGAAGAGGACAGCAGCGGCATCGACTGGGGTGAGCCGGAGTGGGACGGAATGCAGGAGGCCATTGAGGCCTCCCTCCGTCGCCGCTAGATCAAACCCCACAACGCTCGGTGACGGCGGCGGCACGGAGACGTTCCTCAAGACCGGAGCCGACGAGGGTGAAACCGGAAGCCTCAGCGACCGGAGATGAAATTTCCTCCTCAGCGGCCGGAGATCATTGAGGCATGCATGCCATGTCACCGCCGGGAGGGTCGCCTTCTTCGACGTTGTCGTGTATTTCACCGTGCCGAAACTAGCTTCCTTTTTTGGTGCCCGTCGGCACCGCCTCTAGATTTAGGGTCTAGTGTTTAGTTTGAATTTAGTTAAATTCCGTTTAAGTTTGTTAAATTTCGTTTGTCAAATTTCGTTTAAGTTTGTTAAATATTCTTCAAAATCAATGAAATATCGCCGGTTCGTCCATATTCGCGTCTCTATTTTTTCCCTAAAAACGTATGGGAGCGACCGGTTGAGCGCGGCGCTCCCAATAGGTGGCAAATGCTGCCGTCGTGCCCAACAGCGTCTGGCCGACAATTTTGCTGGACGCTCTATTGGACGCGTCGTGGAGATCTCTTACCATAACCATGAAATCTGTGTTTCCATATTTCCTCCAGATCCCCTGCATCTGAATATCTGTCTGTCTCCTCTCCGCGTATGTTGATGTGCAGCAGGGCAGGGTCAGCTCAATCCACTCCCACAATTTACTCCCCCATTTACTACCTTCACCTCCCGCGATTTATGGCCGCCTTCCTCCTTTTCTTCCCTCCCTCCCCCTCTCAAAGCTCCTTCCTTTCTCTTCCCCTCTTTCACACAGCGCCGCCCGAACCTGCCAAACACAAACCACATCAGCCACGAGCCAAGAGGAAAGACTCCGGGGAGCCACTTGCGAGCTGTCCCCCATGACACCACCTCCTCCACCACCACCGCCGCAACAACGTGCCCGCAAAGGCTTGCACTAGCGCAAAGATCTCTCCCCCTCTGTGTCGCCATGGGCCGTGGCGGTGCTCGCGGCGTCGCCTTCCTCTTCTTGGCCCTGGCCGTGGCTGTGGCGGCGGCGCAGGAGCCCAACACGGACGCCTACTTCGTCTCGCGGTTCTTCGACACCATGGGCCTCGCGGCGCCGTCGTCCGGCGGCGGCGCGGTGTGTTCTTGGCCAGGCGTGTCCTGCGACGCCCAGGGGCGTGTGGTCGCGTTCGCCGCCGCCGGGATGGGCTTGTCGGGCCCCATCCCGGAGAACACGGTGGGGAAGCTCTCGAGGCTGCAGTCGCTGGACCTCAGCGGCAACAGCCTCACCGCGCTCCCCAACGACCTCTGGGAGCTGGGCGCGTCGCTGCGGGGGCTCAACCTCTCGCGCAACGCCATCAGCGGCGCGCTCCCCAACAACGTCGGCAACTTCGCGCGCCTCCAGGTGCTCGACGTCTCCCACAACGCCTTCTCCGGCGCGCTGCCGCCGGCGCTCGGCTCCATCGCCGGCCTGCAGGTCCTCAATGCCAGCCACAACCAGCTCCAGGGTCAGGTCCCGGGAGCCGTCGTTCTTGGCTGCGGAAGCCTCGTCTCCATGGATCTCTCCGGCAATTCGCTGGACGGTGACTTGCCCGACTTGTCGCCGCTCCGGTCCCTGGCCTATCTCAACCTGTCCGGCAACCACCTCCGCGGCTCCCTCATCGGGGCGTTCCAGGACCAGCTGAGGGTCATAGACCTTAGCAACAACCGCTTCTCGCGGTTGAATTTTAGCGGCGGGTATGCTGGGTCTTCGTTGATGTACCTGGACCTGTCAAGCAACGAGCTTCTTGGTGAATTTGGTCTCTCTGGCCGCTTCCGGAACCTGAGGCACATGAATCTTGCATTCAACCAGTTGGCCATGAACAACAATTTGCTCGCGTCCATGGGTGAGATTTCTACATTGGAATATGTCAATTTGTCAAGCACTGGGTTGCATGAGCGAATCCCTGGGATGTTGTCTTCCCAGTTGGTTGGCTTAAAGGTGCTGGATTTGTCACGGAATAATATCAGCGGTGTAGTGCCGGACATGAGCACTTTGGAGCTGCGGGTGCTGGACCTATCGGTGAACAACCTTACTGGGGAGATCCCTGTGTCACTGGTTAAGAAATTGGCGTCGATGGATCGGTTCAACTTCTCATACAACAATCTCACTGTTTGCGCCTCAGAGCTCTCCCCTGAAGCATTTGCAGCTGCATTTGCTAGGTCCAGAAATGACTGCCCGATTGCTGTGAACCCAGACAATATCAAGAAACATGGGGGACATCGCAAGGGGATGAAGTTGGCATTTGCCATTGTGCTCTCGCTCTTCTTCTCAGTTCTTGGGTTGATTTGCTTGGCAGTTGTATGCCGGAGGCGGAGGAAGAGGAGTCACGCATTTCCCGCTGATAAGCAAGTGTCATTCAAAGAGGAGCCGGGGATATCAGGGCCATTTGCGTTCCAGACCGATTCAACAACTTGGGTTGCCGATGTGAAGGTTGCGACATCTGTACCAGTTGTCATATTTGAGAAGCCATTGCTGAGCTTCACGTTCGCTGACCTCTTGGCAGCGACATCAAACTTTGACCGGGGAACTTTGCTGGCAGAAGGGAGATTTGGGCCAGTTTATAGGGGATTCCTCCCCGGTGGAATTCAGGTCGCTGTGAAGGTGTTAGTGCATGGTTCGGCAATGTCAGATCAAGATGCCGCGAGAGAGCTTGAGCGGCTGGGACGGATTCAACATTCTAATCTGGTTCCTCTGACTGGTTATTGCTTAGCAGGAGACCAAAGAATCGCCATATATGAGTACATGGAGAACGGTAATTTACACAACTTGCTACATGATCTGCCGCTAGGCGTTCAGACCACCACTGAAGATTGGAGCACCGACACATGGGAGGACAATAATGGTGGTGAGGCCACTGAGAACATCACGGCAGAGGGCACTGCGACATGGAGATTCCGGCACAAGATTGCATTAGGCGCTGCAAGGGCACTCGCATTCCTCCACCATGGGTGCATTCCGCAGATCGTCCACCGGGATGTGAAGGCAAGCAGCATCTACTTCGACTACGCAATGGAGCCCAGGCTTTCTGATTTTGGGCTATCAATGATCGCCGGGACTAGCACGGACGAGGATGTGTTGCACCATTCTCCTGGCTATGCGCCGCCAGAGTTCTCAGACTCAGAGAACGCCACGGCGACAGCAAAGTCTGACGTTTACAGCTTTGGCATCGTGCTGTTTGAGCTGATCACAGGCAAGGAGCCACTGGGCGATGAGTACCCTGACCAGAAGGAGGCCAGCCTGGTGGACTGGGCGAGGGCAATGGTGAAGGCAAACCAGGGGTCGAGCATCATCGACGTGAAGATCCGCGACACGGGCTGGAGAGGCAGATGGAGGAGGCACTGAGGATTGCCTACCTGTGCACTGCGGAGCTGCCATCAAAGAGGCCAGCCATGCAGCAGATCGTTGGCCTGCTCAAGGACATCGAGCCGAGAGTAGTAGAGGAGAACTGAAATGATTTAAATTAGTAGCACTAGTATATTTTTTGTGTGAAATAGGGTGTGTAAGCAGTGAGATCCGGAGCTGTTTTGCGAAGTGGAGCTCACTCTGCCATGTCCTGCTCCCCTTCTGAGATAGAATGTGTTTTCTTGGTATTTCTCCTTGTTTGATTGTTCCTCTTGTTAAGATGCTGCAATACAGTTTGCCCCAATGTTACCATGGCTTAAATTACATATGAAAGCTCTTATAGATAATCAATGTGCTTGCTTAGCGAGAGAAAGACCAAGCATATGCATAGCTGCTGTCCTTTCCTGGTTTTTTTTGCTCAGTGTCAGTGGACAGCCAACACCTACAGACTCCATGGCCTACAGTCTTAAATCAAAATTGTCAAAATAACTGCTGATGCATTCAATCATATCATTAATACCGTAATAGCAGCAGGAGTGCTGCAATCCTTGCCTTGTCCTGAAAGCGTGTTCATCACTATTGGTGCTTGGAAGAAGATTAAAGTTTGTTCCATACCATCATTATGTTGCAACTTTCTCCCCACTCCCCAGTTAAAAACAGAGCGAGGGGCCATTGGTGGTACTACTATGGCAGATGGCCCGGCTCTTCTTTACTGGAGGTTACGCTACCTAAGTGCGTCGATAATGGTTTCTGTGGCATGCGCGGCTGCACCGGCAGAGCGTCATGGCTTTGCAGGAAAGAGTCTGCGGAGGAAATCGATCGCTTTCTCGAGCCTTGACTGGACATCGACCGAAATCCCCATCATCATGCATGCGCGCGACACTTGATGATTTGTTGTGTAAAGTACAAGTGATTGTTCATGCAAAAACCTCGTTCCTAGGTTTCACTAAAAGTATTTCGGGTAATTGTAAGGCCAAAATTGCAGAAGTACATTGTTGCTCGGTTTAAAGTTGCGCGATGCAAGCTCTAGAAAATTAATGTAAAAAGTGTAAAGGAAGATTTTTTTAGATAGGTAAAGGAAGTGCTGCCTGGCCCCGGCCGGTGTTATGTGGTTAAGAGCATCTCCGGCCGTGAGCCTGTCCGGTAGCAGCGTCAGGCGAGTGCTATTGAGAACGCTAAGGACCGCACTATTGGTAGCGTCTCTTCCCAGCGAAGCTCCAGGGCCCTCCCAATAGTTCATTTTGTTGCCAAATCAACTATTTAAGTAAATACAAATCAAAACATTTGTAGTTACATAGTTTTCAACACATAAAAAATAGTTGTACAATAATAAATTCTAATTCAAATAGCCTACCCCAACTTGTTTGGGAAAAAAAACTTTGTTGTTGTTGTTGTTGTTGTTGTTGTTGTTGTAATAATAAATTCTAATGAGAAAAAAGATAATATTACTCATGCAATTAAAGTAAAATGAAGTTCAACTGGTTGCGGTGGCTATTCCTTTGAGCATTCACAAATGCTCCACTAGATCATTTTGAAGTTCATCATGAACAACTTCATCATGGATCTCGATATGCTCCGCGAGGAAATCAACAAACACCGCAGACACCTGGTCAGCATCAACCGGTGAACCATCAACTCATCGTCGCTATCCATGATAAGAATCAAGCAATCAACCAATCATCGGCGCCGGCAAAATTCTAAGAATTTAACCCTACTAGTCAATCGGCCGAACACCTTGCATGCAATGCGGCGCGTGAGGTCGCCAGGAAGCTCTGCGTCCGGAAGTCAACGAGAACCGGCGGGAAGGCCCTAGGCGAGAGGGAAGAGGGTCACCATTTTGTGCCCAGTGAGAGGATGGGGCGTCGACGCGGTGCTGGAGAGCGGCGACCAGATGACGACGAGGACAGACAGGGAATGGAGTGGGATGGTGGGAAAAGAAGAGGAAAATAGGGTTTTGTTGTCTCTATGACATGGTTGGCCCGCCTGACAGTATCCTCTGGCGCGACCAAGCGGCTAGTAATAGGACGGGTCGGCCTGATACCACCGGATGATTTATTTGACCGTGCCGAACGTAAAACGACTATGGGAGGCACGACTGGGCGCAGTTTTATGTCTGGAGCGTCTAATAACACAATTTGGCGCTATTAGATACGCGAGTGGAGATACTATAACATCACTCGTTTCCCACTGAAGAAAGATCTTCATCGTCGTGATTGAGTAGGCAGGACCGCAGGAAAGGACTCGGCCACTCGGGTGGCCAAATTGGAATTAGCTAAGACATCAGGATCAGATCACGGTTGTGTATTAGCTTTGATTAGTTGTACCGGTTCCAGCGGTGTGATTTCGTGGGAGTCGTAGGAAGCCAACTAACCAAGCCAACCAACCAACCAGTACGCGCATGTTCCCTGCATCATACGGTGCCTGTTTATTTCATCATGTTACTCGAATATTTATTTCATTGTATGACTGACTCAAAAGGGTTTAGATTAGATGCAACTATTTTTTGGTGTTAGATTAGATGCAATTTGTTTGTTTGTTAGCTTTTCAGCTCAGTGTGTTTTGTACGCCCCTAGCTGATTTTGCTTACTGTTTGCTATCGTCATTTGTTTATTTATTACTTAATACTTCCTCCGTTCAATTTAATTGACTTGTTATGCACCACATGTGGATATATCTAGACTTGTTACATGTCTATATACATCCATATTTGATGCATAGCAAGTCAATTAAATTGGAACGGAGGGAGTACTTGCTATCGGTATTGTTATCAGGATCGCAACATCTCGAATCATGGCTCGTTGCTAAAATCCAAAAATATAAGATAGAGACACGAAGAGGACAATAGCATATGTGTCTGTCAAAATCAGTCGCCGGCCACTACACTAAGGATGTAAATGGATCAAATAATACCCCCTATATTTTTGTCGGAGTTCGAAACGGGTCAGATAATCACCGGATGGACGAATTAGAAAGGGAGAGGATTCTGGCCGGAACAGAGAAACATTATTGGATAAATACACGCAAAGAAACACAATTTTATCGTGCAAACAATGTAAACAAAAGAAACTATACAAACACTACACTAGAGGGTGGCCAAGCGTTCAGAATATCCTATACGTAAGGTTAAAGAAAGTGTTTTCGGCTCCACCTACCTTTCCACCCCAATCTACCTTTCACGTGGAGCTTTTCCGCCCTTCCACCTCCATCACCCTTGTCGATGGGACGAAATGCCAATTCTAGAAAGTCTCTTATCTCCCGGAGAGTTTCATGTTAAACCTCCGCCTCTCTGTGCTCTTGTGCTACGGTGTAGATAAAACACACACGATCCACTGCCCTCGCGTCACGCACAGGATCAGTCGATCAAGGATACAACCTCACGGGGGAGAGCCGTGGGCAAAGGGGAAAGGAGGAGAGAGCAGCTAAGCTGTTCTTTTTACAATGACCATCGATGCCTCCTCCACATGATGCTCTGGGAAGGAAGAAGATGGGGAAAGCTACAGTACCAGATCAATCCACTCCCAGGATCTTATGTGCTCATGCTTTAGTTGTCCTTCGTGTGGCCTGTCCACCTGATGCTCTGGCACGCTCCTGGTGTCGTAGCAGGTCCCTCCCCTTGAGAATCTGCTTGCCCCCAAGCAGGTGCAAGAGGAAAACGAGCACGCAGAGCAGGTTCCGATTCCCATGATAGAAGCTTGGATGGTAGGCCAGTCCAGGAGACCTGTACCTGAGAGGAATATCCTGTGCCGTGCTTGATGGATCGCTTCTGGTGAATGAGTAATGGCTGCACCACAAAGCACTGATCAGTCAAGAAGGAAAATGTGAGCTCCGAGTTCATCACCTGATCGGGTGGAACCCATTTCTTGAGTTGGGAAACGTGTAACACCGGGTGGATCATGCTCCCGGATGGAAGTTTCAGTTTATAAGCCATTTTGCCAATGCGAGCAAGAATTTCATAAGGCCCGAAGTATTTGAAGGAAAGCTTGTGATTGCTTCGGCGAGCCACAGAAGTTTGTGCATATGGTTGTAATTTCATGAAGACTTGCTCCCCAACCTGAAATTCCCTTTCACTTCTATGCTTATCTTCTTGATGTTTCATTCTCTGTTGCGCTCGGATGAGGTGTTGGCGCAGTAAGACATTTGTTTCTTCCCGCTCGTGAAGCCAGCCAGCCAGATCAGGAGAAACATCAGACTGCAGATTGCTAACTCCCAGATGTCGTGGAGTATACCCATATAACACCTGGAATGGTGTTTTGCCCAGAGCTGAATGGAAGTTGGTGTTATACCAGTATTCAGCCATAGGTAGCCATGATGCCCATTTTTTAGGTGCTGCATGTACTGCACACCGCAAATATGTCTCAAGGCACTGATTGAGCTTCTCAGTCTGCCCATCTGTTTGTGGATGATTAGCCGAACTCATGTTCATCTTGGTGTCTGATAGCCGAAACAGTTCTTGCCAGATTTTGCTGGTGAACACTGGATCACGGTCAGAAATAATGACACTGGGCAGTCCATGAAGTTTGTACACCGAATCAATGAATTTCTGTGCTACTGTCAGTGCTGAGTATGGATGCGATAGTGGAATGAAATGACCATACTTTGTGAATTTGTCGATGACAACCAATATGCAATCAAAACCGCCAGAGCGAGGAAGACCTTCCACAAAGTCCATGCTAATGATGCTCCAGGCATCAGTAGGAACAGGTAAAGGGTTGAGCAAACCTGGAAGCCGAACATGTTCACTCTTTGCCTGTTGACAGATGGTGCACTGACGAACGTACTGACGAATGTGAGTCTTCATGCCTGGCCATGAGAATAGTGACTTGATTCGCTGATAAGTTGCCAAAAATCCCGAGTGTCCTCCCACTCCACTGTCATGCAGGGACAGAAGAATTGCAGAGTGTGCCTCCTTGTTGTTGCCCAGCCAAATTCTGTCTTTGTAGCGAATCAGTCCTTGATGAAGAGAGTAACCCTTAGCATTTGGAGACTGAACACTTAACTCTTGTAGCAGGGCCTTAGCTTGGGGATCCGTGGCATAACCTTCTACAATTATTTCCAACCATCTAGGACGACACAAGGAAATGTGATGTAGCTCATTTTCAGTAGGTTTCCTAGAAAGGGCATCCGCAGCTGAATTGTCAGTGCCTTTGCGATACACCAGTTTGTATTGCAGCCCAATGAGCTTAACAAAAGCCTTCTGTTGCATGTCTGTTGTCAGTTTTTGATCAGAGAGGTGAACCAAGCTTCTATGATCTGTAATGATGGTAAATGGAGCCTGTTGCAGGTAGGGGCGCCATTTATCCACAGCTAGCAAAATGGCTAGACACTCTTTTTCATATGTTGATAGTGTTTGTGCTGTTGGTCCTAGTGCCTTGCTGAGATATGCAATTGGGTGGCCCTTCTGCGAGAGCACAGCACCAACACCACGCTTGGACGCGTCTGTCTCCACAGTGAATGGCAGGGTGAAGTCTGGAAGGGCTAGTACTGGGGCTGACAACATTTTCTCTTTTAGTGCCTCAAAGGCGTGTTGATGTGTGGGTGTCCAATGAAATAAAGTGTCCTTCTTGAGTAAATCAGATAGAACTCTAGTGATCAGACTGTAGTTCTTGATAAATTTTCTGTAGTATCCGGTTAACCCCAGGATTCTTCGAACTTGCTGTGCATTGGTTGGAGTTGGCCAATTTTGGACTGCCTGTATTTTACTTGGATCAGTGGCTACCCCTTGACCACTGATAATGTGTCCCAGATACTCTAATTGTCGTTGGGCAAAAGAACACTTGTTAAGCTTGATGGATAACTGGTTCTGATGCAGCAGCTCAAAGACTTGAGTAAGATGGTCCAGGTGGGACACAAGCGTGGGACTGTATACTAAGATGTCATCCATGAAAACCAACACACACTTTCTGATCATTGGAGCAAAAATTGAGTTCATGGCTGATTGGAATGTCGCTGGTGCGTTTGTCAGGCCAAAGGGCATCACTTTGAACTCATATAGGCCTTGATGTGTCTTGAACGCTGTTTTGGGCTCATTTGTCGGTGCCAAACGGATCTGATGATAGCCAGCTCGAAGATCTAGTTTGGTGAACCATTGGGCACCCACCAATTCATCCAAAAGCTCGTCTATGATCGGCATTGGATATTTGTTCTTGATGGTGATGTTGTTTAGTGCTCTATAGTCGACACAAAAGCGCCATGTCCCATCTTTCTTTCGAACTAAGAGCACAGGAGATGCAAATGGACTGTTGCTCTCCTGAATGATACCCTTATCGAGCATTTCTTTAACTTGTCGCTCTATTTCATTCTTCTGATGAGGAGCATAACGGTAGGGCTTGACATTGACTGGAGTTGTGCCCACCATTAGTGGAATGTGATGATCGAACTTCCGGTGAGGAGGAAGTGTTTGGGGGTCTTCAAACAGGTGTTTGTATTTCTGAGTTAAAGGTGTGATCTCAGGAGGTATTTCCTCTGTACTCTTGCCATCTCTGTCTGTCATTTCACATAACTCAATTAACTGACAGACTTCTCCCTTTTGAAACATGGTGTGCAATGTCTCACCAGTAATGGCAGAGCATGAGTCCAACCGTGGCTGCACTCCACGCAGTGTAATTGTGACCCCCTCATGTTTAAACCGCATGGTTTTCTTCTTCCAGTTAACCCACATTTTACCCTCATTCTGGTTCTCTAGCCAGTCCATACCCAGTATTATGTCATAAGACTTTAGAGGCAACATCTTGAGGTCAGTGGTGAATTTGTGTCCCTGAGTGTACCACACCACTGAAGGAATGTACTTACAACAAGCAATAGTACCTCCACCTGCAACACTGACAGTAGCTGGTGGCATATTCTTCTGAGGTAAGGCTAGTTTGTCTGCCAAATGTTGACTAATGAAGTTGCTGGAGCTCCCTGAATCGATCAAGATGAGTACATTCTGTTTTGCTACCAGTCCTTGCAACCTCATGCTTCGGCGACTGGGCGTGCCTTCAACCGCATGGACTGAGAGCCTGAGAACATGTTCCTTTCCAGAGTCATCATCATTGTCGTCAGCTTTAGATGTCTCTGTTAGCTGCAATGCTTCCAACAACTCTTCCAACACATGTAACTGAACCTGTGCAGGACATTTGTGGCCAGGAGAGAATTTTTCACCACATTTGAAACACTCCCCCTTTGCTCGCCTTTGAGCCTTCAGCGAGTCAAATTTGCTTGGTTGTGCAGGTGGATCAGTTGTGTTCCTCTCATCAGGTCTGTGGCCCAAAAATCCTGGCAATTGGCTGTGCTGTCTGTACTTGGAGCGTAGTGCATCTCTCTGGCTATACTTGTTAGTGTGCACAGCCGTGTCTTCCACCAAGAGAGCCTCCTGCGTTTGAGCCATAGAAAAAGCCAGATCAACAGTTCCAGGATTATGCAGTTTGATTGCTGATCTTATATTTGGCTTGAGACCAGCAATGAAACGGCGAACAAAGAAAGTTTCATCATAAGAATGATTGTAGAGAAGAACATTATGCATCAGCTCCTCAAACTTGTGTGCATACTCATCTACTGATCCTACTTGAGAATGAGCAAAGAGTGCATCTACAGTCTTAGCATATTTATCTCTGTTGAACTTAGTGAAAACACCTACACACAGTGCAGGCCAACTAGCAACACTATGCAGGGCTTCATAGGTTTGCAACCAAAGTGCAGCGTTCCCTTTAAAATGCATAGTAGCAAAATCTACCCATAAATGTGACTGAACATTGTAGAGATGGAAATATTTCTCGCAATTCTTCTTCCACCACTTTGGATTATCTCCATTGAAAGTAGGGAAATCAGATTTGGGCAATCGAGGACCAGTTTGGTGGCGATTTCTAGTAGTACTATGCTCATGGTGTTCAGGATCATCATCATCATCAGATAATATAACATCATGGGCACGGGTAACAGATTGCTCACCCCTTACCAGGGTGAGTCCAGAGGTTCGATCCTCTCTGAAATTCACACCCTGGTTCATCAGTGGATTGCGGTGCCCTTGAGGCCGAAGCGAACCCGGGAACAGGTCGGCGTCACCCGGGGTCGATGGAGGAGGTGCGCCCTTCTCGATGTTGGAGATGCGGGACGCCACGTTGTCCATCGACTGCTTCAATTCGTCCACCGATTTGTCCAGCGCCGCGTTGGCCTGGAGCACGCGGTCAAGCGTGGTCTCGGCGCGCTTGGAGGCGGCGGTGAGCTCGCCCTGAGAGACGGTGAGCTTGTCGAGCGCGGTGTGGAGGTCGGTGATGCGCGTGGCGTTGAGTTGCCCCGCCTCCGCCGTGGCCTTGTTGGCCTCGGCCGTCGCGTGCAGCAGCTGCTGCAGATCCGCGAGCGTGGTCTCCGCCATGGCGACGCGCTGCGTCAGCGTCGGCTGGCCGGACCTCGCCGTGGTCGTCGGACCGATCGACCGGAGATGGAGGCTGCGCACGGAAGAAAAATTCCCCAATCGAAAACGGCTCTGATACCACTTGCTACGGTGTAGATAAACACACACACGATCCACTGCCCTCGCGTCACGCACAGGATCAGTCGATCAAGGATACAACCTCACGGGGGAGAGCCGTGGGCAAAGGGGAAAGGAGGAGAGAGCAGCTAAGCTGTTCTTTTTACAATGACCATCGATCCCTCCTCCACATGATGCTCTGGGAAGGAAGAAGATGGGGAAAGCTACAGTACCAGATCAATCCACTCCCAGGATCTTATGTGCTCATGCTTTAGTTGTCCTTCGTGTGGCCTGTCCACCTGATGCTCTGGCACGCTCCTGGTGTCGTAGCATCTTGTTTATCGCCACCCGGAAGAAGTGTTCGGTGCAAGCGGAATTTAACAACCACAACTGGATAAAAGTGCTGCAGAACATCTCCACAGCCTAGCACTTGGAAGATTTAGTCGAACTTTAGACCTGCATCCAAGGACCCTCCACTCCAATGACGAATATTCACATTATAGATTTGGGCCAGTTGGCTACATAAATTTTTAGCTAACCTTTCGTATACATGTGTGCACTCACTTAAGAAATGTAAAAACTATGTAACATATCTGATAATTACGTCTCTAGCCCCACAGGTTTATTGTCGTGCCACCGCCATTTCTCCACTCCAGATAACATCTCTTGCCGATATACATCATCTGGATCAGCATACAAAGCCTGGTTACCCAGAGCAACCACACCTTTCGTGCCCCAAAGATATGGAAAGCCAATGCAGAGCCAAAATGTTAGATTTTTTCGCCTAGCTCGTTGCGCATGGCAAATTCTTGATGGTGGATAACCTAGCTTTTTCGAGGATGTACGCCTGACCCCATGTGGAAGATTTGTTTGATCCACCCAGCGATATTAATTCACTTGTGACTCGACTTCCCTTTCACTAGGCAGGTGTGGGATATGGTTAGAACGTCCATAGTGTTCCGGTGACCATGACAACCATGGCTCCTGATCTCACTGTTAGCGGTGGTGGGACGATCTGATATGCCCGTACAAGAGGAGAAAGAGTTGTGAGCTGCTAATCTACACCATGTGGTGTGTTTTGAAAGAGCGTGAGGTTTTGCAAAAATGTTTCCCTCTAACCCCTCGGTGCTCTAGGGCTGCCGCTACAAGCGGGCAGGGCTTGCTTGCACGCGCGCGATGGCTCGCTCGGTTTCCGACAGCCGCACGAGCGCGCAGGTGGACGTTCCGACAGCGAGCTCGACCCCGTCGTCATCGCCGGCCTGGCCGCCTGCCCACGCCACCCGCGGCTGGCGGCGCTACCGCGACCGCGACCGCCGCCCCGCCCTCCTCGAACCGCAGCCTCCGCCGGTCCGCCGCCGCCGACCATTCCTCTAAGCCCCCCGCACGCCGGAGCTCGTCGCCGGCGAGCACCCACCCCCACCCCCCTCGTTAAGTCCATCCTCGACAGCCGCCTTCTCCGCCGCGCCTCCACGCGGTGTCGCCGGCGCCGTCTCGGCCTGGGGTCTCCGCCGGTCGCTCGGCTTCGCCTCGCTCCATCCTCGCCGGCGCCTTCTCTGCCGCAGCTCCCTCCGATCGCAGCGGCGTCGTAGGTCGCCGTCTCGACGCCGGGAAGAGTCAGAGAGAGAAATTGGGGGAGAATCGGGCGTCGGCGGCGTGGGGAAGGTGGGGAAAAAGGAGGTGGAAGAAGGCGACGTGGGTGGGACCCACCCACACCCACGCAATGCGCGACGCAACCGAACGAGCGGTTGTGCGCTCGACAGAAAGACGTTTCGGCTACAAGCCCGGATCGGACCAATCGCCACACCCTAGGAGTAGCTCGTCGCTCAATGCCTAGTCTACCTCTTCCCCGTTAAAGCTCTCTGTCAAGATCGACGACCATCACCACCCCAGGTCTACTCCCTCCTCCACTCCAATCTTGTCGAGCAATTCTCAGACACATTTTTGACGGAAGACAGCGAGCGCTGCTTCATTTAATTAAGAAAGGAACCGGGCAAATGCCAGACACATGATCGTCCGTTTTGTCACCCATGACGTTTGCTAGATAAGTTGAGGTTCGTAAAATTTTGCTTCCAATTATTTGGTAAGAAATAACAAAGGGAAGGTGTCGACGACCCATAATGCATTAGATAAGATCTATCATGTAGAATTTTCCACTTAAGTGCTTGGAATTGATGTGGATTATGTACCGCGTGCAGTTGCATTTTTCAGAATAGTGCAATTAGATAGAAAAGTACAACTGGTTGGCAGAAAATAGCAACTGGAATGAGTTGTAGTTTCATTAAACTGCAATTACACTTTTTTGGGTGATTGAGAAGTAAGAAACTCTCAACCGTACCTAAAGTTAGACGGACGGATATAATAATCATACTACCTCCGATCCATATTAGTGGGCACAACTTTGTCTAGATACACATGTATCTAGTCTAAATACTTAACTAGATACATATGAATTTAGACAAAGCTATGCCCACTAATATGGATCGGAGGGAGTATATGATAGCTAATTGAGGGGCACATGCGACTTTTCAGCCTCCACTGTTGTTGTTAGTAGACCTTAAACACTCACGAGCCTTCCCAAGCAAGTTGAAAATATGATATACTCACTCCAATTTATATTTATTCTCGCAGATTTAGTATAGACTTGTACTAAATGTCGACTACTAACATGGATTAGAGGGAGTAGCTAATTTTCACTGCAGCTTGCGTTGGGCTTACATGGATAGCGGGCTCACGCACACGCGAAGTTAGAGCATCTCCATTGGCAACCCTAAAGGACATCCAAAGGCCTGTTTGGGACCGGACACGAAAAACTGCCACATCGGCACCTCCCAAGTGTCTGGCCCGAGCCAATTTCTATCCGGCATCGAGAGGGCCTTCAAACTTGGGGGTCTGCTCAGGGGTGCCGGATAGTGGCCGAACAAGACTTGTCATTGACACGGGTCGGACGCCAAATGCTTCCTCTCACTCTACATTGGCGCACCAGCCGCTAAAACCTCTCAAATTTCTTCGCTCCATTTTCACAAACCACTCGAGTTCTCCTTCCTCGGTGCCCTGCCGCACACCTCTCTTTCGCCGCCGCAACCGCAAAACTCCTTCATCACCGCCTCGAATAGGACCTGGACATGCGCCACCAAGCATGAAGAATGGGCTCACGGTGCTCGTGGTGCAGCCGAAGCCGATGAAGACGGAGCAAGTGGAACTGGCGGAGGGGGGTTCATGACGGATGATCTCGTACGCTCAGCGTCGTCGACCAGCCGAGCTAGCTGGCGAGCATGCGCCAAGGAAAGGTTGGAGCAAAAGATGTAGCAAAGCCTTCTCTCAGCCGCCCAAATATGATACGAGCCAAGGGAGCTCGACGACGCTCCCTCCCGGCAATGGGAGTTCCTCGCCGTCTTCCTCGAACTACTTCACGAGCTACCCGTGTCACCGTTGCAGCAAACGAGAGCTACGTCGAGGAAGCCCCCCCCCCCCCCCCTACACAAGGATGGTCGAGACATCGACCTCAACCAGGACACCGCCTACATCGAGTCGCCCGATCTACGTCGATCAAAAGGCCCCTCGACCATGGCCGCTTCCTGGGTGCAGCAGTTCAGCGATGGTGCTCCAAGAGTCTAGTACCTCCCTCCAAGAGTCGATTGACTCGTATGTGATGAAGGTCTCACCGAATCCAAGACTCTAAAGGTGAAGATGCACGAAGAGAACCAAGAGAGGTGAGGCACCTACTTCGACATCCAAGACCAAAAGCTCAAGGAGATGCAACTCGATAGGTAGAGCAAACTCAAAGAGATGCAACTCGATAGGGAGGTCAAGATCCTCTCCACCTACATGACAAACATGAGCTAGCCTCAACGAACTTGCTTTGCCGAGGAGGTGGCGCGCATCATGAAGGAGAGAAGGAAAAGGGCTATGGATGCTGAGATTCAAGAATGATCTACTTGTTTTTGATGTATTTTGGGTGCATTTTGGTGGCTGGTCTTGTTGTTGGCCGAGACTTTGGTGGCCGGCCTTTCTGTTGGCCGAGACTTTCGTGTCCGCACTTGATTTATGTATATTTTGGTAGCTGGATTTGATGTTGGTCTAGAATGTTTATTGCAAATACAAAGGTAGATCAAAACGAAAAATGGGCAGGCCATTTGGGGGTGCCATTTGGGGGGTGCCGGTGTGGGCAGCAACCTGGGTTTGGCCGGACAAGTGTCTGACACTCCCAAAGCAGACACAATTTAGGATGTGTCGGACAAATATTAGAGGGATACTCTTATTCCGTACTCGTGTAAGGTAAGGTTTTTCCTAAGGCTCCGATTGGTTCGTTGTTTTAGCTCCGTAATTGGCCCGTAAATTCTAAGGACGTCGTCAGGTCCGTGTTTTTCTACTAAGCGCGGGGCCCGATGCTTATATGTTAGGGCGGTAGGCAAGTTACTTATTATTAGACTTATATATCTTACATACTGTGTGACACGAGATCGCAAACAAAAAAGTTGTTAGTCCAATCACATGCTACGGAAGGGCTGAGCGTAGCCTGGTGGTGGCTCAATATACTACTCCGTAGCAGCGTCAATGTGGGAAAAAACATTCAAGATACAAGTTATTTATGCTTGTCTGTCTTGGTTGGTGTCAATGTCTGAAACATTTGACTTTTTCCTCGGGAGCTTGGACGGGAGAATTGACTAAACTCTGCCACGAACCTGGTCTCTTCCTCTCGAGCCAGCGGCGTCATCAGTGGGCTATCATAGGTGGTATCATGCATTCCATGCATGCAAAAAGCTAACATGGTATTATAATTAATGATGAGAGAGGAGGTGGTGATATCATAGGTAGATACCGTAACATAACGCATTCCAATACACAATGAGTCTACAAATCTAATAAATGCACTATACATGATACTACACATATGTTACTATGCACTATGAAGGTAGTAACATAAACTAGTATCATGTGCATGATACCACTCTATGTTACTTTCCACTATAAGTAGTCTCACATCTGCACAGGCTCATTCATGGTGTGTTCATGCGTTGATTAGTTTATTGCTACGCATGAGCAAGCTGAGGTTAGCTTAAATTCCGAGACAATGTTAATCCAATGTATCGCATGACAGGGCTAGCTGGCAGCTGATTCGGATTCCAGAGTTTACGAGATAGTCATTGACCGCACAAGAAACTAGAGCGGCCAAGTCCCATACAAAATGCAAGCACGGCGTCGCTGGCCAGATCAACGAACTGCACGAGGTGTGCATAGATCCGACGATGCATCGGAGCTCGATCTCTCGCAACTTGTTGCTGACAAACATGATTTAACTTACCGAACGGAAGCTGGTAAATTACAGAGAACTAGGTCAACTAGGCTCGGGGTTGTCTTGGTAGGGCAACAGGAATGCTTCGTGCTTGTTTGGACTCGATTTTAATACAAACTAATCGATTTTAATACAACACTATAAACTAAACCGGTTCTTAATATTGTGTTGGACTTTGTGTCAGTGGCGGACCAGGAATTGAGGTTAGCCGGGACGGAAAGAAAAAATTGAAGGTTCCAGGGCGAATTTTTTGAGAAGCGAATGAATGTCTACTCTTCCAAACCTCATGAAATGCATCTAAATTTTTGAAGAATCCTAATGTGGACTACTGCCGCTTGAAACGCTCTTTAAATGCCACAATAGGACCCAGAATACTAATACGTATGCGATTGGGCGCTATTGATTGCGTAAGACACTGTTTGGGATTTTTTTTTCTATCGGATCGAACAGATCCGTGCATGGACAGCATTTTTTTTGGAACATGGAGGTGGTATGTACCTACATTTGTTTTTCTTTTCAGAGAACGTACGAGCCTACATGCCATTTGGAAAAACTCTTTAACAGGCCTTTACAACTAAGCCCGGTTCAGCCCGGAAAACACTTTTCGCTCTCGAGCTCCGGTGCTCACTCTAGTTAAAAAAAATCAAAAATAATATTTTAAAGTTTTAAAAAAATCTGAAAAAATCATGCATGTTGCTAATGGTGTATCCCATAAACGTGAATTTTTTTATTTGAAATATTTTATATTTTGGGCTACATAAAAATAAAAATCTTGCATATTTTGGAGATTTGAAAGTATGTACATTTAGATCCATAAATTTGTCATTTTTATGTAGAACATAATATGAAATATTTCAAACCGATATTTTGCATGTTTGTGGGATATATCATTGACAACATGTATAATTGTTTCACATTTTTTGAAACTTATAAATATGATTTTTATTTTATTTATTTTAACTAGAGAGATCACTCGAGCCCGGGAGTAAGAAATCTCTTCCCCGGTTCAGCCCCACTTCTTCCTATCTTCTTCTTGTTACTTATCCATGCCCCTTTGATGGAAACCATAACTTTCACTATGCAGAACCTCCATGGCGCAGCGGCACTGAGATCTGGAAGGTAGAAACGAGGCAAGGTACCTTAATCCGTCACAGGAGACCCGTCGGCCAGCCTTGCTTGCCCCTACGGTAGGTCCGCCACTACATTGTGTCCAAATTCCAATATGTGTATAGTCTACCGTTCACGAAAAGAATGAATGGATAAAAACGATTTGAAGGTTCCTCATAGTTGGATTTGGATACGTGATAGGTTAGGTGTTGGAATCGAACAATTGTAACTTGACTCTAATATATAACTGGTATGTTATTTTTTTACACGACATTAGAAGAGGAAGTTCCGGCACCCGTGGCAGGGTGACCAGTCCTATGTGTCTATTGGTCTCGGCGGGCTTTGTCATTATTTGTACTATGATTAATAAATGGGGAGTAGCTCTTGTTAAGCACGTTCCGCTGATGTAGGCGTTGATCGTAGAATTGTTTAAATAAATATCGTCTCCCGTCTACTTTAAGTAATGGTCTAACCGTGTATAGTATAATGCTAACAAGTAGTATCAGATCGAAGTTGCATATTCCCACGTCGGTACATGTCGTTAAACGACGGTAGAACACCGACGACAAAGAACGCCATAGATCGCGGGTGTGACTGTGCGAGGTGGTCATGCAGTGAGACCCCTCGAGGGACGATCGAACTGACCGTTGAGTAAGCAGAACCGATCGGCAGGCACCGCTGGTTCGAGTAGCTTGGCAAGCAAGCGGGGGAGCTTGTACCGATGGAAGTGGTGCAACGGGTTCTGGTCGTCAAACCTGCCGGTTCAACCGGCAAGGCTGGCCCGACAAGAAGAGACCATGTGAAGTTCACAAGGACCCGACGAGTCCTAAGGTTGTTATGTATGGTATGTGCATGTGTGGATCTAAAGTTCGGATGCACCTGGGGGTGAGACTCATACAAGTTTGACTCGACAAAGGCCTGAACTGACTCGGATATTTTGCGCGCACAATGGAACAAAGGAAAGTCAAGTTGGATGCCAATGTGCCTTGGAGCTCAAGATAATCACACGGGGTCAGGTGGAGGTAGATCGAACTATCTCGAATCAGGATATGTTCTAGTTGGTTGCCGTGTCCTACTAGGCTGCGACGTCGAGTCGACATAGGGGTAGGCACCATGAGGTAAATAAAAGGAGGGGTTGAGGGAGGTAATGGATCAAAGAGCTCACGAGTTGACCTGCCCAAATCACGAGCACATGAGTTTTGTAAGGCAGCGTGTGAGAAGGTTTTGCTAAATCGGAGGAGAAGCTCAGGTCGGTCCGCTCACTCTGACCTAAGCAATCAGATCGGAGGCTGATCACGGGAGAGCAGCAGGTGGATAATAATGTCCACGCCAACCATTTTCGGGGTGAAAAACTTTGATGGTACGAGAAACTTTGTGCCATGGAAGTCGTGAGTCCAGACCTTGCTGGGACAACATGGATGCCTGAGGACAATCAAGGCTGATGCAGTGAAGCCTGCCATGATGATTGGTAGTGGAGACTGGTAGGAGACCAAGGCAGTTGGAACCATATGATTGTGTTTATATGATCAGATTTTGTACCATGAGATCGGCATGGAATCATCGAACAAGATCTAGACAAAACTTGAAGCGTAGTTCCTGGACAAGACTGCGCCCTATAGGGGCGGCAGCTTTATGATCTTAATATGCAATAAGCACTAGCTTTATGGCCTGAAGATGCAAGAGACGGTAGACTTCAGTGAGCGCGTCAATGCCTTCATCTGTGTGATCTATAATCTAGCACAAATTGAGGTCAAGGTGAAGGATGATACGTTCAAAACGTATCTATAATTTTTGATTGATCCATACTATTATTATGTCATTGTTACATACTTTTTCTATTATTTATACTCCCTCCGGTCCGAATAAACTATCGTAGGTTATACAAGAGTTTGTACATTGACGGGGATGTACCCTTCGGGTGTTCTGCTATGAGGATACCTGGTGCGCGCATGGGCTAAGGCCCATGGACATGCCTCGACTAAAGCCCACGAAGGTGGCCCAAGAAGATGGCGTATGCTCCAAGTTTAGTAAACCCTAAGTCGGTCGAAACCTACCTTACCTGTAAACCTGGTCGGTTGCGAATCCCCGAGACCCAGCCTCCTATATAAAGGCTGGGAGGGCCGCCAATCTAGGGACAAGCCATACTCGAACCACCATAGCCCTGGCAAGATCGCATCTCGCCGGGACATCGCTGTAGCTCCATTGTACACCTCATACATCAATAACCAGACAAGCAGAAAGTAGGGTGTTACCCTCCGGGGGCCTGAACCTGGGTAAATCTTGCTTGTCAGCCGACGATACTACCAGCACCACCACGTCTCTCCCCTCTAATCATAACCCTAGGTTCCGAACCATGCGAATTGATGAGTTAACCCCTCGTCAATTGGCGCCGTCTGTGGGAAAGACCGGTGTTGGATCTGCAGTTTCGACGGCTCCATCAGCAAACGGCAACTCGCCGACCGCGGAGGCGAAGATCGACTCGCCAACTTCATCAGCAAACAACAACCCGCTGATTCCTTCGGCGAAGATCGACTCGCCAACTTCATCGGCAAACGGCAACCCGCCGATTCCTTCGGCGAAGATCGACTCGCTTACTCCACCAGCAAATGGCAACTCGCCAACTCCATCGATCATCGCGCCAATGTACTTCGGCACCTTCGGGTTCGACTCGCACCATCCAATCGCGTGCCCGGTGTTTGCGGATCTCCACTCAGGTGCGGATATGACTTTTGGTAACTTCAATTTCTATGTTAGTCGTTGGGGAACGCAAAACTTGACAGATCCACGTCAACTCGTGGCAATTGCGCCCGCATCTCCATCGATCGCATCTGCCCCAACTGTGGTCGCGCTGGCGATGTCTCCATCGACCGCGCCTGCTTCACCCGACTCTTCGTCGACTACACAATTCACGATTCTTTCGTTGGCAAAAAACGCTTCTTCATCGACCGTTTCGCCAAGCTCTGCATCAGCATCTTTCGACCTCCATGGCGAAGCCGAGGAGGATGTCGAGTCGGCCTTCCAATACGACAGCGACGGCCACGCGTGCAGTATGAGGACTGCAGCGACTTCAACTATTCCACCGATAGCAGCGGTGGTGAAAAAGGCATATTCTCAAACGCCATCCCTTTTCAAGTCTATATGGCTCTGGGAAACAACGGCACAGAAGGCGACACATCTGAAGCCGCAGCTCGTCGCGCACCACCAGCATATCCCGCCACGGTAACCATGTCAGACAGTCAGACGCAACTCATCATCACGGAGGAGATGGCGGCAAAAGCAAAAAAGGTCATTGAAGAATGCCTCCTAATGCCCGAAGGTTCGACTCGCGAAGAACTCGCGATGTACCAATACTTCATGTGACAAGAAAATCTTCGATTGAAGAACTACAAAGCGACACTCGACGAGCGGAGGAGACAAGCCAGCGTGTCGAGTGCGCGGCGAGCATAGTTGTCATCCCTCCACTCGACAGGGCAAACGTCCGCACGACACCGTTCCAGGCTACCTCGCCTCTCTGAGAGGGACAGAGCAGATCTTGCCCGCAATCTGGATGTGTCATTCATGACAGTCGACGAAGAGGGAATTCTTGTCCCCAAGACAGCCGAGGGAGCCTTGATGTCAGTATCCGCATATCTCAGAACAATGCAGCCAGCTGCAAACGATCCAAACGGGGCAATGCACCGACAGCAAATCAGATCCCTCAATTTAGCTGCTGCGGCATTGGCTCCGGTAGTTGACGGTGTCGAAGGAAGCACACCACATGGGGGAAACAGAGCCCACCGCGCGGAAAGCCCGCAAAGGGAACTGCAAACTCGCAGCAATCGCGACCGTACCGTTACCATACGCGAGGACCGGGATCGCGGACGTCGCGATAGCGATAGAAGGAGCACTCGGCATCGCGTGGAGGACAGCGGTGTACACGGAGTCGTAACCCAGCATCGGGTAAGCAAAAGTCGCTCCGGGAGGTCTCGCTCCTCTGGCAGCGAGTCACGCTCGGACGATGAGTTCGAGTCGAGTGGGTCCTTGTGTTTCAGTCGACGCATTCGCGAGACCAAGATGCCCAAAGGGTTCAAGCTCACATCTGAAACACCCAAATTCAACGGTCGCCAGGAGCCAGCATCTTGTCTAGAGGATTACAAGATAGCAGTCACATGCCAGCGCAGCACTCTCACAACTGCCATGCAGTACATATAGCTGATGCTCGAGGGCGCGGCTCGCGCTTGGCTCAGAAACTTACCCCGTCATGCATACGACTCATGGGACGACTTCGAGGAAGACTTCGTCAAGAAGTTCAACGTGACATGCGACCGACCTGCCACGTTCGAAGAACTGCGAGCCTGTAGGCAGCGTTCGGACGATACGCTGAGATCATACATCCGACGTTGGACCACCATACGCAACTCCATAGGCACTATATCGGAGGACAGAGCTATCGATGCTTTCACAGCAGGCCTCGCCAGCCTCGACTTCCAGGAAGCACTCGGGCGCGAAAAGCTGAAGTCCGTCGCCGCCCTCTTGAAGGTCGCCAATGAATGGGCGGATGGGGAAGACTCGATACGAGACAAGCAAGGCAGATCACCACGCCGCGACAGCAAAGACTGGAATCGCAAAGACGGCCGAAGCAACGACCGTAGAAAGAGGTGCAAGTCCCATAATTACGATGATGAGGAAGGTGATGGCCTTGTCGCAGCAGTCGACACGCGCGACGAGCGCGACCGAGGCAGAAACTGTCAGGATGACCGTAGCGGAGGCCGGTATGACGATCGTAGTCACGATTACGACCCGTGCAATGATGGATACCGCAAACGGGAGTGGAGAAAACCCGAGAAGACCCGCAAAATGAATGGGAACTCGAGGAGGAAATCGAGGAAGAATGCCGATTCCACATGTTCAAAGGTGAAGATGGCAAGCTTCACTCGAAACATCTGCTGAAAGACTGCAGAAAATTCACAAGGCTAGCGGTAGGCTACGTCAATCGCTATCACCCGAGACCGGCTGCGGCGGCGCTGCCGCCCCTTCCAGCGCCAGCAGCCGCGAACATGGCGGGCGCTATCCATCACCAGCAACTCATAGAAGCTCCAGTAGCAGCCGCAGAACCATACCCCGAGGCACGCGGGCAAATGAACATGATACAAAAAGGACGTCCCTCTAACAGGGAGCAAAAGCTGATACCCGACAAGTCAATATGGCTGTCATGGCGCCACCTGCCGTTCCTGAGTACTTGAAAGGGTCGGAAACCAGCATCACCTTCTCCCGTGAGGATCATCCACCTGCCATAGCTCGCCCAGGGCACGCTGCTTTGGTACTCGATGCACAAATCGGCGGCTACGCTATGTCCAAGGTCTTTATGGATGGAGGAAGTGGAATCAACATTCTATTTGCAGATACGCTCCACAAAATGAACCAGATGACGGAAAACTTGCCCAAGTCAAGCAACACCTTCCACGGTGTCGTCCCAGGCAAAGCGGTCTACCCACTCGGCACAGTATAGCTCCCGGTCATCTTCGACGGGTGATACGTCTCAAACGTATCTATAATTTCTGATGTTCCATATTGATATTATACCAATTGTTACATGTTTTATATACACTTCATAGCAATTTTATGCATTTTCTGGGACTAACCTATTAACAAGATGCCACAGTGCCAGTTCCTGTTTTCTGCTGTTTTTGTATTCCAGAAAAGCTAGTCCGGAAATATTCTCGGAATTGGATGAAACTTGGACATAACCTCCTATTTTTCCAACACGTTGATGCATGTAAAATGCATACATGAACTTTGCATTATTTTTACTTATATTCAGTCATATTTGCATCATATAAGGGTTATATCACTGTTTTATAATGATTTTGGGAATATTTGACATGTTTCCTATTTTTTATGGAATTAACCCTGCGCAGGCAGAAAACCCTATTTCTATATTTTAATGTTTCAGGGACCCAAACGACGTCCAAATGACCTGGAAATTTACGAGCATCATTTTTTGGAAGGAACAAAGCGTGGGAGCGAAGGAAGCAAACAAGCGGAGGCCCGAGGGCCAAGATAGGTGGGCCCACGCGGCCCCTCCTTTTGGCCTCGGAGCTCCGTTGCGGTCGATCTTTCCTCCACCGACTCCGTTTTGACCTAAAAACGCCTATAAAAATAGTCCCCCGACGTTCTCTGGAAGGAGCGCCGCAGAAACACAGAAACACCGAAACAGAGACCTGGAGTTGCAGATTGGAGGGGGAAAACTCCGGCGGGGCGCTGCCGGCGTGGTCTCCATCTTCTCCACCGTCTCCATGATGAAGAGGGAGTAGTCCACCTCTGGACTATGGGTTTGTGGAAGTAACTTATGTATCTCTCTCTCTCTCGAGCTTCACTAATTAGTACCGTATGAGCTGCTGAACATGATTACGGTCATCTATGTAATACCTTTGTGGTGGATCTTTTTATGAGTTAATATATGTTTGAGATTGCAATGGTTTTGTTTCAGTTATGAAAGTAGATGCATATTATGTACCCCGTTCTTATTTACTTGTTATGATCAAGCATGTTTATGAGAGCGTGTGAGGGGGAACGTGTGCATTAGTTGGAGTAACGGGGGGTGGCTAGTGCAGTGAACGTGAGAGAAAGTTCTGCGATCCACTTGGGTATCTTTACCTTACTTTGTTGCCTCACTAGGGATAAAAAGAAATACCATGCTACCGGAGATGTGGGTGTGACCATTGCCACTACTCCATGACTAGATCTAGCATGTTCTTATTTTAACTTCATGTCATGATACTTATTGCTATACTCTGAGTTATCTTAATTACTGAGGTGTTATGATTTAGTTCGCATCTTGGTGGAGTATAAGAGAGACTAATAACCAAAAGGTCTCTATGTTAGGACGTGATGCCCATATAATTATAACTTGTCATTAAACTGTTGTGTTGCAATCTCATATGTCAACTCTAGTGTTCCATTGTCTACCACTTTATTAAAGAGAGAGTGCATTTGTGAAACCATGAACCCCGGTCCATTTTTAATCATAAGAAACACCTTTCCAACACTTTTACCACTTTTCCATTTTTGCCATTTAAAATCCGAAAATACAAAAACACTTTTACATCTTGCATTCATCATATAAAACCCAAAAATATCATTTATCATTGCTACCACCATCCTTGCATATTTATTTACCACCATTGCATATTTATTTCTTGTTTGCATTGCATATTATCTTGATATCATTCTCACACCTTGTGCTTGACAACCACTAGGTGAGGTTGAGGACCAAAACATTTACTTTGTTTTGTAGGTAACCAAAAGAAGGATAGGAAAGATAAATCTTCACTACTGATTCCCCGAGAGTTCGATATTAAACCCTCGAGTCACCCTCGTGGGGAAAACACGTCTTCCACTTACTACACACTCTGCACTTGGAGTCTCAACCTAACCCATTTATTTTCACGCAGGTAACTACGTGAAGGGCCATCAAGAGTGCTTTCTGGCGCCGTTGTAGGGGAAGATACGAAGCTTCCTGCAGAATATTTTTCCCGTCAACTACACGCCATCAAGACTGTTTTCTGGCGCCGTTGCCGGGGAATCATTGCTGAAAGGTTTATCCAAGGGTTCCCTGCACTAGCTCTGTTTTCTGGTGCCGGTTTATCCAAGGATATCTCACCAAGTCAACTTCATCACCAACTTGTGCTAACACCTAAGCTTGGGGAGGTTGCACCTACGTGAGCATCATCTTATCCATCTTTACCTTCAAAGCAATTTATCTTGTTTTTTCATTGTCTTGCATATTTATTTTCAGTTTTGCATAAAAAATTAAAAAACACATAAAAACTTGCTAAAATGGGAGAAAGAACTAAGTTGTGTGATTACACAAACACTCCAAATGATCAATTTATTGCTAGGCCCATTGCCACACCTAAGATAAATGCTGAGAGTTATGAAGTAAGTCCTAGTTTGTTGAACTTGATAACTAGGGAACAATTTGGCGGTAGTGCTATGGAGGATGCCTCTATGCATCTTCATGATTTTGTTGAAATATGTGACATGCAGAAATTTAAAAATGTGGAAAGTGATATTCTAAAACTGAAGTTATTTCCTTTCTCACTTAGAGGAAAAGCTAAAGAGTGGCTGCATTCATTACCTATTGATAGCATTAAAACTTGGGATGATTTAAAAGAAGCTTTCATTAAGAAATACTATCCCCTGTTAAAATTTTGCAAAATAGAAACAACATTCTTTCTTTTAGGCAAAATGAAAATGAACATGTTGCTATGGCTTGGGATAGGATTAAACTTATGCTTAGAACTTGTCCATCACATGGGGTCAACGAATGGACCATATTACACTCTTTTTACAATGGTCTAAATTACATGTCTAGAAATATTCTTGATTCTGCTGCTGGAGGTGCTTTTATGGGAAAAACTATAGTAGAAGCTAAGAACATATTGGAAAGTATTTTGCAAAACTATAGTCAATGGCATACTGATAGAGCACCTAATCCTTCTAAGAAAGTGAACTCCATAGAAGAAACAAATGATTTGTCATCTAAAATGGATACTATTCTTGCTTTCATTAATAAACAAAATATTGAAAATGTGCCTTTGCAAGAACTAGTTGGTAATAATCCTGAAAATATTGATGTCAACTTCATTAGGAACTATGGTAATAATGGGTATGGTAACAACAATTATAACTCTTATAATAAACCCCCATATGTTCCCAACAACCGTCCTTCTATTCCATATCCTAATGCTAGTGATAATTGGAAGCCTATGCCACCACGTAATGATAATTTTGAGGCTAATAAAATTCTTATGGAACAAGTTGCTAGTCATAATACCATGATACAAGAGTTGAATAAGTCTGTTGCTTCTATTAGTTCTGATATTAAAGGCTTACAACTCCAAACTGCAGGACTAGACAAAGCCTTGTCAAAACTAGCTGATAACCAAGCCACTTTATTGAGTATGTCTGCAGGGAAACCACAAGCACCACCTGTGGTTGGAATGAATTCTATTAATATTGCTGAAAATGTTCCTCTTACTTTGGAGGAAACTCTTAATGAATTATTGAACTATCCTGAATATTTGTTGCCATTTATGTCTCAACTTGTTGGTTTAAAAGAAGAAGTTAACGAAACTGAATATGATGAATCTCTCTGTTATTGAGAAAGAAAGTTGAGGAAGTTAAAATGCTTAGTGAAGTCAAGGATCCATTGCTTGACTTAGAGAATTGTAGCTTGCATGAATTAATATCTATCTTACAAAAATTTGCAAGTGATCCTTCATTAATGTTAACCAAGCTGGTTTTGGTTCTTATATTGCTAATCATGTCTTAAAAGAAAAGATTGCTAGGTACAACCAAGAGGCTATGATACCACCTAAGCTTGGGGATATATGGATTCCCAAAGTCCTAGTAACCATTGGAAAAGAGACACACCATGCTATACTTGATCTAGGATCTAGTGTCTCTGTTTTATCTAAAGAACTATATGAAGTACTTGAATTAAAAATCTTGAAAAATGCTCTATTGAACTTGCACTTGCTGATGATTCCATTAAACATGCTTTAGGAAAAGTAAGTGATGTTATGGTAGAGTTACATATGACATTTGTGCCTGTTGATTTTCTAATCATGGATATGGGGAATAAAACCTCTAGTCCAATTATTCTTGGAAGACCTTTTCTTCGTACTACAGGTGCTATCATTGATTCAAAAGAAGGGAATGTGAAGTTTCAGTTTCCACACAAGAAGTGCATGGAACACTTCCCAAGGAAGAGGGACACATCGTTCAAGCTCCCTCATGAGCTTCGTCCACAATAAACATCAAGTAAGAAGCCTAGCTATATGGCTATAAAGAAAGCGCTTTACGGGAGGCAACCCGGTTGTTTTTATTTGTGATTTTCTTTGTGTCCTCTTGCTGTAACAAGAGACTTAGTGTTTAGTTTAGTTTCTGGAATTTTTAATAAAGTGCCAAGTTTTACTCATTTTGGTTGAAAAGTTGCTTATAGCGTTCGGAGATTTTATTCCTGCACGAATCTGTGCACGGTATGATTTTTAATTCTTATTCTGTAACTCCGAATGAGCTCATATTTAACTGTAGTGCAACTTTTCATCCTCTGTATGCATGAATTTTTTCGGAATTTTCGACAAAGTTAAGTAGGGTAGAAAAATACGTTTGCTGCTGCTGTTTTTCTGGACAGATTCTGTCCCATTTTGTTTGATGCATGCTTAGAACTTTTAACTTGAATCTTTTTGATCCAATTGAGTTTATGAGTAGGCATACAACATTATACATTTCTGGACATTCATATGAATTTTTGTCTAAGGATTATATGCAGCAAGAAATCTATTTGTTTATCACTACTAATGTGCCCCACAGAAAAAGAAATGGGAGAAACGGTGTTTTGAAGTTTTTTCACAGGGATTAGAGGAGATGCACCAAGAGCTATCCAAGGATGGTGAAGACCATAAGCTTGGGGATGTGAAGACAACCCCACTGGACCTACACACTCTCGGTTTGCACACGTCTAACTTCTGTTTTTCGATCGAAACACTTTATCGCATAAACTTGGAGCGTCTTTTTGTTTGTTTAGGTTGATTTTTATTTTGTGAGACCACCACACTATCATTTATATATGAGAGAGCTACTGGAAATTTGGGTTGAATTATGTTGGATGCTATTATAAGATTGGGAAAAGGGATGTTGAGTTAATTTTAAAAGATACATATATTGCATGATTCATGAGCTTGTTAATGAGTAATAATTTGCAAATATTTTATCAAGAGCTATCTTTTATTCATGTTTTGATGCTAAATGTTATTTACCTTGTTTTAACATGGATTAGTTAGTTCTATGGACACTCATGCATGCATTTAGATGGTCAACTTTCTCCCTCTTGCTAGCCCAAAAATTCCAACAAGCAAAAACTTGTTTCCAACACCTTCAACCAAAGTTTTTCCAGTGAGTCCACCATATCTACCTATTAGCTTTATGCTATTCCGAGTATGTTTATCATGATATTTGTGTTATCTATACCTCTGAATGAAAATGCTTATGTTGTTAATTGTTGTGGGAAAAGTTGGTTATATAGCTCTCTCGAACTTGATGCACACTTTACTTTCATTGCATAAATAAAATATGACCCATTGTGATTAAAATTATGATGTTGTGGACTTGACAAATGTCTTTGGTTGAGAGTTAGCTCATATGTGCTGTCACATGGCAAGCTTTCAACATTGCACTTCATCTCATTTAGTTGATATCATGTACTTTTGTTTATGGATGCTTACCATGGGTGAAATAAATGGGAAATGAAGTGAGTTTAAATGAGTTTGTATAAATGGTTAGAGAGACGCCTGGGCCGCTAATCTAAGCCATGCATCATTCATGGTGGAAATTTACTTACATGCTATGGTGAACCTTCTGTGATACACCTTACAATAAAAAGCTATCCAATGGTAAATAAAAAGGGTGTTGAGATTGTTCATTGTTTGTTTGTCTTGTCATTTTGATATGGGCTTGTTCCATATCCTGGGACAAGAGGTACCCCAGTTGACGCTCTTAATGATACTATTATTACTTACAATGATATTTAACTTGAACTTGCTTTGTTTTCCAAGTTGAGTAACACATGGAGTAGGTACTTGTATTCAAGGGGCATGAGACTTTCAACCTGTACTTTGTCAAGCACACTACTATATTGCTTTCACTTTAAACTTAATCATTCAAGATGCTATGATAGGGGAATGAGAGCTTGACACCAAGGATTACCATATTACAATCATTGACTTAAGTAGAGAAGTTCAGAAGTTAGATGAAATTTATTCATGCTTTACCTCTATATATATATATCTTTCCAAAGTGTCCACCTTTTATATTCAGATTTTCATCAATACTCTATGACCATTTAGGATGTTCTTACTTATTATTATGCATACATGTGGTCCATAGTACTTTTCTCTTATGTTACACTTTGTGAATTATCATTGAACATCCTTGCATTGAATACTTGATATCACTTCATAAACTATCTTGCATATTGCTACTCCTTTTAAGAATGAATCATTTGACTCTATGTAGCAATAGTAATCATCTTTGATATCCATTGATAGTATTAAATTGCAAAGTCCATGTTAGTTTTATCACCTTCATACTCGAGGACGAGTATAGGTTAAGCTTGGGGATGTTGATGCATGTAAAATGCATACATGAACTTTGCATTATTTTACTTATATTCCAGTCATATTTGCATCATATAAGGGTTATATCACTGTTTTATAATGATTTTGGGAATATTTGATATGTTTCCTATTTTTTATGGAATTAACCCTGCGCAGGCAGAAAACCCTATTTCTATATTTTAATGTTTCAGGGACCCAAACGACGTCCAAATGACCTGGAAATTTACGAGCATCATTTTTGGAAGGAACAAAGCGTGGGAGCGAAGGAAGCAAACAAGAGGAGCCCGAGGGCCAAAAGGTGGGCCCACGCGGCCCTGTACCTGGCCGCGTGGGCCCCCCTTTGGGCCTCGGAGCTCCGTTGCCGTCGATCTTTCCTCCACCGACTCCGTTTTGACCTAAAAACGCCTCTGGAAGGACGCAGAAACACAGAAACACCGAAACAGAGACCTGGAGTTGCAGATTGGAGGGGGAAAACTCCGGCGGGGCGCTGCCGGCGTGGTCTCCATCTTCTCCAACGACTTCTCCACCGTCTCCATGATGAAGAGGGAGTAGTCCACCTCTGGACTATGGGTTTGTGGAAGTAACTTATGTATCTCTCTCTCGAGCTTCACTAATTAGTACCGTATGAGCTGCTGAACATGATTACGGTCATCTATGTAATACCTTTGTGGTGGATCTTTTTATGAGTTAATATATGTTTGAGATTGCAATGGTTTTGTTTCAGTTATGAAAGTAGATGCATATTATGTACCCCGTTCTTATTTACTTGTCATGATCAAGCATGTTTATGAGAGCGTGTGAGGGGGAACGTGTGCATTAGTTGGAGTAACGGGGGTGGCTAGTGCAGTGAACGTGAGAGAAAGTTCTGCGATCCACTTGGGTATTTTACCTTACTTTGTTGCCTCACTAGGGATAAAAAGAAATACCATGCTACCGGAGATGTGGGTGTGACCATTGCCACTACTCCATGACTAGATCTAGCATGTTCTTATTTTAACTTCATGTCATGATACTTATTGCTATACTCTGAGTTATCTTAATTACTGAGGTGTTATGATTTAGTTCGCATCTTGGTGGAGTATAAGAGAGACTAATAACCAAAAGGTCTCTATGTTAGGACGTGATGCCCATATAATTATAACTTGTCATTAAACTGTTGTGTTGCAATCTCATATGTCAACTCTAGTGTTCCATTGTCTACCACTTTATTAAAGAGAGAGTGCATTTGTGAAACCATGAACCCCGGTCCATTTTTAATCATAAGAAACACCTTTCCAACCACTTTTACCACTTTTCCATTTTCTGCCATTTAAATCCGAAAATACAAAAACACTTTTACATCTTGCATTCATCATATAAAACCCAAAAATATCATTTATCATTGCTACCACCATCCTTGCATATTTATTTACCACCATTGCATATTTATTTCTTGTTTGCATTGCATATTATCTTGATATCATTCTCACACCTTGTGCTTGACAACCACTAGGTGAGGTTGAGGACCAAAACATTTACTTTGTTTTGTAGGTAACCAAAAGAAGGATAGGAAAGATAAATCTTCACTACTGATTCCCCGAGAGTTCGATATTAAACCCTCGAGTCACCCTCGTGGGGAAAACACGTCTTCCACTTACTACACACTCTGCACTTGGAGTCTCAACCTAACCCATTTACTTTTCACGCAGGTAACTACGTGAAGGGCCATCAAGAGTGCTTTCTGGCGCCGTTGTAGGGGAAGATACGAAGCTTCCTGCAGAATATTTTTCCCGTCAACTCCACGCCATCACACGTACACGGAGTCCAAAAGAGAGACGGAGGGGAGCCACGAGGCAGCCACACCATGGGGCCGCGCGGCCCCACCTGCCGCACCGTGGGGTGGTGTGGGGGCCCACGTGCATCTCCAGCCGGCGCCCTTTCGCCTTTTTATTCCTCCCGACGCGAAAACCCTAAATACCCGAGCCATTATCCACGAAAAGTTCCAGAGACGCCGCCGCCGCCGTCAACCCTAGCTCGGGAGGGTTCAGAAGCTCTTCCCGGCACCCTGCCGGAGAGGGGAATCATCACCAGAGGGCTCTACATCACCATGCCTGGCTCCGGAGTGATGCGTGAGTAGTTCATCCTTGGACTACGAGTCCATGGCAGTAGTTAGATGGTTGTCTCTCCACTTTATGCTATCATGTTTAGATCTTGTGAGCTGCCTATCATGATCAAGATCATCTTATTGTAATGCTACATGTTGTGTTTGCTGGGATCCGATGAATATTGAATACTATGTCAAGTTGATTATCAATCTATCTTATATGTTATTTATGATCTTGCATGCTTTCCGCTACTAGTAGATGCTTTGGCCAAGTAGATGCTTGTAACTTCAAGAGTGTGTATTTATGCTAGATAGTGGGTTCATGCCTCCGGTAATCTGGGAGAGTGACAATAACTTCTAAGATTGTGGATGTGTTGTTGCCACTAGGGATAAAATAACCGATGCTTAGCTTAAGGATGCGCCGTTAGTTCTAATGCATTTGTTTACATTACGCACATTACTTAATGCAATTATCCGTTCCTTGCGACTTAATACCAACGGGGAACTCGGATGACAACCTGGCGGTGGATTATTAGTCATAGACGCTGTTGGATAACGGTCTATGTATTTTGTCGTAATGCCCACATAAATATCATAGTAATCATCATGTCATATATATGCATTGTCATGCGCTCAATATTTTGTCAATTGCTCAGCTATAATTTGTTCACCCAGCATGTTAGTTATCTTTTATGGAGAGACACCACTAGTGAACTGTGGACCCCGGTCCATTCTTTTACAATGATAATACAACCAACTGCAAACATTGTTCCTTTTCATTCTCTGCAATTTACTACTGTTTTCCATACCATTCGTTTAATCCTTTGTATTCAGCAAGCCGGTGAGATTGACAACCTCACTGTTTCGTTGGGGCAAAGTAGTTTGATTGTGTTGTGTGCAGATTCCACGTTGGTGATCGAGAAATGGCGCCACCAACAACCTTCAGAAGTGATTTCTTGCCTACTGGTCGATTAAACCTTGGTTTCATACTGAGGGAAACTGTTGCTACACTGCTTCATACCTTCCTCTTGGGGTCTCCCAACGAACGTGTGATCTACGCAATCAGCGGGCCAGGAAACTTCAGGACAGAGAAGATCGACTTCGAGGTCGTCGACTGGAAATCACAATACCATGCTATATTGGGACGCCCGACATTCGCTCGGTTTATGGCGGTCCCGCATTACGCATATCTCAAGTTAAAGATGCCAGGACCAAACGGTGTCATCACGGTGAACGGGAACTTCCAACGCTCAGACAGTTGCGACAGAGAGTTCAGCAAAATATCCGAGTTCTTCGGCATGCAAGAGCAGCTCGCCGAGCTCGCTATATTCAACGACCGCACACTCTTCCCTGAGGCCAAAAAACCGGCACCCAATGCTGCCTTCAGCGCAACAAACGACACACGGTCGCATCAGGTGCACCCGATGGATCCGTCCAAGACGGTCAATGTGTCATCAAGCTTAACCCCCGCATAGGAAGGCGCGCTCGTCAAGTTCCTCCATGAGAACTGGAAATTTTTGCCTGGTGTCCAGCCGACATGCCAGGTATTCCTAGGGAATTTGCCGAGCACTCTCTTCAATTGTTTCCAGATACGAGACCCGTGAAGCAAACGATGCGCCGCTTCTCTGAGCCGAAGCAGAAGGCCATAGGTGAAGAAGTTGAAAGGTTACTCGCCGCCAAGTTCATCGCGAGATCAAGAAATCTGACTGGGTCGCCAACCCAGTCCTCGTGCCAAAGAAGCACACGGAGATCATCCACATGTGTGTCGACTTCACCGCCCTTAACAAGTGTTGCCCCAAGGACCACTTCCCGCTGCCTCGCATCGACCAGATAGTTGATTCGACTGCGGGCTGCGCGTGCCTATCCTTCCTGGATGCCTACTCAGGCTATAACCAGTAAGGATGAAGGCCGAAGAAGAGGACAAAACAGCCTTCATAACGCCACATGGCGTCTACTGCTACACCACAATGCCCTTCGGGCTCAAGAACGCGGGTGCTACGTACCAGCGCATGATGCAAAATTGCCTCAGCAAACAGATTGGGCGCAACGTCCAAGTCTATGTCGACGACATCGTCATCAAAACCAAACAGGAGCACAACCTCCTCGACGACCTGCGCGAGACATTTGCCAATCTCAACCGATACAATATCAAGCTCAACCCCAAGAAATGCGTTTTTGGCGTACCAGTCGGACAGCTCTTGGGATACCTTGTCTCAGCTCGAGGCATTGAGGTGGACCCAGAGAAGATACATTCCATACTGACTATGGAACAGCCGACCAAACTTCGAGAGGTGCAAAGACTAGGGTCGAGTGGACGCTCTCAGTCGATTCATCAGCAAGCTCGGCGAAAAAGCGCTCCCTTTTTATCAGCTGATGAAGAAGTCAGATAACTTCGAGTGGACGCCAGAAGCTCAAGCAGCCTTCGTCGACCTAAAGCGCACACTCACAACTCCCCCAATCTTGGTCGCGCCTCGGAAGCGTGAACCGCTGTTCTTATATGTCTCCGCCATCAACCGGTGGTCAGTACTGTCCTCGTTGTTGAGCGTATGGAAGAAGGGCACAATCATAGCATACAGAGACCCGTGTACTACCTTAACGAGGTCCTCTCCATATCAAAGCAGCGGTACCTGCACTACCAGAAACTGGCTCGTATTCATGACATCACGCAAAGTCGTGCACTACTTCGTCGAGCATCCGATCACTGTCGTCAGCGCGGCAGGCATACGTGATATCCTCACCAACCCTGACGCGACCGGGCGGGTCGCTAAGTGGGTCATCGAGCTTGGCCCTCGAGATATAAAGTATGAACACCCGAAGGCCATCAAAGCTCAAGTCTTGCCTGACTTCACCACCGAGTGGATCGAAGCTCAGCTACCAGGAGTCCCAGATGTGTCCAACTCATGGACTATGTTCTTCGATGGGTCGAAGAAAAATGAAGGCGCAGGCGCATGTGTCATACTCCTGTCCCCACGAGGGGATAAACTCCGCTATGTCTTGCAGATGGATTTTGTCAAACCCTCCAACAACGAGGCTGAGTACGAGGCCTATTGCACGGCATGAAGATGGCCAAGGCTTGCGGGTGCACATGCCTCATGATTTATGGCGACTCAAGTCTCGTGGTGCAGCAAACGATGAAAGCCTGCGACGCCACTGCAGACAACATGATCGCTTATCACGAGTTATACAACATCATGGAGGGCAACTTTGACGGCTGCGAGTTACGCCACATTGGGCGCGAAAGTAACGAGGAAGCAGATATGTTAGCCAACCTTGGCTCCACCAAAGCACCAGTACCACCTGGCGTCTTCCTCGAGCGTATCGCGCAAAGATCTATCAAGGTGAAGAAGCCTGTAGCACCTTCGACTCCGGCCACATACGATAAGGACATCCCGCCCAGCACCCAGGATCCGCGGGTCGAACTTCTTCTGATAGAACCGACTTGGTCACATCCCTTCCTTGCATACTTACTACGAGATGAACTGCCGGACGACGCGGTCGAGGCGCGTCGGATCACTCGACAAGCCAAAGCTTACACAATTATCAAAGGAGAACTATACAAGCGCAACATATCAGTGATATTTCAGAGATGCATTGCACTTGAAGATGGCAGGGCCATCCTTCGGGATATCCATGCCGGAACTTGCGGACACCATGCGAGCAGTCGATTCCTTGTAGCTAAAGCCTTTCGAGCAGGGTTCTACTGGCCAACCGCACTCAGGGATGCAGAGGACATAGTTCAAAGGTGCATCGGTTGCCAGAAGTTCGCAAAAAGGCCACTAGCGCCTGCATCGGAGCTCAAAACCATACCATTGGCATGGCCCTTCGCCCAATGGGGACTCGACATGGTTGGGCCACTCAGAAAATCCTCGCGCGGAGGCCACACGCATCTCTTGTGGCAGTCGATAAATTCACCAAGTGGATCGAAGCGGTCCCTATCACAAATTCGGCTGCTACGACAGCGGTGAACTTCGTAAGGTCCATCATCTACCGCTTCGGGTCCCCAACAACATAATAACCGACAACGGTACAAACTTCACAGCCGAAGAGTTCCGCGACTTCTGCAAAGCCCAGGGGATCAAGCTGAACTACGCATCGGTGGCGCACCCGCAGTCGAACGGTCAGGTGGAAAAGGCCAACAGACTTGTATGCAGTGGGCTCAAGAAGCGGCTATTCGTGCCACTCAAACGAGTTACGGGTGCCTGGGTAGAAGAACTCCCGTCCGTACTTTGGAGTCTGCGCACTACTCCAAATAGGTCGGCACATTACACACCATTCTTCATGGTGTACGGCGCAGAAGCCGTCCTACCCTTCGACGTGCAGTTCGACGCACCCAGGGTCACGGCATACGAAGAAGATGCAGAGAAAGCACTCGAGGATAGCGTTGACACCTGGATGAAGCACGAGACATTGCGCTCGCTCGTACAGCTATTTACCAGCAAAACCTCCGCAACTATCATGGTCGTCGACTGCGCACCAGGTCCTTCATGGTTGGCGACTTGGTGTTGTGACTGAAGCAGAAGAAGGTGCACAAGCTCGCCGCTCCATGGAGGGACCCTTCATCGTCACCGAGGTCATCGATGGCGGCGCATACAGACTGAAGCACGCGAAGACAGGCGAACCTTCGCACAATCCTTGGAACGTTGCGCACCTGCGCCGTTTCTATGCTTAGACTGCCCAGTCATCAAATGTAATAGGCAATATGTCGGATAGCTGCAGGTTTCAGACACGCTCTTTTCCTTACCAGGGTACCTAAGGGGACTGGAAGGTTTTTAATGAGGCGGCCTGCAGCTTAACATTCAAAAGGAATATAATCAGTGTTCCTCTATCCCTCTTTGTTTACTATCCGCACAAATAATATGCAGACAAAAACACAAGCCACACCCGCATACTCGGGGGTTGCGCTCTCAAAATCTTCCGCAACAAAACCTCGGCCTCACCCGAACGCTCGGGGCTGTGCCAACAGGTCAAATATACATGATGACGTGAAACACACGTTCGTTGGGAGACCCCAAGAGGAAGGTATGATGTAGTCAGCAGCAAGTTTTCCCTCAGAAAGAAACCAAGGTTATCGAACCAGTAGGAGCAGCAACTCTTCAGAAGGTTGTCAACGGCGCCAGAAAAATAGCTGTCGCAGGGAGTCTGGACTGTTGACGTGGAATCTGCACACAACACAATCAAACTACTTTGCCCCAACGAAACAGTGAGGTTGTCAATCTCACTGGCTTGCTGAAAACAAAGGATTAAACGTATGGTGTGGAAAATGAGTATTAAATTGCAGAGAATGAAAAAGGAACAGTTTGCAGTTTGTGGTTGTTTAATCAGTGTAAAAGAATGGACCGGGGTCCACAGTTCACTAGTGGTGTCTCTCCATAAAAGATAACTAACATGTTGGGTGAACAAATTACAGCTGGGCAATTGACGAATAGTGAGCGCATGACAATGCATATACATGACATGTTGACTACTATGATATTTAATTGGGCATTACGACATAATACATAGACCGTTATCCAACAGCATCTATGACTAATAATCCACCGCCGGGTTGTCATCCGAGTCCCCCGTTGGTATTAAGTTGCAAGCAACGGATAATTGCATTAAGTAAAGTGCGTAATGTAAACAAACACATATGCCCGTGGACATAGCATCGTTAGGTTATCCCTAGTGGCAACAGCACATCCACAACCTTAGAACTTTCTGTCACTGTCCCAGGTTAAACGGAGACATGAACCCACTATCTAGCATAAATACTCTCTCTTGGAGTTACAAGCATCTACTTGGCCAAAGCATCTACGAGTAACGGAAAGCATGCAAGATCTTAAATAACATATAAGATAGATTGATAATCAACTTGACATAATATTCAATATTCATCGGATCCCAGCAAACACAACATGTAGCATTACAATAATATGATCTTGATCATGTAGGGCAGCTCACAAGATCTAAACATGATGGCACAAAGTGGAGAGACAACCATCTAGCTACTGCTATGGACCCGTAGTCCAAGGATGAACTACTCACGCATCACTCCGGAGGCAGGCATGGCGATGTAGAAGCCTCCGGTGACGATTCCCCTCTCCGGCAGGGTGCCGGGAAGAGGTTCTGAACCCTCCCGAGCTAGGGTTGACGACGGCGGCGTCTCTGGATCTTTTCGTGGATATTTGCTCAGGTACTTAGGGTTTTCGCGTCGGGGGGAATAAGTAGGCGAAAGGGCGGCGGCTGCGGACCCCCGAGGGGCCCACACCACCCAGGGCGCGGCAGAGGGGGGCCCGCGCCCTAGGTGCGTGTGGCCTCCTGGTGGCCCTCCTCTGCTGCTCCTTCGCTCCGTCAGGCGTGTTCTGGAAAAATAGGCACCCCCGTGTAGTTTCGTCCAATTCCGAGAATATTTCCAGACTAGCTTTTCTGGAATACAAAAACAGCAGAAAACAGGAACTGGCACTTCGGCATCTTGTTAATAGGTTAGTCCCAAAAAATGTATAAAAGTGATATAAAGTAGATGCAAAACATGTAGCAATTGGTATAAAACAAGCATGGAACATCAAAAATTATAGATACGTTTGAGACGTATCAGCATCCCCAAGCTTAGTTCCTACTCGTCCTCGAGTAGGTAAACGATAAAAACAAAATAATTTTTGAGGTGACATGCTACTATCATAATCTTGATCATATAATATTGCAAGGCACATGTAAATGAATGAAGTGATCCAAGTCAATGGTCTATAATTTGCTACCAAATAGATAATGAGTAAACAATGAATCACACAAGCTAAACGTTTTCATGAATAGTACTTTCGAGACAAGCATCAAACAGTTTTGCATAAGTGTTAACTCATAAAGCAATAGTTTCTAATAAAAGGTATTTAATCAACACAAAGGAAGAATTTAGTTTCAGCATTTGCTTCAACTTTCAACATATTTATCTCATGGATATTGTCAACACAAAGTAGTATAACAAGTCCAATACATTGCATATAACGCATGTTGTAACAAAGTTGACACTAGTGTTTGCTTGTGGAAGACAGAAAGAATAGGAAAACTGACTCAACATAAAAGTAAAAGAAAGGCCCTTCGCAGAGGGAAGCAGGGATTAAATCATGTGCTAGAGCTTTTAGGTTTTTGAAAGCATATAGAGATTGCATAAAATATTTGATACTCCTCCCAACCTTGCTAACACAAGCCATGGCTAACCGAATCCTCGGGTGCCTTCCATCAATCACATACCATGGAGGAGTATCTATTTTTGAGAGGTGTTTGTTAATTGTCAACGAATGGTAGCGGGTGAGAACAGTATTCTACCTGTCGAACGGACTTTTAAGAGCGGCTCCCATGAAGGACGTTATTTCTACCAGCAAGGCAGATCATCCCTCTTTCTCTTTGGTTTACACACATTCAGGTATTTCACTGTTTGTCATTGCTTACTGATGAATCAGGGCAAAAGTGTGAAGAGAATTAATTGGTTAAAGTTGTAATTAATTGGGACTGGGCACCCCGTTGCCAGCTCTTTTTGCAAGTTATTGGATAAGCGGATGTATATGCCACTAGTCCAGGTGTAAAAGTCCATCGACAAATAGAATAAAGAATAACCACACTAATTCCTCATGAGCTAGTAAACATTGACACAAAAAGGGAATAATAACATTTTGAATAATTTAAAGGTAGCACATGAAAAATTTACTTGGAGTGGCAAGGAAATACCACATATAGGTAGTTATGGTGGACACAAATGGCATGGATTTTGGCTCAAGGATTTGGATGCACGAGAAGCATTCCCTCTCAGTACAGAGTTTAGGCTAGCAAGGTTATGTAAGCAAACAAGAATATCAACCCGTACACCAAGTTTTATATGACAAACATATTGCAAACGTTATAAGACTTCATACCGTCTTCCTTGTTAACCAAACCCTGTTATTAGAAAATATCTAGACCTTAGAGGTACCACCGATGCAAACCAAATTTTCAACAAGCTTTACGGTAGTTCTTCACTAATAGGCTTAACTCATGTGATGCACAATTTAATCATGATCTACTTGTTAACTCAAAACAATTGACAAGCATCAAGTTATCCATTTTAGTGATCTACAAGATTAAGCAAGTTTTTCCTTATACCAATTACCACATGCAACATTTTCTGAACCAACCAAACACCAATCAATTTATTTCATCAACTCTCCAAACAAATATAAGTGAAGCAAGAGAGTACTTTCTACAAAAGAAAGCTAATAGCTCTGACAAGAGATACATGAAAACAAGAGCTAAAAGCTGAACAGCGCTAGATATGAATACTCAACAAATATAAGTGAAGAATAGGAGTATTCTCATGAAAAAGCGGAGCGTGTCTCTCTCCCAATCAAGAATGCTAGGGTCCAGTCAAGCTTTATTGAAAATAAAAGTGCAATACTGAAAATAAAAGCACACAGACGCTCCAAGAAAAGCACATATGATGTGAAAGAATTAAAATATAGTTTCACTAGAGATGACCTGATAATTTTGACGATGAAGAAGGGGATGCCTTGGGCATCCCCAAGCTTAGACGCTTGAGTCTTCTTGAAATATGCTGGGGAGATCCATGGGAGCCTCCCCAAGCTTAAGCTCTTCACTCTTCTTGATCCTATTATATCATCCTTCTCTCTTGACCCTTGAAAACTTCCGTCACACCAAACTCAAAGTAGATCTCATTAGAGGGTTAGTGCATAATCAAAAATTCACATGTTCTATAAAGACGCAATATGATTTGTTACTTTAAACATTAGCTACAGCCACTGATGTTATGTGAAGCTCTTCCACCCAAAAAAGAATTTCACTCAACACTAGTAAAAGAGAGAATGCAAAAATAAAAAGGCATAATCTGTCTAAAACAGAACAGTCCGCAAAGACGAATTTTTTCGAGGCACTTACGACGCTCAGATCGAAAACTCTGAACTAATGAAAGTTTCAGACATTCATAAAGATTACGCACAAAAATTTCAGATTTAATTAACAATCTGGTGATTTTAGGAATTTCGTACAGTGAACAGCAAAAATCTGTTTCTGCGCAGCAATCAAAATTAAGCATCATCTTATCATTAGAGGCTACTCTTGGCACAACAATGCGAGAAAATAAAGATACAAAGGAGTTGCTACAGAAGTAAACACTCCTTGACTAATACTGAAAATAAAAGATAATGGGTTGCCTCCCAAAAGCGCTTTCTTTAATGCCTTTTAGCTAGGCATAGTGATTTTTATGATGCTCACATAAAGATGAGAGTTGAAACATAAAAGAGAGCATCAAGAGCATATATAAAACATGTTTAAATCTAACACTCTTCCTATGCATAGGAGTCTTATAAGAAAACAAGTCAATTAAGCACAAAGTGACTAGCATAGGAAGGCAAAACAAGTGCAACTTCAAAACTTTCAACGGACCATTAGGTCTTAAAGCAAAAATCATATAGAAGCAACACAAGAGAAAGCTCAAAACTTTCATCATAAAGAGAGGAAATTTAATAACATGAAGATTTCTATAACCATATTTTCCTCTCTCAAAATAATTTTCAGTAGCATCATGAACAAACTCAACAAATAACTATCACATAAAGCATGCTTTTCATGATCTACAAACACATAATTTTTATTAAGCTCAAAAAGTGGGGTTATCAAACCCACTTTTGACAATAATAGTATAATAATATCATTAGGCAATATAGGACCATCATCAAGAGCATTATCATATATAACATTAGGGAGCACATTTTTACTTTCTGCAATTTCCTTTACTGAGTCAAGGAGGATGTTTTTCAAATTTATCAAAAAGAGATATTTCAATAGAATCATGACATTCAACAGTATAGCATTCTTCCTCCTCCAAGCTTGGGGACTAAAAATATCATTTTTATCAAAACCAGCTTCCCCAAGCTTAGAGCTTTCCATGGCATTAGCAATAATGGTGTTCAAAGAATGTATGCTAATAACATTGCTACTATCATGATTGTTATGCAAATAAAGTTCCATAGGCTTTTTAATTTTCTCTTCAAACACTTCATGTCCCAACTCAAGATAAATTTCATAAAGCTCTCTCATGTTGTTTTCAGCCATAGGACTAGTTTCAAGGAAAGTAACCATTGATAGCAAGTAAAGAGCTAGACATAATAACTAACAGAAACAAACCGAAAATAAACTAAATGCAAGTAACTAATTTTTTTGTGTTTTTGATAATTGAAAGCAAACAAGATAAAATAAAATAAACTAAGCAAGACAAAAACAAAGTAAAGAGATTGGAAGCGTGAAACTCCCCTTGCAGAAGACTGCTGTCTCCCCGGCAACGGCGCCAGAAAAATAGCTTGATGACGTGAAACACACGTTCGTTGGGAGACCCCAAGAGGAAGGTATGATGTAGTCAGCAGCAAGTTTTCCCTCAGAAAGAAACCAAGGTTATCGAACCAGTAGGAGCAGCAACTCTTCAGAAGGTTGTCAACGGCGCCAGAAAAATAGCTGTCGCAGGGAGTCTGGACTGTTGACGTGGAATCTGCACACAACACAATCAAACTACTTTGCCCCAACGAAACAGTGAGGTTGTCAATCTCACTGGCTTGCTGAAAACAAAGGATTAAACGTATGGTGTGGAAAATGAGTATTAAATTGCAGAGAATGAAAAAGGAACAGTTTGCAGTTTGTGGTTGTTTAATCAGTGTAAAAGAATGGACCGGGGTCCACAGTTCACTAGTGGTGTCTCTCCATAAAAGATAACTAACATGTTGGGTGAACAAATTACAGCTGGGCAATTGACGAATAGTGAGCGCATGACAATGCATATACATGACATGTTGACTACTATGATATTTAATTGGGCATTACGACATAATACATAGACCGTTATCCAACAGCATCTATGACTAATAATCCACCGCCGGGTTGTCATCCGAGTCCCCCGTTGGTATTAAGTTGCAAGCAACGGATAATTGCATTAAGTAAAGTGCGTAATGTAAACAAACACATATGCCCGTGGACATAGCATCGTTAGGTTATCCCTAGTGGCAACAGCACATCCACAACCTTAGAACTTTCTGTCACTGTCCCAGGTTAAACGGAGACATGAACCCACTATCTAGCATAAATACTCTCTCTTGGAGTTACAAGCATCTACTTGGCCAAAGCATCTACGAGTAACGGAAAGCATGCAAGATCTTAAATAACATATAAGATAGATTGATAATCAACTTGACATAATATTCAATATTCATCGGATCCCAGCAAACACAACATGTAGCATTACAATAATATGATCTTGATCATGTAGGGCAGCTCACAAGATCTAAACATGATGGCACAAAGTGGAGAGACAACCATCTAGCTACTGCTATGGACCCGTAGTCCAAGGATGAACTACTCACGCATCACTCCGGAGGCAGGCATGGCGATGTAGAAGCCTCCGGTGACGATTCCCCTCTCCGGCAGGGTGCCGGAAGAGGTTCTGAACCCTCCCGAGCTAGGGTTGACGACGGCGGCGTCTCTGGATCTTTTCGTGGATTTTTGCTCAGGTCCTTAGGGTTTTCGCGTCGGGGGGAATAAGTAGGCGAAAGGGCGGCGTCTCTGGATCTCATGGTGCATTTTGATTTCATAATTTCAATTATTATGAATGTCGACCTGATGACCACAAAAAGCCAAAACAATATCATACGTATGTTAAGTCGTAAATTACTAATGCATAACAAAGCTAGCCGCGCAAATGCGCGGGCCACCCAGCTAGTTATAATGAAGATAAGAAGAAAGAAGAGAGGAAGTTCTAGCAAAATGTCAAGCTTGGGGGAGTTCCACCTAGTCTTTATCTCCACTAGATTTATCATATCATGATCTAGTCATGGCGTGTTTTGCTTTTATCGTTTAGTTCATTATCTCTTAGGCGTGTGTGAGCTCATGGAGCATTATCAATCCCTATCCTATGGTTTATCAATGAATATTAAAGTATGGTCATCCATAATTCTCTTGTTTGGAGATTGATGGGTAACACTCATGCAAATGAGCGTGGCATATTTTAGAATTTCAATCACATCTTTCCTTGAAATTAATTAACTAGTGAGTATGTTGGACAATTATAGAATTATCTCAATATAGAGAAGTAAAAAGACTTTGTTAAATAATAGTTTGAGGTAAGATATAGTCTTAGGTAGCTAAGAATTGAGAAGACTTAATGAAAAGGATATAAAACACTCTTTTTACAACCTAGTATCTTTTGAGCAAATTAATGATCATGGATATATTCAATACTTATCTCTTGAATGTGAATGAAAGGAAGGCACCTGAAATTATCAGCTAGCCATGAAAAATGTAAGAAAAGGTTGTGTACAGCATGGAACTTGATAGAGATACCAGACTAAAGTTTGCACTAGTTACTAGTCAAGCAAGAGTGATAACAATTTTTATATCTATCTGTCTTATCATTGTCATCTTTTGAACTTGTTATCCAATGATAGTTTTATCTTGTCTTTGAATTCAGCAAAGTATAAAAGATTATAATGCTTGCCATGAAGAGCAAAAGCATGTGAAAAACAATTTGATTCGTGATTGTCCAACATACAATGGTTAATTTTGCTTTCAAAAGTAAGGGGTGATTGCTAGAGTTCTACTTATGTTTTCCCTCATAAATATGATTTTAGATCATTAATCTTATCTTGCAATTGAATATGATGATGATACAATGCCCGTATTTATTTATCAACCATAAGTCCAATTGATGCATGAATGATCTATGTCCTTACCTTACTCGAGGACGAGTAAAGGTTTAAGCTTGGGGGAGTTGATACTGCATTTTATATCATCATTTATATAACTTTTAGTATCATACTAGAATGTTATTTGCATGATTATATGATTGTTTTAACATGTTTTTAGATGATTTTGGGGACTTTCATACAAAGTCCCTATTTTTGGTATTTAATTTCTGGGAGGCAGAAAACCTCCTTTTCTCTGTCTTTAATGTTTCAGGAGCTACAGGACCTCAAATAATAAAAGGAAAAATACTGCGTCAGTTTTTCATCGGGAGAAAGGCAGAGGGAAGAAGACCGAAGAGAGAGCCACGAGGGCCAAATGGGGTGGGCCCACGCGGCCCATGTACCTGGCCGCGTGGGACCCACCAAAAGGTGCCTCGGGCACCTCCTCGCCTGGGGCTTTTTAGCACCCTTCGTCTCGCCCGAAAAGTAACGCCCTAATTTTTCCAAGTCCATCCGAGGTCGCGGCGGCGGCGAAACTCCTGATCCCTTCCGAGGGGGGTCAGATCCTGCTGCTCCGGAACTCCGGAGAAGGGGGAAATCATCGTCATCGTCATCACCTCTCCTCCTTGGCGTGGGAGGAGGCCTCTACATCATCACCCCCATCAAGACCAGCACCATCACCATCATCATCACCGTGATCCACTCCGTTCCCCTCGCAGTTTGAGAGTTGCTATACCCTAGATACTTGTCTTGTGCTACTATTCATGTTTGTGATTGAGTACTTGTCATTATTTGGTGGTGAAGTTATAATTTCAGATTGTGTTGTACCACTTATGCCACTGATTATGATCATGTTCGCACGTTGTGAGTAGTTCCCGTATGTTCCTGAGGGCATAGGATGAATTGGCATGATTTATATATGACATGTGTTGGTATTTTGTCAAGAGTTTATCTTTTATGTGATTCTATGATGGTGTTGTGCGAACGTCGACTGCACAACACTTCACCTATTGGGCTCATAGGAGAACACCGTAGTGTAATGAATTGATGGAGACTTGGAGGACACGTAAACCTGAGACCGAGTCATGAAGTTATATTATGAGGGTATTAGTATCGGGGACCTTAGAGTGTAATGCTATGGTGGGACTTTAGGTCTTAATAATTCTTGTGCAGTCATTTGCTTGGCCACATGATCCATCATAAGGGGTTGTAGTTTATTTATTTAGCTATACCTAATTATGGCTCCGTCCAAAGAAGATTAAAACTTGACAAGATATTCAACGTGTTGTTTAATAAATCTCTATGCCTAGCATCATCCATGCCGCCCTCGGGAACGTTTGCCACATATAAGTTACACATCACTTGAGCTTGTCCTCTTGCCACATAAGAGGATTGGGCTTTCTCTCTTTGAGAGCTTTCACTTGCTACTATCTGTTATCTGCTTGCAATTATACAACTGAAAATACCAAAAACACTGCATCTTTTATTGTTTTATTTATCAATCTTACTAACCAATACCTTCAGCTCCTCGTGGGTTCGACAACCTTTTCTAATTGAAAGGTACTACAATTGATCTCCTGCACTTGGGAGCCATCAAGATACTTTTCTGGCGCCGTTGCCGGGAGCGTAGCGCTATTGGTAAGAAGTTTGGTAAGGAAACTTGAAAGTGTTTATCTCATTGTTACTATGGCATTTATGAATCGTGCCTCGCTGCATCTTGCTCTATATGAAAGTGCTTATGCCACTACTGCAAAGGTGGTTGAAACTACTGTGTCTGAGACCTAAAGTGGGATATAAAATTCCCATGGTCATGTTAAAAGAGTTATGAAAAATCCATTTACAGGAGATGGAACTAAGTCGGCACGCGAGCACATGGAAATAATTGAGGACATATGTGGCTTATTCAGACTACCTGGTATTTCAGAGGATCAGGTAAAAAGGAAGCTATTGTATTTGTCTTTATCTGGTAATGCTCGTGATTGGTACAGGTCTTTGGATGAAGAGGTCCAGAATGAATGGAGTATCTTGAGGAAGGTTTTCTTTCTTAAATATTTTACTCCTAAAGAAGCTTATGATAACCGCTGCTATATATTCAATTTCTGGCCACATCTGGGAGAGAGTATTACTCAAGCTTGGGGGAGGTTAAAGGAACTCCTTCGCAAGAATCCATGTCATGATCTTACAAGGAAACTTATATTGATAAACTTTTATGTGAGACTACCTATGAAGCACAAGGAGATTCTGGATAATTCATCTGGTGGAAGTTTTACTAATAACACTGAAGAAGAAGCATGGAATTTATTGGAGACTATTTCTGAAAATACTAGCCACTGGGATCTTGATAAAGGTAATGAGCCATATTTTGATTATGAAATTCATGTGTAGAGAATTTCTCTACTTCTATTCTGTTTTAAAAATCTGAGTGATACTTTTGGTCTTGATCCTTATGTTATAATTGAAATAGCTAAAGGTTTTGCTGATCATATCTGTGTTCCAAAAAGTGGATTTGAAGTTTATGTTGAACCTGTTAAACAATCTATTGTTGTTCCTAAAGTTATTAAACAGGTTGAACCAATGTCATCTGTGACAATTGAGGAGTATGTTGAACCACCTCCATTTCCAAACCAAGTTAAGGAGAATTTACTTAAAGCTGTTACTAACAAGAGTAACAAAAGATGTTCTCAGCCTTATGAACAGGTGGAAGTCAACACTCAAATTTCTGTTATCAAGCAACTAAATGAAGAAGACCCAGTGGATGTTTATCTATGTGAAGATGCTACCAAAGTCATCAAAGGTAATTCGGCCAAATTGGGAAACCTGTTATATCATGCTCTATTGGGACTTCAAGTTATCATGGTCTATGTGATATTGGAGCAAGTATTAGTGTCATTCCATATTCTCTTTATCTTGAGATCAAGCCTGATATTGATCCCATTGTTATGGAAGAGACAGGTATGACAATTCAACTTGCTAATAAAGATTATATTAGTCCATTTGGAATTGTTAGAGATGTTGAAGTATTGATTGGCAAAATAAAATACCCTGCTGATTTTATTGTGCTTGGTTGTCCTCAAGATTCATTTTGTCCTATCATTTTTGGTAGACCTTTCTTACATACTGTTGGTGCTGAAATTAATTTGCCTAAAGAGAAAGTGTTTATTAAATGTGCTGGTGAGAAACTTGAATTTAACTTTTCCAAATTTGCTGATAAACATGTTGAGAAAGAGCCAATTCCTAATAATTTAATTGAAACTCTTGCTCATATAGCTGTAGCTTCAACTGATGTTGTAGAACGTTATATGCTTAATCAAGATGAACCATTTAATGATGAGGAAAAAGAGGCTTTGGAACAAATATTATGGCAACAACCACCACAATTACAATTGCATATCCCACCTGATAATTTAGGAGTGCTACCACCACCTAAAGGGGATCCTAGTTTTGAATTGAAACCTTTGCCTGCAAATCTGAAATATGCATATTTGGATGAGAAGAGCATATATCCTGTCATTATTAGTGCTAACCTTTCAGCTGAAGAGGAAGAGAAATTACTTGATGTGCTAAAAGCTCACCGACCAGCCATTGGATACTCTCTTGATGATCTTAAAGGTATAAGCCCGCTCTATGTATGCATAAAATTAATCTGGAGGAAGATGCAAAACCTGTTGTTGATTTTCAACGCCGCCTCCATCCAAAAATGAAAGAAGTGGTAAGAAAGAGGTAATAAGACTTATTGAAGCTGGTATCATTTATCCTATAGCTGACAGTAAGTGGGTTAGTCCTGTTCATTGTGTTCCTAAAAAGGGTGGAATGACTGTTGTTCCAAATGAAAAGGATGAACTTGTGGCTCAACGTACTGTAGTTGGTTATAGGATGGTTATTGATTTCAGAAAATTGAATAAAGCAACTCGAAAAGATCATTATCCATTGCCATTTATTGATCAAATGCTAGAAAGGTTGTCTAAACACTCTCACTTTTGCTATCTAGATGGTTATTCAGGTTTCTCGCAAATTCCTGTCCATAAGGATGATCAAGAAAAGACCACTTTTACTTGCCCATATGGTACTTTTGCTTACAGGAGAATGCCATTCGGTTTATGTAATGCTCCTGCTACTTTTCAAAGATGCATGAATGCTATATTTGCTGATTATATTGAAAAGATAATGGAGGTTTTTATGGATGATTTTTCTGTGTATGGTACTTCCTTCGATAATTGCTTGTTCAACCTTAACAAAGTTTTACAGCGTTGTGAAGACCAACACTTGGTTCTTA
>CAMZMU010000089.1:44872939-45198069 GCA_947311845.1 Poa pratensis | reverse complement strand
TAGTTGGGCCGTGGTAATAATAGCAGAATCAGCAGGGAACTATATTACTCCCTCCGTTTACAATTAGTTTGCGTTCTGGGTTTAGTCAAAATCAAACATTGTAAAGTTTGACCACACATTATTAGAATCTTCGTAAGATCTAGTTTCATATTATATATATTTAATATTATAGATGTTGATATATTTTCGTATATAGTTGGTCAAATTTTGAAAAGTTTGACTTTAAAAAAACCAGAACCCGAACTAAATAAAAACGGAGGGAGTAGACGTAACCATACATTATAAAAATCGGATTAAAATTAACGAAACAAAACATTTAATCAACATTTCCAAAAAAAATGCAATTTATGTAGATAATGTTATAGCTAGACCTGACGCCTTAAAACTAAGGCAAGAATCATGCCTGAATATTCTTTATCAATCATTTGTTGAAGTGGACAAAGAGGAGCTTACGCTAAATGTGAAATTAGAAATATCAAACATGCTAAGACCATGAGACTACAGTAACAAAAAATCACTGGCTGGAAGTAACCATTTATAAACGACAACTTCAACTTATTTGATTAAACTGAGATCACGAGATTGGTTAGAAGCATCTATGTTCGTCTGGATCTTCACTGTAGAAAACCATATGGCTGCATTTTTTTTTCACAAGCAGTCAATATACCTATACACAATTTCACAGTGGTGCACTCGAGTTATTCAAGCCATTCCCACAACATAACTGCATTTTCTCCACAAGATTGCTGATAATCGAACTTACTGCAGTTCGCCAGTTTTAACTTAATATACTAATGAATTAATCTTCTTCGTGGAGAAGGCAGCATTTAAATAGCAGAAAGATGTGCAGAAAGAACAATGCACTGTACTGTTGTATGCCAACACAATTACCAGGTTAAACAGATTTTTTTATAGCATGTGTAAGGATCGTCGAAATTTAACATCGCAATGGAGTAGCTGTCTATTTCTAACAAAGATCATACAGAAACAGTTTATTGAAGAATCAAGAATTTAAGTCAGTCAGAACTTACAAAGGAACAATCTTGCATCCTAGCTCATAAAAGTAAGGGCACCGAATCCTCAAGTCAACACAGGCTGCATCAGCTTGGATCTCCTTACGAGTTCTGCAGCATTATATGACCTTAACATGTCTCAACTCCAACAGAGCGCAACACTAGCCACCGAACTAAGCAATGGGTATTCTACTGAAGAGCACTTCATCAAGTTGGCAAGAGGAACTTGCATGTAAATTTGTTGAAATGAGAATGCTAACTATCACGTCCCTCGTACCAATTGATGTGTATGCAACAATGCAAACAAAGATTACAACAAAGAAACCTACTTCTGGGTGAAGCAAGGAGGTACATTTATTGACACTGCTTGTTCTAGAGACAGCATGCCGTGCGCAAGCCAGAATGGAAGATCTACCTTCACACCCTTTTCAACCTGAACATAGAGAATATAATCAGTTCCCTTTTTGTCAGAGCTACAGAAATCCCCTAACTCATTTTCCACAGTAGGTTAGTAGCAAGAAAAAGTGCTCAAAACACTAAGCATCTAACTCCCAGTTGGATTTCATTACAAAATACGGCACACCGACAACTAGCACTCCAGATCAGTTATACAAATTAAAGGAACAACTAACTAGTGCACCTATTTCAAAATTAATTTTTAGAAGAACAAATGGAGCAGAGGAAGAATTGACAGCATTGCCGATTGTTAAAGGTAACGAGGGCCTGGTGTTACCCTCATCACCTTAACACCCATCACCAGGTTTAACATAACAAGTAAATATAAATGCAGAAAAGCCATTGGACACATATGCTTACACTGTTTCTCTCAGCACCAGGATCTAGCAGACCAACACCATTTGCAGTTACATGGAAAACAACCGAGATAGGCTGCAATTTCAGTAGAGCATCTTCACGTCATCCGTATGCTTATAAACGAAGCAGAATGATGAGGTTAGGACCATGGGTGCCCGATCTTCATGGATTGACGGCGGATTTGGACGAACTCACGCAAGAACGCATGAAGAACACGAAGAACGCGAAGAACACAAAGGAGAATTCGAACCAAACAAGATAACTAGCAAAACATAACCTAGCAAAAGTCAACCGGTAACAATTCCCAAGGGTAGCCCCTGATTCTCCTTCTCCAAGCACACCTTACTCTTAGGATTGTTTATCTTAACGGTCAATCCAACCGAACCAATAGAGTCACCAAAAGATGAAGGATTGGCAAATAGTTACAACTACAAGAAGAGGTCTTGGAATCCACTAGAGGGATCTTCTCCAAAAGAGGAGGTCTTGGTTCATCTCCACAAGGGGAGGCCACAAGGGGAGGCCTTGAATCCACATGGGGATCTTCTCCACAAGGAGGCAACACCACAAGGGGTGGATAAGGAGCCTATGCTCAACTCTCTCTCATCATAGACTCTCTCCTCCACTAGGAGGGGAGGGAGTCCTATATATAGTCTAGACCCAAAGAGGTAGGTGAAGGGATAAGGTACATGATTTAAAAGTCAAGGCAGCACGCAGGCTGGGCGCGCAGGCCGGCCTGGCCGGGCTAGGGCCGGCCTCGGGTGGGGCGGAGGCCGGCGGCTTCGGGTGGTGAGCCGGCCTAGGCAGGGTTGGGCCGGCCAGGCCGGGCTGCCTGGCTCCGCCTTCGTCTTGACGCTTTCTCCTCCTCTTCCATGCGTATGCGTTTGATGGTCTTGAGTCTTAGGCTTCCTCGGCATCTTCCCGGATGTCCGTACTCGTCGTATCAAACCTAGCATAACAAAGGGGTAGATGCTCAAGTAGTATATCATCCAAAGGGACACGAAATGGGATCTCGTAGAGGAAGGAGTTCACCTTTGAGCTCAATGACGACTTGTCATATGTTGGGTTACTTGACATGGTGATGGACGTGACCCGGGCTACATCACAGAAGATAAAACGAGCTTGGTTACCTCCTCCTCCATGAGGATGTCATCAACATCGCAGTAGCAAGGCATTTCACCAAGTGAGACAGATCACTGTTGCTTATTCTCGACTCTGCATGATTTTTTTTGCAAAATGCCATAAGCCACAATACGCCAATGAGCACAGATGCACCAATTAATAATTTATAGCTGGGTGGATCTCTCCCCCGGTGAGCACCTGCACACCCAAAAACTTTGGAGGTTAGAGCATCTCCAAAAGGCCCCTAACACCCTTCCAATTTCTCTCCATATAGGAGGCATCCCACAAAAGATCCCCACCTTAAATTCTCCCATCTAATCTTCTACGGAGTATATTTCGCTACTATCACGATTTTTTTCTGAAGGCAACAGCTAGATTTCTTCCTCCTATCTAGTTCATACACGGACATATAGGAGCCCAGTCCCATTCCTAGCTCTTGTTCCTACAGAATTCATCTTCACGGCTTCTCCTGATTTCCTACTTCAGCTATTCTTCCTCCTCAGCATCGCCTCCCTCCCTCTGTTCCCATCGCCAATCCTCTCTCTGCACCATCGCGACCATTTCTGAGCTCTCTTCAGTAGAATACCCGGGCACCGCGCCGCTCCTCTCTCTGTCCATCTACTTCCGTCGCCACCCTGCCGATACGGCGGGCCGAGCGTGGTGGCACATGTTGTGCGTGGCTGGGCGGGTGTGGCGGGCCAGGCGTAGCTGGTGGCATGGCGAGCTCAGGGACAAACCTTGCTGGTGGCGGCGACGGCGATACGAGCCCAGTCCGAACAGTGGTGGCGATAGTGAAGCATCCAGGTTGGGAGGAGCTGAAGGGGTTTGAACGCGTGAGGCGTGGACCACGCTGACTACGGCGCTCGGCGGCAGCTCTAGGGCACAACGGTAAGCAATGGAGAGATCTTGCAGCCGCGTCGGGTCGGATCGGAGCTTGGGTAGGTCAGAGCACGAGCGGGTTGTGCGAGGAAGAGGGAAGGTACGGAATGGTGGAGACGTGCGGTGATTTGGTCAGAGGTATGCTAGGAAGAGAAGTTCCCAAGAAATTTAGGCGGACGGCGGAGCAAATCGCCGCTGCCGTCGCGATGGGAGAGGAAATTGGAAAGGTGAGGTGGGATTACTGAAAATTGCGCGCCCGATTTTCCGGAACAATCTCGGGTCCGCACTCGGCACACATTAGCGCGCCTGGTGGCCGACCGAAGAGACTTGATTAAATTTTCTGTTTTTTTTTTTACTTTGTGAATACGAAAATACAATGTACAAACCATGTTTTACAAATAGGAATTTAACAAAATAATATTGTCCATTCGCATTGTCCATGAAACATGTTCATGCATGCTAACTATAATGTTCATACAACTTTTAATATTAACTAAGTTTGGTTAGTCGCGACTCTTCCGAGGCTACTTGCCGCGCTCAGTGTTGCTGCATGTGGGGTTGGGGTCCGGTTCTTTCCGCGTGTTTGAAGCTCGCGTGGATAGGTGGCGTGTTGATCACCCCATGTGTCGTTTCGGTCACTTGCTCGAATGCGGTAGTTTGATTTGGATCTTACTTTTGCGGGTGACACTAACGGAGCAGCTCACCGGCGACAAAACTGTACACACGTGAGCAACTTAAATTTACATCCTTTTGTGAAATGAAATCAAGAGATCCCGTAGAACTAGCAAAAATTGAAGAAACACTATTGAAAAAATAATTAAAAAAATAATGGAATGAAATGAAAGGTGAAAGTGGGAAGTGACACGGCCGGAAAAAGGCAAAAATTGTACAAGGATGCCAGCCCGACCATCGGATAGGCTGTGTGGGCCAAGGGTCCATATTACGGATTAAAGATGTCGTCTGGGATGATTAGACGGCTAGGAATAATAAATAAGGTGACCTTAAAACGTAAGAGCATCTCCAACAGACGCGCTTCGGCGCGGCGCGCTATATTTCCTTTGCAGCGTCAAAAAGACGTTTTTGCGCGCGGGGCGCCGGTTTTGCTTTTCCAGAAGCGCTATAGTTTAGCGCGCCGAACGCAGCGGTCCAACAGACGCCCAAAGAAACGCGCTCCAGAGCCAAATTTTGCAACAAAATAAATACAAACAACACAAATTTAAACGATTTTAAACTTAGTTCGATAGATTTGACGATTTTTCACCTAATACAAACTACTACAAACTACCTAATAGAAACTACAACTCTAGAACTCGAAGTCCGAGGAATCCGAGGCGGTGTCGCTGGAGATTTCGTCCTCCAGCGCGCTCCACCGCTCGTCGTCGGCGGGCCAGGTCGCGCGGCCTGCCGCGAGCTCGGCCTCCGCCTCCCCCTTCGCCAGGCGCCGCGCCTCACTGTACTCGCGGCGTTCGGCCTGCCGCTCCGCCTGCTCCGCCGCGGCGGTGCTCCAGTGCTCCACCTCGAGCTGGTGTTCACGCGGGTGGCTCCGGTACCAGTCCGCAACCGCGCGCTGGTCCCGCTCCGCGACGAGGCTGAGCATCGCTCGGCGGCGGTGGAGGCGGCGGTCTTCGTCGGTGACGAGGCGCGGCGGCGCCATGTTGCGCGCTTCCTCGGCGTTGCGGCAGTCGTCGAAGTTCATCTGGCGGCGCGAGCGGCCGAGCGCCCACGCCGCCGCGTCCCAGGCGCGGGCGGCCTCCACCGCCGTCTCGAACGTCCCGAGCTGGACGCGCTCCTCGCCGGACCGGATCTCCGACGTGAAGGTGAAGTTCGGGCGCGCGCGGACGCCGCGGTAGCCAGATTGGCTTCGGCGGCGCGGCGGCATGGTGGCGGCGGCGCGGCGCGGGCGGAGGTGGGGAAAAGATTGGAACTATCCAGACGCGCGCGGGAGAGGGAGAGGTGGTTGCGTGGCGCGTTTGTGTCCAGCGCGCTGGACGTGCGGCGCTATATATGACGCCGCGCGTGCCGCTTCGTCCAGCGCGCTGGACCGTTTTCCCGCGCGGCGGAAGTTTCCCGCGTCTGCTGGAGAGCGCGAACCGGCCCCGCACGCGGGAAACGGCCGGTATTTCGCGCGCGCGGCGTTTTTGGCGCGTCTGTTGGAGATGCTCTAACAAGGTGAACTATATGATCTGATACAAGATAGTATTAAGTAAAAACAAAGAGTCAAAATAACCTAATCAGGAGGAGACGCAAGCAGAGAACTTGTCTGTGGCAAGATGGTGAGGAGGGTGGTTGTACCACCAGCCCACCAGAGTTCAAATGTTAGATTTGACATTGGCGTTTCTCATTTAGACGGAATATTCTTCAGTGGGAGGCGACGTTCCCGTCAACAGCGAGGCGGCTGTGGTGACTTCGTTAATCTCAAGACCCCCGGCTCAGTCTTTCGGAGGTGCTCATAGGGGTAGGATGTGCGTGCGTTCTTAGGGTTGAGTGTGTGCATGTGTATGTGAGCGTCTGTTCTATGTTTCGCAAAAAAAAAGGAGACGCAAGCACAATGATTTATCTCAAAGTTAAATCTTTGGAGTTCGCTATTTATTTTTTTGAATTTGGACATGCTCAATGGAGTAGTTTTTAATGCATACCAACTTTACTTCTTAAAAAGAAAGGTTGTAATTTTTAATGAGTGCCCGTCATCCAAATTGTTTTGCCGATGGTTATGAATTCCTCACCAATTTAAATTTTCCATTTTTGTTACTATATTCATTTATTTCTTGTGCTCATGCCAAATGAAGCAGTTTTTAATCAAGTACCAGATTTACAATTTACTCTCTGCTATTCCGCTACTAATTTACTTCTGTTTTATGTTCTTCTATTTTTTTCATCTTTGTAGCGGATGTTGTACTAGTTTTTCTCATCACTCTATGTCACCCTAATTTTGGTTTGTCGAAATATTCAGCTCGATTTATCTTATATTGTAAGAAATTCGTCCCAGTTTAGTTGGATACCTTACTTCCTTTTGAGCCAAATAAATTGTTGGCTAATCTGGATCCGTAATAGCTGTCGCTGCAACTTAAATAATTATGATTATGTTCAGAAATAAACAAGACAGGAATTCAGAAATCTCAAATAGGCCATTAGATCAAATCCATTGCCTATTTTATGATTATGTTTCAGGCTAACACTCTCTTCTTCTACAGACCGAAGAAGCACATTTTTTCCGGAACTAACAGGAACTAATCAAAGAATTCCCCCACGATCCAAAACAAGGAACTCAGATCCCAACTAATACCGCTCCAAGCAGAGCGCCGAGGAGCAGGGTAGCGCTGCCAGCCGTCCTCCCGGCGGCACCCGTAGCCGGCGCCGGCGCCGGGGCAGGAGCAGGTACCTCGACGAGCCCGGCGGCGGCCTGCGGGGACTGGGCGGGCGGAGCAGCCGGGGGCGGCGTAGCACCCTGGCCCTGGCGGCGACCGTGCTTCTCCGACATGACGACGACGACGAGGCGCTCGCCCTTGACGCAGCTTCCAGGGGTGCCGCTGACGAAGTACCGCGGGCCGGAGCTGGGCAGCGGCACGGCGGCGTCGCTGGCCTTGTGGGTGGCGAGGGGGCTGGCCGTGCTGCAGCGGTTGTAGTCGTCCAGGGTGACCTCCAGCACGGAGTCCGCCGCGGGGTCGAACTTGAACACTGCGTACGTGGAGATCGATAGGAAAAATCAGAGGGATTCCGGAATAATCGCGGGAACTGCATGTAAAACGTTGAATCTACCGACGATGCACAAGGATCTACGATTGAAGCGATTGTGGCGTCGTGCGTGATTTACCGAGGTTGTCGCCGACGTGGAAGCGGTTGGCAGATGCCCACTTGTTGAACGCGTCGGACGGCGCCGGCACCTTCCACTCGACGATGAAGTCCTTGGCCTCCGATCCGGCCGCGAAAGCGAGGAGGACGAAAGAGCAGAGGAGGAGCGCCCTTGACGCCATTGGAAGCGTTGTCGACGTTCGAGGGAGTGATCGATGAGAAAGCGAGATGTGGCAGCAGACTCTGGTGTTTCTGTGTGGTGGATGAGGAAGGAGGTGAGATCGATGTCGGTGTTTAAGTAGGCGGATGAGGTCAAACTAGCCGTTGCCATTGGAACGTTCGGGAGCTGTGGCGGTGAGGTAACGTTTCGATCCAGCCCAGGTTGGCAGCAGCTGCTATAGCGATCTTCCGTTTTGGACCGTTGTCATTCTCTTGTCCCAAGAAAGCGTCAGCCAACGGACGGACACCTGAGACTCGGAGGAGGAGGACCAGCGGAGTGATGTGTGTATGGGCTGGGCTGGGCTGGGCTGGGGATCGTTCGTTTATTCTTCTTCCTTTTCGAGTTAAAACAAAAAAAGATTTTCTGGCCAACAAGACAAGAGTGTTAGGTTGATCTCCTCCTGTGTGACCCAACGGTCACACCGGACCCTTGACCACGCCCTGATCGGGGGCGTCCAACCGTACACTGGTTGGTAGGCCCCTGTCACCAGCTGCTATAAAGAGAGGTGGGGGCCGGCGGCACCGATTACGAGGTTCGACGTGCGTCGCCACACCCCACCGACATCCCTACCGATCTAGGGTTAGCGCTGAGCTGACCGGAAGTACCACCACCGCCGCCACTGCTACCCACTGGCATCACCGCCTCCGTCCACCATGGCTGGAGCCTCGAGCGCCTCCGCACAAGGAGAAGGTACTGGTTCTCCTCCTCATCGATCTTTTCTACCGGTTTGATCTAGACTAGTGATCCTACTGGATATAACATTGGTATCAGAGCATCTAGTATCTGGATCTTACCCGTGTAGATTGAATCAAAAAGAAAATCGAAAAAGAAAGGCAAAAGGCAAAGAAAAACACCGGAAAGGCCTTCGGGCTCACCGGCAAAGAGCGCCGCCGTTCCGGCCGCGTTTTTCCTCTCGATCCCGATGCGCACCAACTGGGGCATCGGGAAGAAGAAACCACTCCCGCACGGGGCAAAGGGCACCGCCGCTGTGCCACTTGACGGCGGCGCGCTCTCCTTCGGAAGCTCGCGCACGCCGGCAAGGGGGCCAGCAGGGCGCCGCCACAGCAACCATCGCCGACCACCGCATCAATGGACGCGAGAGGGTGCGCCGTCGCGCCTCTCTCTCCTTCGTGCGGGTGGAGGTGGATGAGATAGAAAGCAAGAAAGGAGAAGAAGGCTGGCGCGGAGCAGCGGCGTTCGTCGCCATCTCCGGCGGCCGGACGGCCGGCGGCCGGCGCGCTTTTTCCGCCGCGGACGAGCGGGACAGAGGCGAGAAGAGAGCAGAGGAGATGGTCGTTTTTCGTCGGGCAGGCGATGGACGTTTTTGATCCAGCGATCTCAGCGGACAGCCGTCGGATTCGACGGACGGCCAGGATGCGGTCCGATTCAAACCCTAACTCGCCAATGGGCTTTTGGGCTGAAAGATGCCACAGGCCGCGGGCCGTGGGCCGTTTTCCGCAACGCGCGGGCGGCAGATAGTACGGGCGCGCGACAGGCCGTGGGCCATAGCGTTCCGTCGCACCGAGCGGCATTTAACAGAAGGCCGCACTGAACAGTTTTCTGTTAATTTTTTTTTCCAGAGCATGTTTTAACTGTTTTGTCCAATTTTTGGGCAAATTTTCATACAGTTTTTTCTAATTCAAAATTGCCCAACGAAAATTTTGTTTAGAGAATTGAAAAGTGACAGAAATGCTTCTGAAAAGTACAAAGTTTATGAATTTTATTCATTTTTCGCTGCAAATAGTTAAAAGTAATTTCTTAAAAGCAATAAAGTGATAATTAATTTTTTTAAAGATATGATAAAGTGAATATTAAAGGTGATTATGATTCTGTTATTTTATGACCAACATTGTTAATAACATAATCATGATTTGTTAATCGTTGAACAGTGCAATGTTTGTGAAATACAGAAAATAGTTTCTGCTGTAAAGTAAAAGGACTCTCCTCTAATTAAATTGGAACCAACGGGAAAATTTAATTAGAGAGGAGGAAAAAGAGAAATACTTGTTTAACAGATTAATTATGGTATTGTTATTTTCTGACCAACGTTGATGATAGCAGTACTATAATTATATGAGTTCTATAGTCAAAGGGAGGGAAAGGCCCTCGCCTTTCAGAGAAAATATAAAAGATCAAGAAATGCTCTTGAACTATAGAAATATGTATATTTCATGTTTCCGCTGAAATAGAGTTGATGATAATGTCATTTTCCAAACAGAGTTCTTTATTGCAATAGAAATATTATCATCATATTGTTTATGAGTTTTATGCATTGATTCTATTTCTGCCCAACGGTGATGTAGAATTAGTGTAGAAAGATGATGTTTCATTCTAATTCTGCCCAACGGTGATTTAGAATATAGAAGAAAGTTTTAAAGATTTAAGGTGCATATCTTTAACCAGACCAACGAAGGGTTATTTTTATGCTCATTATTGTTTATTATTATTGAATATTTTCTCAGACAAAGATTCTCATGTTTTCATTAGTGAAAGCAAAAGGATGGGTACTTGTGACCCGAAAGATGACCAAGAAAGGTCATAAAGTGAGAGAGTATGTTCTCTCTAAAGAATGACTGCAAAAGAAAAAGAATTCTTGGATGTTAATCCAAGAATACAAATAGATCATCGAGAGTCTTGTTTGACAAATGTCTTTCATGTACTCTCCATGCAGAAAACAAATAAATCATTCAGAGTTTTGTTTAACGAATTTCTTTCACGTCTATATGGAGAAAAATTTTAAACGAGCAACATGAATGCTTAATTTGACCAACCTTGGATTAAGCATGTGTATAAAGAGTATTCAGATTTATTTCTGAATATGATGATTGAATATGCAGTCTAAAGAGCCAATTATGGCATCTATGTCTCCTAATTACCCGCATGACGGGAAAAGACGATAATAATACCCACGTGGTGGGAAAAGTCTGGGAAAATACCCGCATGGCGGGAGAAAATTTTGACAAAGGACTTATCCTGTCTGACAGGAAAAAGATGTGATGACTCATGTGTTTTTATATCGACCGCACACTTTATGTGTCATAGTTACAAAGCACTTAATGAGTCAAAAGAGAATAAAGTTACAAAAGAACCTAAAGATGAGAATGGCATGCAAGTGTGACTTGCAAAAGTACCATTGAGAAAGAACTCTTGTGAGTTTTGAAAAGGAATGAGGAAAAAGTACTCCCATACATTAAAAGACAACTTCATTTGAATGAAGCAGATAAAAGATAACTTCATTTTTGAATAAAGCAGATAATCAAAGTTTCGAAATTGTGGCAAAAAGGTTCTTGCCACATTTCGAGGGGGAGATAGAGAATGTTACAGAATAAACTCCCCTATACTTCAGATAATGTGATGCATATTATGCATCTAAGTGATCTATGATGAATTGTGACCGTCTGGGGAGTACGACGGTCATAATAATGATACCCCTAAAGTAAAGAAATAGATGTATTCATGGATATTTTATAGCTCCGAAAGGAGACTAAGGACGGTACTCAAAGTGCCATAAAGAAGACAGATTGACCAGTTAATAGAATAAACCCAAATAAAAAGGATTAAGGATACACCATTTTGGAGAAAATGGAGTAATCTGGGGGAGCATGGTATGAACATACCTAAGGCTCGAATAGATTTTATCTGGGGGAGCTTGTTGCTTTATAATAGAGATGAACAAGTAAACATGGATCTTGTGATTTAGGTCCTTGTAAGAGCTATTGCCTTTTGGCGATAGAAGACTACAGAATTAATTGCCTCTAGGCAATGACAGTGCAACAACATCCCCATATGAGAAAAACAGATGACTATAAAGTCTATATCAGAGAAATTTAAATGAAGGTTGATCCCACCTCATTTACAGAAATTATAAGCAGCGCTCAATCGATTTTGAAAAGTGTCTACTTGTCTTAATGATTAGAGACTATGTGAATCCCGACGATGTTTGGGACTCATAAGTAATTTCCAATGGAGCCAAAACAGTAGGCTAGAAAGGGTCTACAACGCCAATGTGACTCCAAAGGAAATATGTAAAAAAGCGATTTTAAATCGAAAGATTTGCGCTAAGAGAATAAACAGATTATAATGAGTGATAATGGCACATAATGATCTGAGTTACATCAGATGAAAGTAAAGAACACAAGGGATCTTACGGACTAGAGCAAGTCTCTAGAATCAAAAGTTATTTTGGGTTAAAGAGAATGAGAGGACAATCGTTTTTCTACAAACTTATAGAATGGGAAATTCATTCCCTAATCATGTGTATGTGGATGATATCCTACTTGCTAGTGGTGATGTCAATCTACTACCGGCAGAGAAAAGAAGTTCTTGTCCTCAAAAAGAGTATTCTCGGTAGATTGTCTGTCGTTAAAAGTATCGAGATTTACTAAGAAAAGAAGAAAAGGGGTATTAGAAATATCGCATGGACATGCTGAGAAGAAGTCTCTAAAGCATGCATGTCGAGAAATCTACGCCTGTTCTTATTGTCAAGGGTAATGGAATTGAGAAGTTTAGTATTCCAAGAGATAACTTAGAACAGATCAAATGAATATAGTACCATATGATCAGCTGTTGGAAACTCAATATTACCCTGATAATTCACGTATCCGGGTTGTTTTGGCAATGTCCAATCCAGATATAGATCACTGGAATGGAATCAAAGATATCGGCCTCATGCTAAAAGAAACAGAGTGCTCTCAAAAGGTTGTGAGTACAAAGATAGATCTATAAATGTGCTCTCAAAAGGTTGTGAGTACAAAGAAAGAGTTTGTGAAATGTATAACGAAATCCACAATTGTCGCTAAATTTCACATTTGGAGTTTTTGTGTGGAAAAGCTCCAGAGAATGAAAAGATTGACATCAGTGTGATGTAAAGACATGTTATAGCATGATATAAGGCCGAGGGACAGGCAAAATGGTTAAGGAAACCTGTACCCGGAATTGATAATGGTTGACAACAGCAATAACCATTAAGTAATTCACTCCTAAGACAACGAGTCAAGTGTGGTGCCAAACACATTGACACAGAGTTATACGTTGTAAAGGAGAAAGTCCGGAATTATGTTGAAATGCTTGGAGCATAAGAGGAACAGATAAAAGAAGCACACAAGTGTTCGCAGATCTGCTAATTAAAGGCTTACCGCCCAGTGTGTCTTGGAGAACACATAGTCGACATGGGTTTACGGTATAGTCTATATGTTTTCCGGACAATAAAGAGGCCCAAAAGATTAAAGAAACTATTTCAAAACAGAGACGTATATTGTAGCTGTCTGATTCTATCGGCAATTGAGCTGTGATGATGAAACATGCTCTATGTATCGATCTGTGATGAAACGAGTAAAGCGAAAAGTATATAGTTAAAAGTAAAAGTTGAGATCAAGGGGGAGAATGTTAGGTTGATCTCCTCCCGTGTGACCCAACGGTCACACCGGACCCTTGACCACGCCCTGATCGGGGGCGTCCAACCGTACACTGGTTGGTGGGCCCCTGTCACCAGCTGCTATAAAGAGAGGTGGGGGCCGGCGGCACCGATTACGAGGTTCGACGTGCGCCGCCACACCCCACCGACATCCCTACCGATCTAGGGTTAGCGCTGAGCTGACGGGAAGTACCACCATCGCCGCCACTGCTACCCACTGGCATCACCGCCTCCGTCCACCATGGCTGGAGCCTCGAGCGCCTCTGCACAAGGAGAAGGTACTGGTTCTCCTCCTCATCGATCTTTTCTACCGGTTTGATCTAGACTAGTGATCCTACTGGATATAACAAAGAGCACTCGTAAAAAAAAACAAGACAAGAGCAATGTTGCAGATTCTGAAATCCAGCAACTTCAAGGTTTCACATTTTGCATCCATAGAGGCATATCAAGCAAAGAAAAATTGGAATTTTAGAATCTGACATCAAAGACTCCAGGATTGCAACCATCATTAGAGACGAGGTAGAAATGATTGTACTAAGAGAGTTCATTAACGAAAATAGGTTGCTTCGAAATGACATGGAGTATAACATGAAGCAAGACATTTGTTTAATCATTCAGAAAGAAGCTGTAGCAGAGAAGCAGTGTTTTAGCCTCAACTCTTCATTGTTAAAGTAGAATGAGGAAAAGAGTTGAACAGATGCGGCATCGACTCTACAAAAACAGGAGATTGAGAATCTGAACCTAGCTGTTGACTCTTTCAGTAAAGTAGAGGGAAAAAGAGGCATTATGAAGGGTCATATGGATTTGTTATTCAGTCAACTTGATTTACTTACAGAGAAAGGTGAAAAGCAAGACTCATGTAGTATATCTGAAAAGAACAAGGAGTTCGATATCATTGTAGGCAGGTTGTAGCAAGCTCTGGAGCATGTTCATCAAAATGAGAACAATTTGAGGGAGTTACATGATAGGTTCAGAAATGCTAGAGAGTCTCTAAAGGAGGTAGAGAAACAGAATCATGATTTACGTAACATCATCGAAGAGAAGGTGAAGATATTCACTTATCAACCAGTTATATATAAAGAAAAGGAGTTCAAAGAACGCATGACAAGTCTCCTTGAATCTATGAGTGTTTGAAATTTTGTTACATATCAACAAACAATCATTGCAAATAAAGTTCAACGCAGTGAATCAAGTTTTTTTTATGAGTGAAAGGCACCGGAGGTCACGAAGTTGCGCAGAAAGGAAGTATTGGTCACCAAGTTGCGAAACGTCAATTCTTGATCATCAAGTTGTGGATTTACCAAATTTTGGTCACTCCGTCAAAACGGACGTTAAGTTGGTAACGTGACAGTCTGTTTTTTTGCAAAAAAAACCTTCAAATTTTGTGTCTTCCAATTGCTAGGTCCCTTTGATTTTATTCCTTTCTAGAAAAAGTCAACGCTGGCTCGGGGCTTTTTAGAGAGTAGTAGGTGAGTAGTGAGCTAGCTGCAGCGCACCGCCCGGGGCTTCGCCGGCCACTGGTGGCGCGCGGTCCCCGCACCTCCGCAACGCGCTCCGGTTCGAGGCCCCCTGCGTGCTCACCAACACGCTGGAGTACACGGACAAGGACGGCAAGGAGCAGTGCTTCTCGGCGCACTTCCTGTGCCGGCCAGCGGGGCAGGGGAAGTCGATGCTGCTAGTGCGGTTCGGGTCCACGGCGAGCTCGCCGCTCACCAAGGTGGTGCCCAGCTGGTACATGCACCAGAACGCGTGCAAGGTGTTCGAGCAGGACATGGGGTTCCTATCGTCGCAGAACGAGGTGCTGATGAAGGAGAAGGTGCCCACCAAGGAGCTGTACCTCAACCTCCGGTCGTCCGACACCTGGGTGGCGGAGTACTGGCGGTGGATGACAGGGCGGGCCATGGCATGCCATACTACTTCGGCCACAACACGCTGAAGGCGCCGGCGTCACCGGCCGTCGTGGAGCAGGCGCCGGCGGGGGCCGTCTTTTGTAAAAAAATTGAAAAGGACCTAACAAACAGAAGAAACAAAAGATCATCACGCTTCATTGTGGGTGGATGTACCCCTATCTACATCCTGTATCCTAGGCTTTGCTTTATATCGTGGGTTTGGTCGTCTCAGAGTCAAATCTATCCTTTATGGTCGTGTCAGTCCTGAATGTTTATCAGTTGTAATCTGAATTTATCGTGGTCTCGTTATATCTGCTACTCTGTTTATGTCAGTTGCATGAGTGGTCTGTTTTCCTGCTATGCGCTGTCTTCCTGGTATGGGGACGATTTTCTTGTGATGATTGGACCGACGGAAATATCTGCCCAGCATGGCTATGCTATGTTGCACACATTAATATCAATTTGGTTTTATAATGGATAGAGAATTACTATTCAGAATCTGGAAGATATTGGGTTGGAATATCAGAGGGCTAAACGCTGAATCTAAACAATTGGCTGTTAAGGAGAAATTGGATGAGTGTGGATGTGTTGTGGCATGTTTTCAGGAAACAAAAAAGGAATCATTTGATCTCAGATTTATTAAAAAACTTTGCCCTCGTAGGTTTGACAATTTTGCGTATTCTCCTTCTGTGGGAGCCTCTGGAGGCATTTTGGTGGTCTGGAATTCATCCATTTTTCAAGGCACTCTAGTGGAGGTTCAGAGATTTGGTATTATCATTAACTTCAAGTCGACTCATACAGACCTGAAGTGGACATTGGTTACGGTTTATGGCCCTTGTGAAGGAGGAAAGAGATGATTTTGTACAGTGGCTATATAATATGCAGATTCCTGATGATGAATTATGGCTTTTCATGGGGGATTTCAATTTCATCAGGTCGGAAGAAAACAGAAATAGGCCAGGAGGGGATGTAAATGACATACTCTTGTTTAATGAGATAATTAGTCATTTGGGTATTCTGGAGCTGCCAATAAAAGGAAGATCATATACTTGGTCCAACACGCAAGGAGGTTCCTCTGATGCAGCAATTAGACTAGGTGTTTACCACGCCATCCTGGACAACTAGCTTCCCCAATACTATGGTGTACCCGCTTGCAAAACCCACTTCAGATCGTACCCCCTATGTGGTAAACATTGGCACGTTTATTCCAAGGCTAAGGTGTTTCGTTTTGAAAATTATTGGGCAGATCAACCTGGCTTTTTGGATTGTGTAAGGCAGTCGTGGGAGAAGGATACTAGGGGAAATTCTGCAGCTGCCATTTTATCTGTCAAACTAAAGCGTTTGCGGCATGATCTCAAGAAATGGCACACAAGCATTTCAAGGCTAAAGGGACTAATACAGAACTGTAATATGGTAATTCTTTTTATGGATAATCTGGAGAATGAAAGGCCTCTATATCGCACTGAACAGAACTTCAGGAAAATTGTCAAGCTTAAGTATGAGCAGCTTTTGATGGCACAGTGCAAATACTGGAAAAAGAGGTGTACTATGAGATGCATGAAACTGGGGGAGGAGAACACCAAGTTTTTTCATTCCATGGCAACAGAGAGATATAGAAGGAATAATATTTCCCAGCTTCAGACTGACGATGGAAGGATAGTTTCGAATCATGAGGACATGGCTGCTGTGGCCTGGAATTGCTACCGGCTCGAATGGGGACTGCAAATGGCATAAATATGCATTTTGATCTCGCTGAGTTACTGCAGCCAGTGGATGATCTGGATTTTCTCACTGCCCCATTCACTGAGGAGGAGATGGACAAAATCATTGCTAAAATGCCTGGTGATAAGGCCCCAGGGCCAGATGGTTTTAATGGCTTGTTTCTTAAGAAAGCTTGGCATATAGTAAAGCAGGATTTCTATAACTTGGTGACAAGGGTATACATCTCGGGTACCCTACCGTGAGGGTACCTGGTGCACGTGACGACTAAGGCCCAATAGCGAAGAGCCTACTCGAAGCCCAAGACAAGAGGCCCAAGAAGATGGAGTACCCTCCAAGATTAGACATAGGCATAGTCGGTTTAGACTTTCCTTACGTGTAAACTAGGTCGGTTACGAACTCCCGAGACCCAGCCTATTTAAAGGCTGGGAGGGGTGCCGATCTAGGACAAGCCATACTCGAACCACCAAAGCTCTAGCGAGATCGATACCTCGCCGGAGCTCCCTGTAATCGCATAATCCACAATCAATACCAGACAAGCAGGAAGTAGGGTCTTTACCTCCACCCGAGGGGCCTGAACCTGGGTAAATCTTTGCCTCTGCTTGTCAGCCGACGAAACTACCAGTACTACCACGTTCTCTCCCCATAATCTCAACCCTAGGTCCTTAACCATGGGATTTGATGAGGGTACACCTCGTCAATTGGCGCCGTCTGTGGGAAAGAATAGTGCTGGACTCGCGGTTTCTTCGGTTCCATCGGAAAACGGCGACTCGCCGATCGGATCTACAAACGGCAACTCGCCGGCTGCATCGACAAACCAGAACTCGCCGACTCAGGCGGCACACGGCAACTCGCCGGCTCACTCGACAAACGGCAACACGCCAGCTTCACCCGCAAAAAGCGCATCGGATCCTCTGATGGATTTCGAGCCACACTCGCCAGGATTCCAGGAGGCCTTCTCCGATCTCGAGTCAGGTTTGGGTTTAACCGTTGGTTCGTTCAATTTTTTCGTCAACAAGCTTGGTGTGCAGGACTTGACGGATCCACGCCAACTCGCGACTTCCGCACCCGAGGCTCCATCGGTTGCGGTTCCTTCGACTGCGGATCCCTCAACTGCGTCCATACCATCGTCGATCCTCCAAGCTTGCTCGTCTGCAACAACCATGTCCACACGAGAGATGCACGAGCTCATTGAAGAGGAGGCCGAATCAGCATACCGCACAAACGATCCCGAGCTCGATCTCTCACTCGAGGATAGTTTCGACTGCGGGATCTCCTTCAGCGACTTCGACGAACTCGAAACTCATATCGACAACCACGTCGACTCCGAGATCTGCACCAACAAAACAACCTCGACTCTGAGATTCATAACAACTTCGTCGACGCCGAGATGAGCATAGGCGATGAAGGCATCAACAGCGAGATCCGTCCAGACGGACCACTCGACGGGCATATCGACTCCGACATGAGCCTTGATGAGATCGAGTCCATGACGGGACTCGAAGACACACATACATACCCTCGGGTGATACCCCAGCAGGTCTACGTCGCCATCGCCGCAGAATCATCAGATGCTGCGGCCAGCCGCAGGCCTACAGAATTCCCGTGCACAGTTACTATGCCGGACGGAGTCACAACTCTCACAATCACTGCTGAGATGGCAGCAAAAGCAGATAAAGTCATCAAGGAGTGCACAATGATGCCAGCAGACGCAACACAAGAGGAGATGTTGACCTTCCAGTACTTCAACTGGCAGGAATCACTTCGACTGCGGCAGGTCAGAGCAACACTCGAAGAACGCAAAAAGCAAGCTAGCTTGTCGAGTGCGCGAAGAAGACAGCTCTCCCTGAGCTCCACCGGGCGAGCAGACACAAGACCCAGATCAAGGTTGTCACACCTCTCGCCAGACGAAAGGGCGGCACTCACCCGCAACTTAGGCAACTCTTTCATGACATACGACGAAGAGGGAGTGCCAGTACCCAAAACAGCTGCGGGTGCCCTCTTCACCGCTGCAGCATACCTAGAGCAATCAAGCCTCCAGCTGATGACCCCAATGCAAAACTGCATCGCCAGCAATCAAATCACTCGCCTTAGCGGCGAAGGCCATACGCCAAACTCCAAGAACTCCAGGTGGGAGTCGAGACCGTGCCCTAGTCGACGCACGTCGGGAAGAGCATAATCACAGTGGTCACCGCCACCACTCGAGGAAAGAAGCGGCTCGCGTAGGCGCAGGTCCAGGAGCAGATCACGCAGATCTTACAGTAGCGACTCATACTCTGATCGAGAGCCTGAGCCACATGGAGCTCTGTGCTTCACTCGACGCGTCCGCGAGACACGGATGCCCAAAGGGTTCAAACTCACATCTGAACAGCCCAAGTACACGGGTCGACAGGAACCTTCTGGGTGGCTGGAAGACTACAGGCTGGCTGTCGCGTGCCAGCGAGGTACAAACACCACGGCCATGCAATACATACGACTCATGCTCGAAGGCACAGCCCGCGACTGGCTCAAGGCCCTACCTCCATCAAAGTACGACTCGTGGGATCACTTCCGCGATGACTTCATCAAAAACTTCGAGCCTCTATGTGAGCGCCCAAAAACGTTCGAGGAGCTGCGGCCTGCGTGCAACGTTCAGACGAAACGCTGAGGTCATACATCAGACGATGGACTGAGATACGCAACTCAGTCGGAGTAATTTCAGAAGATATGGCCATGGATGCTTTCATAATGGGACTCGCCAGGCGGGACCTCAAAGAAGCACTCGGTCGCAAAAAGCCAACCTCTGTGGCTAACCTCTTGATGACCGCGACTGAGTGGGCAGACGGAGAAGACATGGCGCGCACCACACGCGGGTCCTCACCCCGTGACAATCATGAAAGCGGCAGTCGAAGCCGCAGAGACTCGTACAGAGACGACCGAAGGCGCAAACGTTCAAAACGTCACTACGACGATGACAGACCCGAATTCATGGCGGCTGGGTTCTCCACACCCCGCAATGACCAGGACAGAAGCGACCGACGGTCGAAGATCGGCGAGACAGTCGAGATGATCGCGGACAGTCGAGATGATCGTCGGGACAGTCGAGACCGCGGCCAACGCAGTGATAGCTACAAGAGGAAGGACTGGCGCAAGTCACGGGCACAATCTGAGCGATCATTCGAAGAAAAGATGGATGCTGATTGCAGATTCCACCTGTACAAGGGGGACGACGGAAAACTGCGCTCCAATCACTCGATGAGAAACTGCAGGGAGTTCGACCAAATGGCGACTGATTACGTAAATCTCAGAAAGGCAGCAGCCACACAAGCACCTGCACCCGTGCCTCAGCCAAACAATGTGCCTGTTCTGATGGCACCACCCCCCACCACAGCCTGCTGCAGGCGGAAATCTCGCGGGTGCCATACAGCACATACCTCGGGTGGACGAGCCACAGTACCCTCCGCCCCAAGGGCAGATGTACATGATACAGAAAGGTCGACCTTCCAACAGGGAGCAAAAACTTCGCACTCGACAAGTAAACATGGCGGTCATGTCACCTCCCGCTGTAACTGAATTCTTGAAGGGTTCTGAAACCACAATAAGCTTCAGCAGAGAGGACCACCCTCCGTCGGTTGTTCGTCCAGGGCACTCTGCTCTGGTACTCGACGCGCAAATTGGAGGCTACGCCATGTCCAAGGTATTCATGGATGGTGGCAGCGGCATAAACATCATCTTCGCAGATACGCTCCGCAAAATGAACAGGTCAGTCGAAAACCTGCCAAGGTCTCAAATACCTTTCACGGTATCGTCCCAGGCAAAGCAATAAGCCCAGAAGGCACCATACAACTCGACGTAACGTTGGGGACAAGAACCACTTCAGGACAGAATCGATTGAGTTCGAAGTTGTCGACTGGAAGTCACAATACCATGCTATACTTGGACGCCCGACGTTCGCTCGATTCATGGCGGTGCCACATTACGCATACCTCCAGCTGAAGATGCCTGGACCAAAAGGAGTAATCACAGTCAAGGGAACTTCCAAAAGTCTGACTCTTGCGACCGAGAATTCAGCAAAATCTCTGAGATGTTTGGCATGGAAGCAACACTCGCTGATCTAGCGGTCTCCAACGATCGAACACTTATGCCAGAACACAAAAAGGTGGCAGTCGACAGAGCATTCAATGCCACCAATGACACAAGATCGCATCAGGTGCACCCGACTGACCCGACCAAGACAGTCAATGTCTCGTCGAGTCTGCCTATCGCATAGGAAAGCGCGCTCGTCGAATTCCTCCGTGAGAACTGGGATATATTTGCATGGTGTCCAGCCGACATGCCAGGTATTCCCAGGGAATTCGCCGAGCACTCTCTCCAGTTATTTCCAGATGCTAAACCAGTCAAGCAAACAATGCGCCGCATATCCGGCCCAAAAAGAACTGCAGTCGAAGCCGAAGTCGACAGGCTACTCGCAGCAGGATTCATCAGAGAGATCAAGAAATCACAATGGGTGGCCAACCCCGTACTCGTAGAGAAGAAGCACACAGATATCCTTCGGATGTGCGTAGATTTCACAGCACTCAATAAATGTGTCCAAAGGATCACTTTCCACTACCTCGAATCGACCAGATCGTCGACTCCACCGCCGGGTGCGCTCGCTTGTCCTTCCTGGATGCTTACTCGGGTTACCACCAGATAAGGATGAAGGAAGAGGATGAAGAGAAAACGGCGTTCATAACCCCACTCGGGGTCTACTGCTACACCACAATGCCTTTCGGGCTCAAGAACGCAGGCGCAACCTACCAGCGCATGATGCAAGATTGCCTCAAGAAGCAAATTGGGCGAAACGTCCAGGTCTATGTAGATGACATCGTCATCACCACAAGAGAGGAAAACACACTACTCGATGACTTGCGAGAGACATTCGCAAACCTCAAACGCTTCCACATCAAGCTCAACCCGAAGAAGTGCACGTTCGGCGTGCCAGCCGGGCAACTCCTCGGGTATCTAGTCTCAGCTCGAGGAATCGAGGCAGACCCGGAGAAAATACAGGCCATCTTGACGATGCAAAGGCCTTCAAAGCTCCATGACGTGCAAAAGTTAGCGGGTCGAGTGGCAGCGCTCAGTCGATTCATCAGCAAGCTAGGCGAAAAAGCACTCCCGTTCTATCGACTGATGAAGAAAGCAGATAAATTCGAGTGGACGCCAGAAGCTGAAGCAGCCTTTACGGATCTCAAGCGAGTCCTCACAAGCCCTCCAATCCTCGTCGCACCAAGGGAACGCGAGCCATTGTACCTATATGTCTCTGCAACTAACAGGGTGGTAAGCACCGTACTGGTAGTCGAACGAAGGGAGGAGGGACACGCCCAAAGCATACAACGTCCAGTCTATTACTTGAGTGAAGTGCTCTCCACATCAAAGCAGCGGTACCCGCACTATCAGAAGCTGGCCTACGCCGTGTTCATGTCCTCAAGGAAGCTGACGCATTACTTCTCCGAGCACCCGATCACTGTAATCAGCACCTCAGGGATCGGGGACATCCTCACAAACCCCAACGCAACTGGGCGAGTAGCAAAATGGCTCATCGAGCTAGCACCAAGAGACATCAAGTATGATTACCCGAAGGCCATCAAAGCACAAGTTTTACCTGACTTCCACACCGAGTGGATCGAAGCTCAGCTCCCAGGAGCACCAGATGTGTCCAACTCATGGACTATGTACTTCGACGGCTCAAAGAAAAACGAAGGCGCAGGCGCAGGTGTTATCCTCATATCACCAAAAGGCGACAAGCTCCGCTACATCCTACAAATGGGGTTCGAGTTCCCGTCCAATAACGAAGCAGAATATGAGGCTCTGATCCATGGCATGAGGATGGCCAAAGCCCTCGGGTGCACTCGACTGATGATCTACGGTGACTCGAATCTTGTGGTACAGCAAACAATGAAGGCCTGTGACGCAATCGCAGATAATGATCGCCTACCGTGACCTGTACAACATCATGGAGGGCAGCTTCGAAGGCTGCGAGTTGCGGCACATAGGGCGTGAGAGCAATGAAGAAGCAGATAAGTTAGCCAACATTGGTGCGACCAAAGCACCAGTGCCACCTGGTGTCTTCTTCGAGCGCATCGAGCACAGATCCATCAAAAAGAAGCGAGCAACTCCTACATCAGCCGCACCAGCCAAGAGCAAAGCACCTAGCACAGAGGACCCACCAGTCGAGGTACTCCTCATCGAGCCAACTTGGACTCAACCTTTCCTCGCATACATACTCCGCGGCGAGGTACCCGAAGACATCACAGAGTCAAGACGCGTCACTCGACGATCTAAAGCATACACTGTTATCAACGGTGAACTTTACAAACGCAGCATATCAGGTATGTTCCAACGTTGCATAGCATTTGAAGATGGCCAAGCCATCCTTCGTGATATTCATGCAGGTACTGCGGGCATCACGCCAGCAGTCGATCACTCGTAGCCAAAGCCTTTCGCGCAGGCTTCTACTGGCCCACAGCACTCAAAGACGCGGAGGACATAGTCAAAAGGTGCATCGGCTGTCAAAAATTCGCCACAAAGCCGCACGCACCCGCATCGGCGTTGAAGACAATACCATTGGCCTGGCCCTTCGCCCAGTGGGGGCTCGATATGGTTGGGCCACTCAAAAAATCCTCCCATGGAGGGCATACTCACCTTCTGGTGGCGGTCGACAAGTTCACCAAGTGGATTGAAGCAGTACCTATCACAAGTTCGACTGCCACTACAGCAGTCAATTTCATAAAATCCATCATATACCGCTTTGGTGTGCCAAGTAGCATCATCACTGACAACGGTACAAACTTCACGGCTGAGGAATTCAAATCCTTCTGCAAAGAGCAAGATATCACGCTCAATTATGCATCTGTGGCACACCCGCAATCTAATGGCCAAGTCGAAAAGGCCAATGGACTTGTGACAAGCGGAATCAAGAAACGCCTCCTGGTGCCACTCAAAAGGGCCGCGGGTGCTTGGGTAGAAGAGCTCCCGTCTGTGCTATGGAGCCTACGCACAACACCCAACGCCTCAACGCAATTCACTCCATTCTTCATGGTCTACGGCGCAGAGGCAATCCTGCCATCAGACGTAAGGTTCAACGCACCAAGGGTCGAAGCATACAATGAAGACGATGCAGATGAAGCACTCGAAGATGCAGTCGACTTGCTCGAAGAAGCACGCAACACGGCGCTAGCACGCACAGCTGTCTACCAGCAAGATCTACGCAACTATCACAGCCGTCGACTGCGTACCAGGTCCTTCGAGGTTGGCGACTTGGTACTTCGACTGAAGCAAAAGAAGGTGCATAAACTTGCTTCTCCATGGGAAGGACCCTTCATCATCACCGAGGTCATTGGTGGTGGAGCATACAGACTGAAGCACGCGAAGACAGGCGAACTCTCGCATAATCCTTGGAACGTTGCGCAGCTGCGCCGTTTCTATGCTTAGATTGCTCAGTCGCATAATGTAATAGGCACATATGTCGGATGGCTGCAGGTTTCAGACGCGCTCTTTTCCTTACCAGGGTACCTAAGGGGACTGGAAGGTTTTTAATGAGGCGGCCTGCAGCCTAACATTCATAAATGGAATATAGTCAATAAATTCCTCATATTTCTCCCTGTTTACTACTCGCACAACCTTAGCCTCACCCGAATACTCGGGGGCTGCTACTTCAAAACGTGAGCTCTCGCTCCTTCAAACATAATACCCAGGCGCACTCGAATACTCGGGGGCTGGGTCGTACAAAATCATACAAAAACCACAAGGTTGCTCAATAACATGAGTTGAAGCTTCAAACACCGTAAAAAATTCACAGCCTCACTCGAGCACTCGGGGGCTGTATAATGCATGTTCTATACAAAGTGTTTTTCATAAACCCCACTCGATACACTCGGGGGCTGCATACATACAAGTGAACAAATATGTACCAAGTGGCAAAATTTACACTCGGGGGCTGTTCCCTATACATAAATAATAATCTTCTGGTTCGTCCTTGACTGGGAGAACGGGGCCCATAAGTTGAGCGTTATAACACTCAACCAACACCCTCGCATCGTCCAGATGCGATTGGGACAAGGACGATCCAGGCACGGGTGTACGTAGCTGCAAATTCGGGCGCTGACTTCGGATGTATGCCATCGTTGCGTTGGCCCCATCCACAAGCTTCTGGGCGATAAAATCTCGAATGGGACCTGCACTCCGGAAAAGCCCGAGCAAAGCGTGGATTCCTTGAGGTTGCGGCCCAGTCGGGAAAAGCGTCTGGTTGATTCGACTGAAGGCCGACCTGCATAACTCAAGCAGCATAGTGCTCCGCCACACCGATCCTGCAGAGTCGCGAGTATGCGTGCTCGGTGCCTTCCAAGCGAAAGTGCTGACGGCCAGTCGTGGGTTCGTCAGTCGCATGGTTCAACTGCTCCTCTACACGAGCCTGCTCCGCCTGGAAATCTGGAACAAAACCTGCAACAACACACGTTGGATCAACAAAAAGGACAGACTATGAACTCTCCAAAAAATCAAGGCAGTCATGCTTACACTCGAGCTGTCTGTTCACGATCTCCATTTCGCCAAGCACATACTCCTCCCGTTGAGTGGGTAGGGCAGGCCTCGCCCTCATCCTATCCAGCTCACTTCGGGCACTCCCCAGCTCTTGCTCCAGTTTCGCGAGTCGGGCCTTCATATAACGTATTACTGCGGCATCGTTTGCCACCTGAGCTCGAGATCGAGTAGGGGCACGATGCCGCGACGAGCTGGATACAGTGGCGGCTGGCTGTTTCTGTTCCAAACATCATAAAAGTTTCATAAGAAACTCATCACAAAGCTTAGGCGAGTAACAACACACAGCCTTACAAGCAGAATCATAACGAGGAAAATAAATTCATACAAAGGTAGCAAAAGCACATGCATACTCGCATGGTCATAAGTTTAATTACAAGGCATAAAAAGGCGGCTGCCCTACTTCTCAGACATCGACTCCGACCTAGCCCTACTCGCACGGGCGGCGACCTCTGCTGCCCGGCGCTCCATGGTAGCCATAAATATTTCAGCCAACTTCGCGGCTGGCTCGTTCACATGCTTTAGGGACACCAGCTTCCCGCCCGGCTTGCGAGGAAAGTCAGACAGAGCGGCTTTGAAGTCACCCTCTATCCCATGACCTAAAAGGAGTTTGAGGGTGGTCTCTGAGCCGCGTACCGTCAAAGCGCGAGCAAAGTTCGTCATAGTCGAAGTTCCCGGGCCCAGGACGTCGGCGAAGCCATCCACAGTCGAAGGAGGTTGGCTAGACGGGAACACGTCCTTGTACACGGCGCCGAGCGTGCTCGTAGACTTGGCGAGTGCATCCTTGGCTTGGGTGGAGACGACATCCAGGTCGCCGATCGCGCGGTCAAGGGACAAATCGCCACTCGACTGGTCTACAGGTGCCGGTGCGCCAACAGCTCCTTCAAAAAAGCAGAAAGAACAGAAAATTTTACACAACATTCAGTGGCAAAAAGAAGTAGACAAAAAGTGAAAGATTCAACTCACCGCCTACGTCTCGGGTGAGGCTCGCCAAGCGCTCAGCATAATTTTTCTCGCGCAAAGCAGCGGAGTTCTTGGCATCATCCAAGGCCTTCTTCGACTCAGCGCGCTGTTTGGCGAGTGCGTCTTCTAGCTCTTTAACCCGGGACTCAGCGGTTGCCTTGTCACCTGAGATAGATGGACAGATGTCATTCACAATCGACAAAGCAAAGACATACAGAAGTCAAACACACTTACGGCTGAGTTGCTCCATGATAGCGCGCAGATTGTCCCTCTCCTGTTCAACCTGGACAAACGCCTTGCCTGATTCCACCAGGTTGAGGTAGAAGGGCTGCATGCACATGGAACAAGCATAAGCTATACACAAATAGTCCCAGAGTGAGGACTCGACAAACGACACTTACGTGTTCAACCCAAGGCGCAGGCTTGGCAGCAGAAGTCCCAATTTGCGGAGTTGACGCACTCGCGATCTTGGCGGCCTCAAGGGTAGTAGCCGTGGCTACTGTTCTCACGCAACTTCTGGCTGATCTGGAGTCGAAGCTCTCTCGGTTGGAGGAGTTGGAGGTCGCACAGTCTCAGCACTGCGAGCGACAGAGGAAATACAGCATAAGCAAGACTATCAACAAGCAGAAATTTAAGTACAAAACGTTCAGACGCAAACCTGTGCTCTTCTTCCTCCTCGCTGTCGGGTCGTCAAACATTGGGCCTCCAAACTGCAGCTCCTCACCCGACTTGGGAGGAGGAGCTGAGCACAATGGACTCACATCCAGAGGAGCGGCCTTGGCAGAAGGTGAGGAGGTCGAATCTTCATCATCCCTCAGCTCATCCTCTTTTGCGGGTGAGCTCATGAGGAAGACGCAACTTGTGCCGCCCGACGGCGCTTGCGAGTAGGGACCTCGCTCACATCATCAGTCGTCACAAGCTCCTTGTCCTGTGCCTCTTCAACCCCTTCCTCTTCAACCTCTTCTGTGGGAGAAGTAGTAGCCGAAGGAAGAGGCGATTCATCTCCTCCCTTCGCTTCTACCGTCACCTCTGTTTCATGAGTTGGGCCATCTTCGGGAAGAGGAGGAAGGGTTGAGGCGGTCGAGTGGCCCTGCATACAAAATACAGCAGTCGAAGTCACAAAGATGCATAGCAGAATAACAAAAACAGGAGATCATAAACTTGATAGATTCACTAACCTCTGGCAAAGGCTTTTCAGCCGTATAAGGAGCGACGGGGCAGTCGACGTTGCAGGGCTCGCTGGATTTTGTGCTGGTGATGGACCGCACATGTGCCACCAGCTCGCTCCTAGACAGCTCCTCCTTGTTCATCCGAGTGGAGTCGAGAGGGCCTTCATACTGCCACATAGGGTGAGCTCGCGCGCGGAGCGGCCACACCCGCATCTTCACAAAGGTGGCAATTAGATGCACACCAGTGACGCTGTTAAGCAGTCCTCCAATCGTCTCCAGCAGAGGCGCCGCTTCCGCCACTTCTTCAGTCGAAAGCTCATGGTCCCAGGCCTTCGTCCTAGCGGCTATACCAGCAGTCGAAAATGCTGGGGCCCCTTCCTGGTCGACTAGCACATAGAACCACCTTTTCCTCCACCCTTGCGCCGAGTCGACTGGCTTCAGGGCAAAGTATCGGGTGTCGCTGCGTACTTGGATCTGAAGGCCTCCAACTGGGTAGGTTCGGCCGCCTCGGTTGTTGGGCCTGACCATGAAGATAGATTTCCAAAGAGCCCAGCTGGGAGCAACTCCCAGGAAACACTCGCACAATACCATGAAGCAGGCAATGTGCATAATGCCGTTCGGGGTGAGATCATGGATCTGCACCCCATAGGCGTACAACAAACCACGAACGAAATCGTGGAGGGGAAAAGATAGACCCCTAGGCAAGAACTCCGCAAAACATACGCGCTCGTTTGCGCGAGGCTCGGGGAGTACCTCTTTCGATGGCGCGCGGACGGTAAGCTGGTCCGCCGGCGGCAGCAATCCGTCCTCGCGGAACTTCTCGAGGTGGGCTGCCTTGATTGTGGACTTCATCCAGTCACCGTCGCTCTTCTTGAGGTCGACGGCGGCCGCAGATGCGCCAGCCGCAGCTTTCTTCCCCTTCAGGCGGCCGCGTCAGTCGCGGGCGCGTCGGTGGCAGAGGCTTTCCTCTTTGGCGCCATGGCGGTGGTGGCTAGGGAGAGCAGCAAGAGCTTGGGCGCAAGAAACAATGGAGCAGGAGCGCGAGGAAGAAGATGGAACAGGGGCGGCGCGCAGAGCAAATGGCTAGTAAAAAACAATGCCAGCGCCGTTTCCCCTATTTACCTCAAATCAAAGGCAATCACAGCCATTCAGATCCTAAACCGTGCGCTACGCACGCAATCTCACCGTACACGTGGCAAACGCGGAGGGCAACCGTCGCCGGCCACTCCGCCCACTACGCACGCAAAAAGAGGAGCCATAATCACCTCTCCGAAAAAGTGGGCCCGAGTGGTCAAATCAAGTCCAAACTGCACCGTCGTTCGGTCAGCTCTGCACAAATGGGCCCACCTATGTGTCACGTCCCATCCATCGCAGCATAACGCACGCCACGCGTGTCAGACGGCGCAGTCGCCACAAAACGTCATCCATGACGTCGTCACAAGAACTTTGATCAGAAATACATTCGAGTCCGCTCAACGCGTATTGGTCACTCGATTGCCTTGTTTGGTTCGGGTGAAAAAGCAATGATAAGGCAAAATTGGTCACTCGACCGTTCCTTCGGCTGATTCCATATTACTCCCATCGGGAGCGTATCAAAAATTTCTTCGACTAAAGATGCTCAAGATAATGATTTTGAGATTATCCTCCATTACAAGTAATAAAGCACAATCTCGGGGGCTACTCCCATCGGGAGCGCTGTCGCGCACCCGATAGAATAAACGTCAAAAGGTCAGTCGACAAATATATCGACTCCGTTCATATACGAAATCATACTCGAAACATTCCCGAGTTGCGTCCGTCGCAAATACCTCGGATGCTGCACGCATAGTGCAAAGGTAAGACCCGCCGAACTTTCGAGCTGGGCTAAGGACCGTTCCAGCAACGTCAATCCTTATGCTTTCCGTGTCAGCAGACATGATGAAAAATCCCGACGGACGCGTTGGGTAAAATTCAAAGTTATACTGCAGATCGACTCTGTAAGACCTCAGCGGCCTAGTCGAATCTGACCAGTTTGTTCCAGATTCGAGTCCGGGACTCGAGTTTGATTGAAAGCTAGTAAGGTTTTACCCGAATGTAGTTAACCAGTCCCGATCCGTCGAGTGTACTGGGCCTGCTAAGCTATTATCCCTTGATCATCATAAGCAAAAACCACAGTCGATGAAATACTCGACATAGCCAACATGTGCTATTCATACAGGAATTCCAATTATAATATACAGAATACAAAGCATATGACGTGCACTTACGAACGAGTCCATGCCCGATTCTTCGAGTCAGACAAGTACTCGGGGCTACTGTAACACCCCGGCCCACCCCGGGCCGGGCCTGTCACCCCTGGCAGCTCTCTAGGATCTCTAGAATGGCCCCACAGATCAACACTGGTCTTTTCTGCGCACTTTGTCCTCACTCGTGCGCACCCGGGAAGGACTTCCCGGTCGGTCACCCATCCTTGGAGTGCTCCGGGCCAAGCACGCTTAACCTCGGAGTTCTTTCCAGATGAGATTCTGGAAAAGAAGTTGCAACTTGTTGATACGAGTATTCTATCAATCCTGTTAAGCCCTGAGCCAGGATCTCACATCCTTCCCCCCTTAGAAGACCGACGCCCTCGTCGGTCAGCCCCCAGTCCAGGAACTTCCCCTCTTGGTACACGTCTGTGCGCCCAGTGCCGGCACATGCTCCACATGTCCGCGCCCCTGACCCGCACACGCTCGTGTTGCCGCGAGGGTCGGCTCTGATACCAAGTTGTAACACCCCGGCCCACCCCGGGCCGGGCCTGTCACCCCTGGCAGCTCTCTAGGATCTCTAGACTGGCCCCACAGATCAACACTGGCCTTTTCTGCGCACTTTGTCCTCACTCGTTCGCACCCGGGAAGGACTTCCCGGTCGGTCACCCATCCTTGGAGTGCTCCGGGCCAAGCACGCTTAACCTCGGAGTTCTTTCCAGATGAGATTCCGGAAAAGAAGTTGCAACTTGTTGATACGAGTATTCTATCATCCTGTTAAGCCCTGAGCCAGGATCTCACATCATGTCTGTGACACCCCTCCCTGGCACATATCACCAGAGAGGCGGTCGCCCCGTGCGCCAGCCAGGATATCTGGCCGCACGTCATGACAGTGCAACATGATGGAAATCATTACACAATCAGGCACAAAGAGTGCTACAAATGGTTTACAAGCCATCAAGGCATTACAGAAAATCATGCCAAGCATGGCTTAGGACAGAGTTTAACTGGCAGCGAAGACGACTAAGGCAACGGCTTGGAGCGGCTCCACTCCACAGGCATCTGGCTGGGCTACTGATCCTAGCACGCTCTTGCTCCATCTCCTTACTATGGTAGAAGATGATTCCTCGCCAATATCTGGCCACAATCACAACGCCCGTGAGTACATTTGTATGCACTCAGCAAGAATCGCCACTCACTATAAACAATCCAACAATCATGCAACAAGATATACATTGAAAACAAAATTCCAACAACATGGCAAGGTCTACTCTAGATACACGGCATAAAAGTAGCATGGCATTGACAACCAAACATGTCATAAGCAAGCAACGGGGTATCACCAGTACAGAGTCCAAGCCAGGTGGGGTTGGATCGTGCACCGGCAATCATACAACGAGCTTACCTGTGACGGGTAGACGAGTGTACCAGTTGGTACCAAATAATATACAACAGCACCTGTGATCACTGCTAGGCCCACTGGCCTCATCTTTCCACTCTGAGCATGCACGTTGATGTTGGCTCAGGCCTAACTGTAGGCTCCCAACGATCACACCGCCATCCCTAAACACGGTAACCATCCACAACTCAAGCAACATTCCCTGCATCATCTTATTTGTTCATTTAGTGAAATCAGCTTGTTCATCTTTCTTTCAAACAATACTTAAGTTTAACCTCCGGACTCGACAAGGACACACAGTGTGACCGACACTGAACTGTTGTTCCATAACCCAGGAACAAGGCTAGCTGCTAGATTGACACTCTCGAGAGGTTGCAGATACCACCCATCTAAGTGCACCACACTGAGCCGGTACTTTAGGATTTCACCCCTAGGACGAACTCAGCAAGATACACTCACCTGACCGTTCACGCTACCAAGACACTCCCTGTATAGCTACCGACACAACTCTGTGTCTTATGACGAAGTGAATCCGGCACGCCCCCAACAGATGAGCGACGCCTAGCTCCGGAACCTTCACAAGACTAGCCCCAACCACAAAGGCAACCGACTAGACTTGCCAAAATGGTAGCATCAAAGGAGGCTCAATAGGTTACGTAGGTCAAGGCCCGCCCATGTGAGCGACAGTGGCAGTGCTTTCAATGTTCAGATTAGTGGCACCATGGACTGACCCTATCGACGTTTGGAGGGGTGTTTCATTTAATCAAGTTCATCATACAAGTCCAAACAACAAGGGATTAGTCCAACACAACAATCACAATATCAAAATAATATATCATCAGACAACAAGACATTAGCAACAACATATTTCCAAGCAATGGTTTGTTTAATATAACACAGTTGGTTTGCGTCGACCGGGTGACTATCGCGGCGATTCCGCCGACAAGCGCCACCACAGATCAACTACAAAATATAGTTTAGTTGGTTTGCGTCGACCGGGTGACTATCGCGGCGATTCCGCCGACAAGTGCCACCACAGATCAACTACAAATTATAACATAGTGTTTCAAACGGATGACTGTGGCGGTTCCTCCAGCCGGTGTCATCGTAGATCAATTACAAAGTTGGTGAGGCATGTAGCCTCCAAGCAATGAACCGAAAAGCATTCATAAGAAAGAAAGCATCCATTCCACTCGAGGGTTATCTCGACGTGGTGTCAGCAATCTTGGCAAAAAGAACCAAATGGAAAGCAAATGTCCCAAGCGTCGCAGTCCAGGCGGGCTTACGCCAACCACGTTTGACGGAGGGAGAAGAAGCAAATAACTCTTTTGGCAAATGCCTCCAACTCCGAGGATCATAAGACGACATTCGTCCGCTCCTCACCTCGGCGAAGAAGAAGAAGCAAACAATCATAAGAACGCATGTTTTATAGTTGTTTATTTAGAGGGTTCGACAAAGCCACGCAAGTGCGAGGCGCACAATTAATTCACACGTCATTCTAATGCATACATGGATGATGAATAAAGCATGGCATTGCTATCTATGCTCAGAAAATAAACATGGCGTGCATTTATACACATGAAATCATAGGAACGATCACCAACATCGACTAGCAAGCGAAACATAACTAGATAAAACAGACTGGGCTCATAGCAAGTGGTTAGCTTGCCTCGGGGTCATGTAGTAGTGCTCCGGTTAGTCGATGAAGTGAAGACGTCGCGGACTCGGGCACCGGTAGCCCTACACCGCGTCGCCGGGATGGTATCGCACATAGAATGCGCTACCCGGAAGATATACTGGAAAAATGTGAGACCCATACTATTTGACAGATCTCGCAAAGATAGGAATTTAGAAATTTGAATCACTCCAATCGGAGCTGTGGTTTGGGAGAAAATGGCAAGCGAAAAATAACTATCCGCCGCTCACCTTAAAGCTAGCCAAAAACTGAACGATCAGCTTCCTGTTTCTCTCCTTGCTCACGTACGGGAGCTCGGGAGAGCACGGGAGACCGCCGACGGATGGCGACGGGCGGACCGTGGAGGCCGACCAGCGAGCGGAGGAGCTCCCTCAGGGTACACCGCACTTGGGGGAAGTGGTTTTGGCGGCGGAGGTGGCTGGGGCAGCTCGAGTTCATCCTCAACATGGCCATGGCGGCCATGGCCGAAGCTCGAGCTTGGCTTGGTTTTCTTTGCTGAAAACTTTAGAGGGAGGCTATGGGTGTAGAAAGGATGGATAGGAGGCTCTCTGCCAGTTTAACCGGAGAACGGAGCCAGCTTGAGCGTGTCACGGCCGGGAGCCGACGACGACGGCTTCAACCAGGATCAAAGCAAAGCTTCACCGTTGCCCAGCTAAAATGCTAGAGAGGTCCAGAGAGAGGAGAGGAATGAGGTGCAGCAGCCAGGGGAGGGCTTGGGGTCTCCTTATGTAGTGGTGGAGGAAGGGCTAGGTGGGTGGCCATTGAAGTTTCTTGGTGCAACGCAGGCATGACGTTTCCCTTATACAGGGAGGAGATAAGGAGGAGGAGGGGATGATGCAGCCGTGCTGGAGGCACAGTGTCGCACGAGGCTGCACTGTGACGGCGGGTTAGGCTAAGCAGGTTTAGGCTAAGCGAGTTTAGGTCACGCCAAAACGTGTGTACGCGACGTCCAGAGCGCGACGCGAGCGGCATCGTGCGTTCCCGGTGACTCGGAGGTCCAAACGGAAAACGGATTGCACCACTGGGTTTACAAGGACAAGACCAACTCGACCACACAGGACACACCCAGAAACTCCACACTTCGGAACACAAAAGTTTTCGAAAAGCTAACACACACAAGGTGCTGGATGAACAGACAGGGTCTTGCCCTTCTCAGAAAAATCCCAAAATTTCACCACTGCCTAGGTTTGGTTTAGGGAGGATGTCCAAGAAGTTTGGGCTCAATTGGATATCTAGAAATGGGGTTTTGGTAATGTGTCCGCTAAGCCGCGTACCGGCATCGATTTTCGGCTTACAAAGCAAGTAGGTCAAAAATCGCTCGAATGGGTTTGGGTTCAAAAGAAGAAGTGTAGGAAATACAAAAATATGCATCTCCCGAAATTATGAGAATTTTCAGAGGTTCCTAGGTGGACTGAATAAATTTGGGACCAGGACCGACGTTTAACAGTTAACTCCGAGATTGGAAATATTGGACTGGAGTACGAAATATTTTTGCATGGGTTGGCTTTTTGTGGATATGAGAGTCCTCTAATATTTTTGGTGGGATTTTATTGGCGATGGAAATAGACATCCCTTTGATAAGTGGAAACAACCAGAATTAAAAGATTATCCCGGAGGGCTGGGGTTTTCGAGGGAAATCCTAAGCACGAGATTGTCGAGGGTGGTGGATGATGTTCGCGGAACATGGGAAATTTCTGAGAGAACAAAAACCAAAGTCAATATCATCCACAAAATATTTAAGAAAGTCATTTAATAAAAGAAAAAGTTTTTTCGGTGTGAGAAAACACCACTAAAATCAATACTGGATTTTTGGGGTGTTACAAACCTTCCCTCCTTAAAAAGAATCTCGTCCCGAGATTCGGAGACTTATAAAGATTCCCGGAGTTATAACCAGATATTTCTTGTGCGGTTTTAATATACCCCTATATCTTAAAACTTTTTCAAAACTTTTTCTTCAAGATGCTAGAGTTTTAAAACATTCGGAGGGGTCCACGCATATCAAGGTATTTCGCAAAACTGGGCATTTTGCAAGGATCGCACTACTATCAGACAAGATGCACTCAAAAGAATGACATGGCAGGGGCTCACGGAATCAAACAAAAATAGGATTCTACCACCATGGTATTTAAATACAAACTATGGTTTTGCTCAAACAATTAGCATTGCAAGGTATAAGCAAGATCAAGCAATTTATAAACCAATTAACACTCAAAACAAGGGTTAACTTGGGAAACCAATTTAACCATATTTTGTAAAACAAAATGGTAGAGGGATGCTAATCATAGCCTTTCTCCTAAGGTTTTTTTATTTTCGAAAAGCTATACACACGTGGAAGGTGCACCTTTCACGTACATACAACAAAAGGTTTTATTTTTGAAAAGCCATATATATACGTGACCGGTGACGATCCTTTCACGTATATATATAGGTTTGGAAAAATAGAAGGTTTGTTTCCAAACCAAGACGTTTGTGTCACATTCGTGAGATCACAAACACCAAAAAGTTGGAGGGGTGGAGCCATTCCCAAAGTTTTTTTTTTCCCTATAGAACTCCGAGATACGAGATAAAAAAACTTCTTGGGGTACCTCTTTACACCGAAGTGGTCCTAGTGTTCTGGTTGAAGTAGAACTTGCATCATCCATCTCTGAAATTTGTCCATTCATGCATACTCCGTGTCTCGCAGCAAGATACAAAGGCAGGAATAGAATAATTTCTACTTGTAGCAAAACATCACTTCATAAAACATTTCTGCATTTTATGGCTCAAAACAAAACATTTGCAGTGGTATGGCATAATCATTTCCACCATACCGAATAAGCCAGCACATTCAAACAACCGTTAAAATAACATAGCAAAATTTTCTCCACTTGTATGCGACACACAAAACATCCAAGTGATGAACCATGTATAGCAACAAGCAGGTGATTTTCCCAACCTACACACAAGTCAGCAACAAGCAAGCGGGGTACCGTGGGGTATGGTATGAAATACTTCCACTTAATGGCTAACTTGTGCAACACACGCAAAAATACTTTCCTTGCTCGAAATAGTCCCATTCAAAGTTTGTATTAATTTTACAAGCGGGTATATGCGTCTGGGTTCACACATACCACTCTTGTTTTTAGGTGAGGTGTCATTTCTTTAAATCTTTTAAACAGAAGAAGAAAAGCAGGACATTCTGTCGCGTGTTAACCAAGTGATTTAACAGGAGAATCAGAACATCAAGTTTTATTTAGAGTTGAAATTACAACATCCCAACACCAACAAGAAATACTAGCAACACATGCAAACAACCTCACACAGGCTCCTCACCTACAACTTATAATCGTCACTCAGGCTAAACTAGACAGGGGATTACTCCGCTTAATGTCCACTTGCATCAGGCAGAGCGAGGCTAAGACGGAGAGTGGTGTCAACACTGCCATCTTCCTCGGGGCTGGGGTCACAGGTTTTCCTTGAAAGATTAGTCCACTGACTAGAAGTCGCTGCCGAGTTCGGGCCATGGCTTCCTTAAAAACAGAAAGACCAACATAGGTTGCCATCTAAAAAAAACTTCAGAGCTATGGGCAAGGTAAGAACGCGGGATACCTCAGCGGAATCCTACTTCCATAGAGTTGGGTGCCAAGGGTTGCGGGCGAGGTGGGGGTAAATGGCAGCTAGGACTGGGTCTCATACTAACAGGTAGTGTCGATTCCTTCTCAAGGAGGAAACCGGCAAGTCGTGTTGGGGAAGGATTGGGACAAGTCCTACTGCACCATACTGTTGACCGACACGAGCCATGCCAGTTAGGCGGAGATGGGTTAAATCCATCGGGTCATTGTCGGGCAAAAGTAAGGCGGCGCTTTCCATGCTAGGGTAGTCTACAGCCAGCCTGGTGCTCTGATACCATGTCTGTGACACCCCTCCCTGGCACATATCACCAGAGAGGCGGTCGCCCCGTGCGCCAGGCCAGGATATCTGGCCGCACGTCACGACAGTGCAACATGATGGAAATCATTACACAATCAGGCACAAAGAGTGCTACAAATGGTTTACAAGCCATCAAGGCATTACAGAAAATCATGCCAAGCATGGCTCAGGACAGAGTTTAACTGGCAGCGGAAGACGACTAAGGCAACGGCTTGGAGCGGCTCCACTCCACAGGCATCTGGCTGGGCTACTGATCCTAGCACGCTCTTGCTCCATCTCCTTGCTATGGTAGAAGATGATTCCTCGCCAATATCTGGCCACAATCACAAGGCCCGTGAGTACATTTGTATGCACTCAGCAAGAATCGCCACTCACTATAAACAATCCAACAATCATGCAACAAGATATACATTGAAAACAAAATTCCAACAACATGGCAAGGTCTACTCTAGATACACGGCATAAAAGTAGCATGGCATTGACAACCAAACATGTCATAAGCAAGCAAAGGGGTATCACCAGTACAGAGTCCAAGCCAGGTGGGGTTGGATCGTGCACCGGCAATCATACAACGAGCTTACCTGTGACGGGTAGACGAGTGTACCAGTTGGTACCAAATAATATACAACAGCACCTGTGATCACTGCTAGGCCCACTGGCCTCATCTTTCCACTCTGAGCATGCACGGTTGATGTTGGCTCAGGCCTAACTCTAGGCTCCCAACGATCACACCGCCATCCCTAAACACGGTAACCATCCACAACTCAAGCAACATTCCCTGCATCATCTTATTTGTTCATTTAGTGAAATCAGCTTGTTCATCTTTCTTTCAAACAATACTTAAGTTTAACCTCCGGACTCGACAAGGACACACAGTGTGACCGACACTGAACTGTTGTTCCATAACCCAGGAACAAGGCTAGCTGCTAGATTGACACTCTCGAGAGGTTGCAGATACCACCCATCTAAATGCACCACACTGAGCCGGTACTTTAGGATTTCACCCCTAGGACGAACTCAGCAAGATACACTCACCTGACCGTTCACGCTACCAAGACAGTCCCTGTATAGCTACCGACACAACTCTGTGTCTTATGACGAAGTGAATCCGGCACGCCCCCAACAGATGAGCGACGCCTAGCTCCGGAACCTTCACAAGACTAGCCCCAACCACAAAGGTAACCGACTAGACTTGCCAAAATGGTAGCATCAAAGGAGGCTCAATAGGTTACGTAGGTCAAGGCCCGCCCATGTGAGCGACAGTGGCAGTGCTTTCAATGTTCAGATTAGTGGCACCATGGACTGACCCTATTGACGTTTGGAGGGGTGTTTCATTTAATCAAGTTCATCATACAAGTCCAAACAACAAGGGATTAGTCCAACACAACAATCATAATATCAAAATAATATATCATCAGACAACAAGACATTAGCAACAACATATTTCCAAGCAATGGTTTGTTTAATATAACACAGTTGGTTTGCGTCGACCGGGTGACTATCGCGGCGATTCCGCCGACAAGCGCCACCACAGATCAACTACAAAATATAGTTTAGTTGGTTTGCGTCGACCGGGTGACTATCGCGGCGATTCCGCCGACAAGTGCCACCACAGATCAACTACAAATTATAACATAGTGTTTCAAACGGATGACTGTGGCGGTTCCTCCAGCCGGTGTCATCGTAGATCAATTACAAAGTTGGTGAGGCATGTAGCCTCCAAGCAATGAACCGAAAAGCATTCATAAGAAAGAAAGCATCCATTCCACTCGAGGGTTATCTCGACGTGGTGTCAGCAATCTTGGCAAAAAGAACCAAATGGAAAGCAAATGTCCCAAGCGTCGCAGTCCAGGCGGGCTTACGCCAACCACGTTTGACGGAGGGAGAAGAAGCAAATAACTCTTTTGGCAAATGCCTCCAACTCCGAGGATCATAAGACGACATTCGTCCGCTCCTCACCTCGGCGAAGAAGAAGAAGCAAACAATCATAGGAACGCATGTTTTATAGTTGTTTATTTAGAGGGTTCGACAAAGCCACGCAAGTGCGAGGCGCACAATTAATTCACACGTCATTCTAATGCATACATGGATGATGAATAAAGCATGGCATTGCTATCTATGCTCAGAAAATAAACATGGCGTGCATTTATACACATGAAATCATAGGAACGATCACCAACATCGACTAGCAAGCGAAACATAACTAGATAAAACAGACTGGGCTCATAGCAAGTGGTTAGCTTGCCTCGGGGTCATGTAGTTGTACTCCGGTTCGTCGATGAAGTGAAGACACTCGGGCACCGGTAGCCCTACACCGCGTCGCCGGGATGGTATCGCACATAGAATGCGCTACCCGGAAGATATACTGGAAAAATGTGAGACCCATACCATTTGACAGATCTCGCAAAGATAGGAATTTAGAAATTTGAATCACTCCAATCGGAGTTGTGGTTTGGGAGAAAATGGCGAGCGAAAAATAACTATCCGCCGCTCACCTTAAAGCTAGCCAAAAACTGAACGATCAGCTTCCTGTTTCTCTCCTTGCTCACGTACGGGAGCTCGGGAGAGCACGGGAGACTGCCGACGGATGGCGACGGGCGGACCGTGGAGGCCGACCAGCGAGCGGAGGAGCTCCCTCAGGGTACACCGCACTTGGGGGAAGTGGTTTTGGCGGCGGAGGTGGCTGGGGCAGCTCGAGTTCATCCTCAACATGGCCATGGCGGCCATGGCCGAAGCTCGAGCTTGGCTTGGTTTTCTTTGCTGAAAACTTTAGAGGGAGGCTATGGGGTGTAGAAAGGATGGATAGGAGGCTCTCTGCCAGTTTAACCGGAGAACGGAGCCAGCTTGAGCGTGTCACGGCCGGGAGCCGACGACGACGGCTTCAACCAGGATCGAAGCAAAGCTTCACCGTTGCCCAGCTAAAATGCTAGAGAGGTCCAGAGAGAGGAGAGGAATGAGGTGCAGCAGCCAGGGGAGGGCTTGGGGTCTCCTTATGTAGTGGTGGAGGAAGGGCTAGGTGGGTGGCCATTGAAGTTTCTTGGTGCAACGCCTAGGTCAGGCATGACGTTTCCCTTATACAGGGAGGAGATAAGGAGGAGGAGGGATGAGGCAGCCGTGCTGGAGGCACAGTGTCGCACACGAGGCTGCACTGTGACGGCGGGTTAGGCTAAGCAGGTTTAGGCTAAGCGAGTTTAGGTCACGCCAAAACGTGTGTACGCGGCGTCCAGAGCGCGACGCGAGCGGCATCGTGCGTTCCCGGTGACTCGGAGGTCCAAACGGAAAACGGATTGCACCACTGGGTTTACAAGGACAAGACCAACTCGACCACACAGGACACACTCAGAAACTCCACACTTTGGAACACAAAAGTTTTCGAAAAGCTAACACACACAAGGTGCTGGATGAACAGACAGGGTCTTGCCCTTCTCAGAAAAATCCCAAAATTTCACCACTGCCTAGGTTTGGTTTAGGGAGGATGTCCAAGAAGTTTGGGCTCAATTGGATATCTAGAAATGGGGTTTTGGTAATGTGTCCGCTAAGCCGCGTACCGGCATCGATTTTCGGCTTACAAAGCAAGTAGGTCAAAAATCGCTCGAATGGGTTTGGGTTCAAAAGAAGAAGTGTAGGAAATACAAAAATATGCATCTCCCGAAATTATGAGAATTTTCAGAGGTTCCTAGGTGGACTGAATAAATTTGGGACCAGGACCGACGTTTAACAGTTAACTCCGAGATTGGAAATATTGGACTGGAGTACGAAATATTTTTGCATGGGTTGGCTTTTTGTGGATATGAGAGTCCTCTAATATTTTTGGTGGGATTTTATTGGCGATGGAAATAGACATCCCTTTGATAAGTGGAAACAACCAGAATTAAAAGATTATCCCGGAGGGCTGGGGTTTTCGAGGGAAATCCTAAGCACGAGATTGTCGAGGGTGGTGGATGATGTTCGCGTAACATGGGAAATTTCTGAGAGAACAAAAACCAAAGTCAAGATCATCCACAAAATATTTAAGAAAGTCATTTAATAAAAGAAAAAGTTTTTCCGGTGTGAGAAAACACCACTAAAATCAATACTGGATTTTTGGGGTGTTACAGCTACTGACAAGGGTATACATCTCGGGTACCCTACCGTGAGGGTACCTGGTGCACGTGACGACTAAGGCGCAATAGCGAAGAGCCTACTCGAAGCCCAAGACAAGAGGCCCAAGAAGATGGAGTACCCTCCAAGATTAGACATAGGCATAGTCGGTTTAGATTTTCCTTACGTGTAAACTAGGTCGGTTACGAACTCCCGAGACCCAGCCTATTTAAAGGCTGGGAGGGGTGCCGATCTAGGGACAAGCCATACTCGAACCACCATAAGCTCTAGCGAGACCGATACCTCGCCGGAGCTCCCCTGTAATCGCAAAATCCACAATCAATACCAGACAAGCAGGAAGTAGGGTCTTTACCTCCACCCGAGGGGCCTGAACCTGGGTAAATCTTTGCCTCTGCTTGTCAGCCGACAAAACTACCAGTACTACCACGTTCTCTCCCCATAATCTCAACCCTAGGTCCTCAACCATGGGATTTGATGAGGGTACACCTCGTCACTTGGCTGGTCAGTTTATTGATGGAGGACTTGATCTGAAGTGTATTAATACCTCTCTTATTACGCTTGTGCCAAAAAAGCAGTCACCAGAGCATATGAATGATTACAGGCCCATTTCGTTGACAAATTGCTGTCTGAAATTCCTCACCAAGCTGGCTGCTGACAGACTGCAAATAGTAATTCTAAAGTGCATTCATAAAAACCAGTACGGTTTCATTAAAGGGAGAACAATACATGATTGTGTTGCATGGACTTTCGAGTACATCCATCAGTGCAAAGCCTCAGGGGCCAAGGTAGTGATTCTAAAATTAGATTTTGAGAAGGCCTTCGATACTTTGGAGCATGAAGCACTGTTTCAAATCCTGAAATATAAAGGTTTTAGTGATAAATGGATACAGTTGGTCAAAGGGGTTTTGGGTTCTGGGTCATCTTCGGTGTTGTTAAATGGTGTTCCTGGTAAACAATTCTGTTGCAGAAGGGGGGTCCGACAGGGAGATCCATTATCCCTTTTATTGTTTGTTCATGGGGGAAATTTGTTACAGTCTGCGGTAAATAATCTGCTGGCCGGAGGGGACATTTCATTGCCTATACAAACAGGGAACCCTGACTTCCCAATTGTTCAGTACGCAGATGACACGCTTCTGATTGTCCCTGCAGAGGCTACTCAGTTACACAAACTGAAGGCCCTTCTTCAGGAATTCAGTGAGTCCACAGGATTGCATGTTAATTACCACAAGTCTTGTATGCTGCCGATTAATTTGACTGCTGATGAATTGGGAGCACTTGCCCAGGATTTTGGATGTGTTGCTGGCACGTATCCATTTACATATTTAGGCTTACCACTTGGCATGACTAGGCCAAGAATTCAGGACCTAACCCCTTTGGTTGATCGGCTAGAAAGAAGGCTTACTGCAACAACTACTTTTCTGGCTTATGGCGGTCGTTTGCAGTTGATTCAGTCCTGTTTGTCCTCAATGCCAATATTTTTCTTGTGCTCTCTGGACTTGCCTGCAAGAATTATCCAGGCTATTGATAAAATATTGAGGCACTGTCTATGGAGAGGTAATAATCCTGAGTCAACTAAACAATCCTTTGCTCGCTGGGAAATGGTGTGTAGGCCGAAAGCAAATGGAGGTTTGGGCATTTTGGATCTAAAAGTTCAGAATAGAGCATTATTAATGAAACATTTGCATAAGTTTTATAATAAGGCAGATGTGCCGTTAGGGATGAAAACGGAACGGAATCTTTCCGACTTTTCCGCGGAAAAACGGAAACGGAATGGAAATATGGAAACGGAAGCGGAATTTTGCAAAACGGAAACGGAAACGGAAACTTTTATGCGGAAACGGAAATGGAAACGGAACAGCGTATTCCGGCGGAACGACCAAGGAAACGGAAATTCCGTTTCCGGCAATACGGAACTTTCTGTTTTTACTACGTAGTGCTTTACAAATCCAGCAGGACCAGAAATTCTAGTGGGAACATTTATGCACAAATTAGATCTGAATAAAAAAAGATTAAAGCAACCATGTTTAGGCCCTATTTAATCATGATATATGCTTATATTTTTATTTCATCTTATAAATTTGACAAGTTTGTTGGTTTAGTAGAGTTTTCCTACATTATTGAAGGGGTTTCTTGGTTCCGGCAGACATCTGCTTTCTGTTCCGTGTCCGCACCGTATTCGGTCTGTATCTGTTTCCGACAATATTTGTTTCCGTATTTGTTTTCGGGGTTTCTGTATTCGTTTCCGCTTCCGTAAAAAAAATATGAAAACAAATGTGGCACCACTCAGTTCCGTCCGTATCCGCTCCGTTTTCATCCCTATGTGCCGTGGGTTAAGCTGGTCTGGAACTATTACGGTGATGAGGTTCCTCATGCTGCTACACTTTGCGGTTCTTTTTGGTGGAGGGACATTATGAAGCTAAATGACCACTATAGGAATATAACCAGTATAGAGATCGGAAAGGGAGATACTGCCTTGCTATGGTCTGACAAATGGCGGCCCAGAATCTTGTCTGATGAGTATCCACGATTGTTCTCGTTTGCTTTAGATAAACACATTTCTGTGGAGGAAGTGCTGCACTTGGATGATATCTCTCATTTATTTTACTTACCACTCTCAAGTCAGGCGCATTCGGAGATGATTTTGCTTCAAGGGGAGTTAAACTCTTTGGTCCTGCATGAGTCTGGCAAGGACTGTTGGAAAACAATTTGGAAGGACGGCGTATATACCTCCAGTTTGTATTACCATCACACTTTCAGGCAGCAAGTGGTCAGTAAGCTGTTCTATCATATTTGGAGAAGCAAGTGTATCCTGAGAATCAAGGTTTTTGCCTGGTTGTTGTTAAGTGATCGGCTGAATACAAGGGATATACTTAGACGGAGGAACTGTAATGTAACTAACATCCTACACTGTGAATTATGCCCCACAGGACAGACTGAGGATTGGCAACATCTATTCTTTCAGTGTAACTTCAGCGTCAGAATATGGAACTATCTACAGATAGAATGGGGGCAGGGCGATATGATGGAGCATACTGTACAGCATGCTAGGAAAGCATTTAACAAACCATTCTTTTTTGAGGTGATTATAATAGCTTGTTGGCATATTTGGAAGCAAAGGAATGGGGCGATTTTTGAAGGAGTCATGCCAACTTTCAGGTCTTGGAAGGCTGCTTTTGTACATGACATCACTCTACATATATGTCGAGTGAAGAAGGCCCATCAGAACACTCTTACACAATGGATCGAAAACCTGCCGTAATTATGTAATTATTTTCTTTTATTTTGCCTTACGGCTCTGTAAATTTGTACATATGTGATGGGAGGTTTAATAAAATACTGTAGGGCATTTGCTCTACAGTCTTTAGGTTCAAAAAAAAAAGGAGTCTTTTATAAAAAAAAACAGACTGCCACGTCATCGACTTAACACCCGCCGTGACGGAATGACCAAAGTTTGGCAAATCCACAACTTGGTGATCAAGAATTGACGTTTTGCAACTTGGTGACCAATACTTCCTTTCTGCGCAACTTCGTGACCTCTGGTGCGTTTCACTCTTTTTTATGAAAGACCAATGTAAGCACCTCACGAAAGAAGGCAATCTTGGAAAAAGGAAGGCATTGTGGTATAAGGAGATGTCTGAGACAAGATGCTCTAATCTTCAGAAAGCTGAGCTCGAGGTGGATTTACTTGGCGATGAGGTTGAGGGGCATTGACGGATGTTCTTGCAAAAATTTACATTGCACTCGACCACTATTCTCCGGTTTTGCAACACTATACTGGAATTACGGAGAGTTGGAGTCCTTGAACATGATCAGGAAACACATCTGCATAGCCTATGCACATTCGTATCAGCTGGTCTAGTGTTAACAACTGCCTTTGTATAATTGGCCTGAAGATGCAGTTGAGGTGGTCTGCGATAACTTTTGTAGACGTCCCTTGCTGTAGAATCAAGGGATATGTACTGCAAAGTAGCTTGCTCCCCCTCTGTAGGCAGTAGTTTTTGGTAGTCTTTGAGCACTTTGTAAGTGACCCAACCATGGTTAGTCCTTGGATTTGGCTGTGATGTCATGCTATGGTTTTTGCCACCTCCTGATCTGCGGAGGTATATGTAGGAGCTAAAAATCTTAGCCCCCTGAACCTCTCTGTCTGTAAACACACGAGAACACAAGGAGACACAAGTTATTTTAACCTCGCGCAGTTTCATACAGCTCAGAGTTTTCTTCTCTCTGTATTTCTGTTGTCAAAAGCAAACATGGTTACAGCTGATTACGTTTCCATCAACACAGCCATGCACTAACTAACTGCTGACTGATCTTCTCCTAGAATCTCTCTAGGCAGCAAACGAAGATAACAAATCAGAACATGCATGCAAAGCAGCTCCTCTCGCCACCGTACATGAGCCACATCTCACCTTCTGCATGCATACCCTGACTGAAACTAACTAGCTATATGCAAGGACGGAAGGAAACTAAGAAACATGCAGATAACTAAATCATGATTAGAGCTAACAATATAGGAAATTCGAGAATATGTAGAGACACACATATAGTGCAAAATTTTAGGTTTCGTCTTATTGTTTACTCCCTCCATTTTTTAATATAAGATGTTTTAGATGTTGTACATATTGTCTAGATACATATTAAAGTGAGTGAAATACATACTAAAATATGTCTACATACTCCCTCCGTCCACAAAAGGATGTCTCAACTTAGTCAAAATTTGCATGTATCTATACACTAAATCATGTCTAGATACATGTAAATTTGGGCTAGGTTAAGACATCCTTTTGTGGACGGAGGGAGTACATTTTATATACACTAGCAAACATGCCCGTGCGTTGCTACGGGCTTCATGTACTTATAACAAAGGTACAAAGTTATTTAGAATAAATAATGCATTTTCAAGGGAAGAGGTTGATGGTTGAAAAGAAACTCACATAAGAATGGGATGTCAAGCATCCATGCCTCAAGAAAAAAGATCGTCAATAACACAGAATGAAGGCCTGGCTCGTTTGTAAATATCCGGCGTAATTTTTTTCTTGTGTGAGATCCATACTATCAAGAGAGACCAACCATAGATGGATGCAGAAATCTGACCAACAAATGAGTGGTAAATGTGCATTAACACAAAAGTTAGAGATCAATACTCAGAATATATAGGGCCAAAACTTTTTGAAAACATCTAGGAGTACATGTCTTCCAATCATTACGGTGTGGTATTATAGAATGCAATATGAAAAAACTGATGCAATTATTACCAGAAGAGACCTGAATTTGCCGACTAAGTTCATATGAGAGCATAAGCAAACAAACTGCAATAGAATAAATGAGACCGATATGATTAATTAGATAAGAACTGCAAGAGGTTAAAATTACAGCAAGCGACCAAGCAGAACTGCATTAGGTGAAAATTACAGGAAGACCAAGCTTTTACTGATTTTTTTTTTTCTTTTAGCACCACACTTCAGCACTTACAAGAATCCATCGTTGAAGGATAACCTCGATGGAAAACTTCTATGATTTTCATGCCAGATTCGTTTTGTGATGATCTACAAGATTCAGGTATGTGAGGAGCCTACAGTTACCGATCTGGTACATATCATAGAAGTAACAGGACCATCGACGGCGCTGGTGATTGCTTCCGTAGCCGAGTTGCAGATGGGTTGGACTGTAATCTTATTTTCTTCTGGGGACCTATCTGTAATTTGTCTGGATTAATATCAGTCTTTTCTCCCAAAAAAAAAAAAAAAAAAAAAAAAAAAACAGGACCATCGTACCCACAAAGGTCATGAGCGCATTGATTTCAGGCTGACAGCGGTAGATGGATGACTGTCCCAGACGTGTCCGCAACTACTGGATGTGGATGGAGGCCGTCACGGGCTCACGGCTATGGCGACGGTCGACTCCGGGGTCCGGACAGAGATAAGGAATGCACTGACTCTATTTTGGGTACAGATACTATAGCTTGAAGTAGAGGGCGGCGGCATGGCAAGGACGGGCGCGACAACATCAGCTAGAAATCCATGACAGCTTCTCGATGTAGGGGACATCTGTGGCTGCCTGATACCGGATCTGCATCCGCCTATGGCGTCCTCGTCGTCATGACTGCCCCCGCAACATAACTCGTATCCGCCCCTGCTACGCCGTGGCCGGGGCCGCCAAACTCGCATCCGCTCTTGCGATGCCGCCGCCGGGGAGTAGGTCGAGCACCCACGACGCTTCAAGCTCGGCCGCTGCTGGGCAGCCCGAGTCCGCGCTTGTCCGCCGCCATTGCCAAATCCGCCGCCGGCGCCGTCCATTACCAAGTGATTACAATGACGGGTATGAATATACAACTTCTGGCTGGTTAAAGATGGAGACGTTGGGAAGGAAACTGTGACGGCGTATCCGCACGCGGACATGCCGGGAGGGATGAGGAAGGCACGAACAGTTTTTTTTACTTATAGGTGGCATGATGCGTAATTTGTATCAACTTTAGGGGCAGTTCTATCTTGACGTACCGCCGCCAACCATCACCTTTACTCGTATTATATAGTAGAGATATGAATGTGGATAAATGGTAGAACATCTTATATTAAAAAACAGAGGTAGTACCTTCCAGCAAGAGAGATTATGCAAGATAAGAAACCACCTATTCAGGAACACTAATAAACAGGTAACGATAGCCTCATAGTTCAGACGAAAACCATACACATCCCATTCCCATGGCATTAATTTCTCACATATTATTTCAACCGAAGAAATCGACTGGTAAGAGTCACAGGCACAGTGTTACATGGTGAGATGCTAGTGCCTGATGCCCAACCCAGAGAAAATAATCAACTCATAACATGGTAAAGGAAATATGCGCTTTTCACTGATCTGCTGCTTCTAATCTGTAGCCAAACTTTAGGTGAACTATTTGTGTACGTGAGGTGCTGCATAACAGACATTAGATCTCCCTCATAAAGCTGCCCCCTCTCTTCCTGTTCTTGCTGAATACTTGAATATCTGGGATTTGCTTGATCGTGAGTCGCCGGTGACACTGGATATGGGTCAGGACAGCATCTCCTGGCGATGGACAAACGATGGACAATACTTAGCAGCTTCAGCTTATCAGGCTCTCCTAGTTGGGCACATTTTCGTCCGACATCTTGCCGCAGGTTTGGAAGACTAAAGCGATCCCTAAATGCCGCTTGCATGCTTGGCTCCTATTCCATAACAAGTGTCTGACGGCTGACAATCTCACTAAAAGATCTCATGACCCTTTATGAAAGCTATGCAAGCTTCACCCAGAAACGGTGCCTCACTTGGGTGCCTCTTGTCCGTTCTCGATGATGTCTGGAGTGAAATTCTCTCCAAGCCTGCAGGGTTGGTGGCTTACTGCTAGCAGCCTCGTCAGGAAGCCCCTGGCCAAACGATGGCACTCTTTAGACCTGCTAACATGGTGGCATTTGTGGAAAGAACGCAACAACAGGATCTTCCAGGGTAAGGCTCAATTGGCTGATGAAGTGGTGCAGATAATCCTTGTCGAGCTTCATTAATGGCGCTCGGCGGGTGTGCTCCAAACAGTGTGGCCGGCGGGAGAGTAGGTCTTGGCTGAAACTGTGCTTCTTCACCTCGCAAAGCGAGGTTCCAGTCTCCTAATCTCTCTGCTTTTTCAGGTCTCTTAGTGCTGTCTGTTTTGTGTTGATGTTCTGCCAGCCTGTTGACTTTCCTTCTCTCTGTAACTTGCACTCTGTTTCACCGGCATTTGTCCCGGTTTTCCGCTTCTCACTGCCTTCCGCAAAAAAAATGTCACATGTATTATGGCATTCTTGTCCGTCTTGTAAAATGTTTGCTACGCTGTGGAATAAGATTATATTTGCCTGCTCCTCTCCAATGGTCTCTGTTGGCCAACAGGAAAGTTTTGAATTCCTTATCAAGTATTGGATCAGAAGCAAAACCATTTAACTTCATTTCATCATAATACTCTAAAGCTCGTGGTACACATCCATGTTTAACCAAACCTTGGATCACTGCCATATAGTGTACATAATCAGGCCTAATGTCATATCTTTTCATTTCATTCCACACTCTCAGAGCATTGCCAGACTCATTCAATTGAATAAACTTATCAATAAGCATGAGAAATGTATCACTGTTAGGGCCACATCCATCTTCTTTCATTTTTTTGAGTAGCTGCAATGTTTCGTCAATGCCTTCTTGTTTCAAAAATGCATGGTACGTCGAAATGGTTGGAACAATGCCCTTCATCATCATGTCTTCCATTATGTTTCGCGCTTCGTCAAGCTTGCAACTTTCACAAAGTGGAACTATAATACTGTTGTATGTTTCAACATCCGGTTGGAGACCTTCATCTGCAATTTTACTGAGAACATTCTTTGCATCTTTCATGCAATTCTCTCTTGTCAGAACATAAGCAAGTGAGTTATAGACACCAATACCAGGAGTCCAACCTCTCTTCTTCATTTCATCATAAAGTCTCAGAGTATCAAAAAGGTTTCCTACTTTTGAGAAACAACAGACCATGAGAGTATAAGATGTACCATCAGGAGTAATGCAGCAATTTGACATTTCTCGCCAAACTCTCTTTACTTCGGCCACATCAGTGAATATATTACACCAACCATCAAGAACAATATTGAAACCTTCTGCCGTGAGCGGGAAAAATTTCCTTCTTGTAAGAAGCAACTCCTCAGCATCTTCTATGTTTTTACTTTTGCAAAGAGCACGAAGAAGGGAGTAAAATACAGTTTGGTCTGCTTCCAATTTAAATCTCTCCATAGCATCAAAGGTCTTGACTGCTTTCTTCACTTCATTGACAGCTGCATACCTGGAAATTTTATAACCAAATCCTTACAATGAAAGTAGCATGGTGCGCAGATAGTAACAGTAACTAACGTGCTACAATGACGGTGACTGACAAAAGGAAAATTTAGTTATGATGTCAAAAGTGATCCGATAATGTAAGAGGAGCCTCATGGCAGTGCTAGTAAATGGATTCAAATGTAGGATGATATGTTTCATCCAACAGATCAGTTACATTAAAGGCACAAAAGGGACGAATCATAGAATTTATGTCTACAACAACACCACACCTAATAATCAAGATGCTGAGTTTAGCATTTCCGATACTTCAAACAGAAATATAGTAAGCATAATGAACCTTTGAAGATGAGTCATAATGAACCAGCATAATGCTCACAGACTAAACTATCATCATCACATAGCTAGAATACTGGAGCATCTATGAAGATGAGTCATAAGGGTTGCTATGTTGACAAAAAAGTTGCAAAGAGGCAATCACATTTTTAGATCTTAAAATAACCTATGCACCTATAGCTTCAAGCATTCACCTCCCCTTCTATGACCACAGTAGAAGTGATGCACATTGCCTACCAAATAAGACAAATGTCACACAAGTTATTCACTAGATGTTGTGTTCACTCCTACTTTTTCCTTGTTTACCTGAAAGCCAATCTGAAGAGCTGGATCATTGCAGAAAAAACACTGGTATGACGAACTAACGATCATCCATTTCTTGTTCTCATTATGTGTCTATTTCACTGACATGCCAGTGTCTGTATGGGTGGTAATGTACTTTTGCTATGATGTGGAGTAGTATTTTACTACAAATTCCAACTTTTGCCTACACTCCATAGATCGATAGCCGATGGGATAGAGTTCATAGAGTACTACTGTGCTCGCCAAATGCAAGATTATATCTAATACATAAGAAAATGGTAAAAGATTATGAGCATACGACCGCACCTCTCCATCAAGATGACCATGGCACGGCGGGTCAGCACCCCATGGCGCAGCATCTGGCGCACGGCCACCCACGCGAGGTCGAATCGCCCAGACTTCCCCGCAGCCCATATGGCCAGGTGCCACGCCTCGGCCGGCAGGGATCCGGGCGTGGCGCTGCACTCATCGCCCCAGCGAAGCGCGAGCGCTACTGCCTCCGGGTCGCGGCGGAGCTCCCAGAGCGCGCGGACGAGGAGGGAGGGGGAGGCCGGCGATGGGCGAGAAGAGGAGGACAGAAGGTGAGAGAGGGCGTCCTTCGGGGAAGATGCGACCGAGGAGGCGTGGGAGATGCGGCGTAGGAAGGAGGTGAGCTCGCCGTCGTCGTCGGGAGCAGGGGCGACGGGGTGATCGTAGTCGAAGTCGCTTTGGTCGGAGAGGGGGTTGGTGTTGGAGAGGCTAAGGTGGCGAGAGGGAAGAAGTGGGAAACGGTGGGGGAGGAGGAGGTGGCGGCGGAGGTAGGCGGTGAGCGGCGGCGCCATGCGAGAGGCTGTTCGGAATGGTAGGAGGGCTAGAGCTGGAAGGGTAAAAGGGGAAAACGGGAAGAAGAAAAAGAAACCCGAAAACACAACTCGTAGTCGTAGCCCATCTCGCAGTCGCAGGCACCAACTTCCCACGGCGTACAGGCGGCGGCGGCGGCGGCGGTGATGGGAGGCGAGGCCAGCAGTTCCGGTGGCGGGGGGTTCCGCGCCCGGATAGACCACGTCCTGTACAGCGGAGAGAAGAAGCACGTCGTCGCAGGCATCGCCATCTTCGCCGCCATTTTCGGGGTGCCCTGGTACCTCATGACCCGAGGTATCAAATTCCTTCCTGCACACAAAAAACCCTAATCCTTGGTCCCTCCCACCTCCTCTTGTTACTGTGAAGATTTGCATGGACTTTAGAAGAGTCGTCGGATTCAATTAGGCTATAGTCCTATTCCGCGTGTGCATCTCTCGTTGAGGGGAACTAGGGTTTGGTAAATAGTGTTGCTGATGCTGTCTCCTTTGTGCTTCCTAGATCGGAACTCCCATTGTGAGGGGAAGTATTATATTTGTTCTGCCGTGGTAGTGGCATTGCGATTCAGTTGGTGAGTGAAATAACTGCCCTTAGGGGTCGATAGTGGTCAAGACTTGGAGCCATCTAATTATTATCTTTTTGGATTGAATCACACGTTTTGGATGCGATTGTGATCATTTAAACGAGTCAGTTCTCTTGGCGTGCTCAAGACTTGGAGCCATCTAATTATGTTGCAGTTAATATCTGGATGAAATCATTAGCATGAGAGATTCAAGAACTTTAATCGTGAGACCATTTTTCTGCGACCACTAACCTCCCCGGGATAAAGGTTTTGGTGTCTTGAGTTCTAATTCCTCTTAGGGGCAAGGTTTTCATTCCTCAACATGCCATGGTTGAAAGTTAGAATATTAAAGTAATAGACTTATATTACTGGAGGTTGGTCTAACATGCATACCTACGTGTTGGATGAAGCACATATCATTTTTGCACCCTGTTTCGAACAATCAAAAACATCTGTGGGTTTATTAAGCATCATGAGGCAGTTTAGCACAGAAAAGATATATTCCCTCTGTTCTTGATTAGATGATACAGTCTGCGATACAACTTTGACCGATGTGTTTCAGATGAATATACTAATATTTGTTTTAGATTGATATTTTCAAAGATGTTTCATTACAAATCTTAATCTTATTGTATTAGTTCAATAAAAAAGTTATATAAATATGATTCAAAGTTAGGCAGGTATGACTGCACACATTCTAGGGTGCCCATCTATTTAGGCTCCCCTATGTCATTTGATCATCAATCAGGTAGAATATGCATCGTTCTTACGCTCTATTACAGAACATATAGTTACATACATTATACACTTTACTCGATTTACCATTGCACCTTGATTTTCACTGCCCTTTGTAGAAATCCACAACCTCCCATAATATGTGGACACACATTCTTTGTTCAGATGATTGAGCAATCGGGCCTGATCTTCCCTGTAAATTATACGGTGGTATTGGTATGTCATAAATGTATACTTTTACCAATAAACCATAGTGCCATACACATAGACACTTGATATTTTTGTGGTGCAGCACTAAGCACTAACATGTGTTAGTGCGTAAACCATTTACTTGTACACTGTCCCTGCTGCAGGGATTTGTGAATAATTTTCATGACGGCATAGCTTTAACTGTAATTACTTCGGATAACTTCTGTGCACATAGGTAAGCACAAAGCTTGTAGCAGGGTCTATCAGTATAGCTTGTAGTACCTACTCTACATCTCTTATGAACCATGTTATGTGCCACATTATATCAAGTGTTTAGTGACACAGGCTTCACATTCGCACGCCACATGACCAATGACAAGAAAAAAATAGCTTGCTGTCTTCACCAGAATCATCCCTATGCTCTTTATCATGTACCTTGGTTTGCGTAATGTGAGATCCTGGCTCAGGGCTTAATAGGATTGATAGAATACTCAATATCAACAAGTTGCAACTTCTTTTCCGGAAGCTCGTCTGAAAAGAACTCCGTGGTTAAGCGTGCTTCGCCTGGAGCGATTTGAGGATGGGTGACCGACCGGGAAGTCCTTCCCGGGTGCGCATGAGTGAGCACAAAGTGCGCAGAAAAGACCAGTGTTGATATGTGGGGCCAGTCTAGAGATCCTAGAGAGCTGCCAGGGGTGAGGTGACAGGCTCGACCTGGGGGTGGGCCAGGGTGTACACGTAAGTGCCATGGTGTGTAGTGTATATGCACCTGATCATGTCCTACCTTCTTTAAAAAAGGTCTCAGTACAATTTTGGGGTATGTTCGATTCTAGCCCAAGCTTGCCCCACCAAATATTTGGCTAGCCAAAAATTTTGTTGCCCATGAGTTGGCCAACATTGGCAATAAAAATGAACTAGAGTGGGCAGAGCCATTGGCGTGCCAAAAAATTGGGAACCATCCTACAAAGACCAAAATGACCAAATTTTGGTCATAGCTAAAAAATTGGTAGGGTGAGCTCTGGCCACCATCCAAACATACCCATGATCACTTGCGGTGCAGCAGACCAGCGTATTTTCTGGCTGGGACAGCGCATAGCACTATCAAGTGCTCAAACATCGGCAATTGGAATCTCTTGTATGGTTGGAAGGTGCAGAAACATATATAGGATTCTTCTGTTGCGTCTAATAAGGCTACTGTGGTTAAGATTAGATATGCTATGATCTAGGTTGAGTTATTGATATAGATCGGTTAACGTGTGGATTGTGTTTGAGAACATGCAGTGCATTCTATCTGACTTATTTGGTTCGCAGACTCAGTCCTTGTAGATTTAGGCTGTAGACACAGTAATGATGCAGTATTGCTGCCTTATGCAATGTGTTAATCTACGTTGGAGCCATATAAGAATGCTTTACTTTCTGGTTGCAATTATTGCATCTATTGTTTTCTTTTTTCATCCAGGTCTATATGTATGTGACTTCTTTTACCTTCTTAGTTTCTGACAGTTGCTTAGTTTCTGGCCCATTCCAACGCCGCACTCAATGTTGAATAGTAACAACGTTACAAGTTTGATATCCTTATACTCACTGCAACTGGTCATTTTTGCATTTGCTCAATGAAGTTTAACTCGTGGCTCCTGTGTTCGCAGTACACGATGTTAGGTGTAAACTGATGAATTAAAAGCCTAGAGTTGATAATTTGTGATAGTGGTATAGTAAGGTTGATTTCATAGATCGTAGCACACATGCCTCTATATTCTTAGGGCAATTTGCTGCGTTCATCACTAAAATATCAGATATGAATATGGGTACAATCCAAATTGATCGTCTAAATGAGGCTTTGGCCAGTGGATCATTAATCTACCTGCTTGAGAAAGCATTTTTTTGTCAAACCAACCAGGAATTTACTACAATTTTTCTCCTTTTGGTACTGGAAAACTAGCTTGATTACAATATATATCCCATTAATTGCAGGGGCAAAGCATGAATCTCATCAAGATTACATGGAAAGAGCTAACAAGGCGAGGTCGGAGAGGCTTTCTTCTGGACAGCCATCATCACGGAAAGAATGAAGAAGCAGTTAACAGTTATCTCCCTGGGCCCCAGATTGCAGAATCTCTGCATGCAGTTTTTGTTACGAATCTGAAGGCTTAATATTGCGTCAAATAAGAAGACCAGCTATGTTCCTCATTCGGGCAGCTCTAGAAACATGGTGTTAATGTAACATGGTAGAAATGTTTGTTAACGGGAACCTTCGGTGAGCATTTAGCTATGGGAGAGGAGAGTACGCACAGCGTGGGCTTTGCAGGTGGATAGGAGGGGGTTAAAGAAATTCAGAAAAAAAAGGTAAACATTCATTCAACGTGCAATTATTATGTCTCAAAGTTCCATAACTATCCAAATTCAGTCCATAGATGATAGATCAATCAAGAAACAACAGAGAAAAGTGTAACACTTGCAGGCCAGAGTGTCACCGGAATAGGGGAAGAAAGGCAGATTCCAGGGGCGCCATCGAAGTAAGATAAACTGATTTCGCGTGTGGAAGTCGACGCGTTAAGTTATGTGGGGTCCTAAGTACTAAGAGCATCTCTACTCGCGACGCCCAAATCGTGTCCAACGCCGGACGGATGCTATTGCTTGTCCGGACATGCCGTGGACTACTGGGTGCGCCGCTCCCTACTCGCGGTGCCAATAGCTTTTTTTGAAACGACGATCAAACACGAATATTGATAGATTTCATTCAAACACTTACGAAATTTTACAAATTCGAAAGAATTTTAAGCAAACTAAAAAAATAGACTAAACAAGCGACGCCACTTGAAGGGGCTGTAGTCCTCCTCCCAGCCGCCCTCCTCCTTCAGCCTGCCGCTGGGCTCTGCGCTGTTGTTGTCTTCATCAGGCTCGTCCGTGATGAACCCGCTAGTCCCTGCGTCGTCGTCGTCGCTGGTGAGGTCGAAGAAGGGAGTCCCGATCGCCGCGAGATGCTCGTGCAGGGACCAGGCACAGGCGTCCTCCATGGAGAGGGGGCAGGGGCAACGGTATTCCTCGACTCCTCCATGGCGGCGGCGAGCCCCGGGAACTCCGGGTTGTGCAGGCTCTCCTGCCTCCACGCCATGGCGAGGTGGAGCGGCATCCTTTTCGGCGCCGTGTCCGCCTCGTCCTTGACTTTGAGCAGGTACGAGGCTGGAGTGCGCGGCGATCCGCGGGTGGACGAGGCCGAGCGGGAGGAGGACATCGAGCGCGATGAGGAGGCCGACGCAGAACTGGTCCTCCTCGGTGCCCAGCGGTTTGCCGTATGTGGTTGTGGCGTCGGGAACACCAGAGGCGTCGCGGTCAGGGTCTCGCCGCCGGCATAGATGTGGTTGATGACGACCCGGAGTGTGCGCCCAGGCACGCCCCAAAACGCCTCCCGCCCGGCAACGTTCTTGTCCCTCGGCGTGGGACACAGCCCGTCCCAGCGCGTCATCTCCTCGTGATGAGGAGGCCGACGCATAACTGGTCCTCCTCGGTGCCCAGCGGTTTGTCGTATGTGGTTGTGGCGTCGGGAACACCAGAGGCGTCGCGGTCAGGGTCTCGCCGCCGGCATAGATGTGGTTGATGACGGCCCGGAGTGTGCGCCCAGGCACGCCCCAAAACGCCTCCCGCCCGGCAACGTTCTTGTCCCTCGGCACGGGACACAGCCCGTCCCAGCGCGTCATCTCCTCGTGGTGGAAGCGCCGGAAATCGTCCTCGTAGCGACCAACGTTGACGGTATCCCAGGTCGGGTCCTCGCGTTGCTCAGGCGTGAGCTCCTGCCAGTAGTGGTTGATGACGGCCTGGTGGAAGTCACGGTTCATGACCGTGAGCGGGTTCGGCACGGGGATGCCGGCGACAGAGAGCGCCCACCTGTGGGGAGGGCGCATATCCGAGGGCGCCGGGTACCCGTTGTTGTGGAGGGCCTGGACCTTGTCGAGGAGCAGCGTGTGTGGCCCGAAGCTGTACCTGGCCATGGGCCAGGCCGGGCTTCGGGCCAGGCCTAACAACGCCCACGTAAAAATCCTAGGCCTAGGCCCATCTGAACTTCGAGCCTATATTTCAGGTCCAAGCCCGACCCATGACAGCAAAATCCCATCGGGCCTTCAGGCCGGGCCTCTTCCTTAAAACGCCAATATGCAAAGCCCAGGCCCATCCAACCTTTGGGCTAAAATCTCAGGCCAAGGCCCGGCCCATGGACAAGCCCAGGCCCGCCTAGGCCTGGAATTTCGGGCCGGGCCAGGTATACCCGAAGCCATTCGCCGCTGCTCCGCCCGTGCGTCGCCGGTAGCTGGCCATCACCGTCGCGGTGTTGATCTAGGGTAGGAGGGGGAGCGAGAGTTAAGGGAGAGAACACGCGGGGAGATGGCCATGGGGATGAATGCGGGCGCGCCTTTTATCGGCGCCGGAGAGCGGTGAGCGGCATCTTGAAAAGGCGCGCCTGCATTGATGCCGTTGTGCCGCGGAGGCGAAGCGACACCTCACTGCCTCGCTGTGGCGCCATGAATGCTTTGACCGGGACGACTGAGGTCCCGGGTCAATGACACGGCTGGCACACCGGTCGGAGCCCGACGTGGCGACGAGAAGTTTCGTCCGGCGCAACCAAACGACTCCCAACAGTTGTTGGAAGGGCGTGGGCTAGGCACACCAGACGATATATTGGGCCGCGCCGGACATAAGGCTGCTATTGACACTGCGAGTGGGCCAAAATTACGTCTGGCGCGTCCAGTAGAGCGATTGGCGGCCCTATTGGCACCGCGAGTGGAGATGCTAAGTGGGTAAGATGGCAGCTGAGAGGTTGACGAAGGTCACCTCAACGCGGCGTTCGCCGGAGATCCGTGAGGCGAAATGTCGCGATTGCCTAGATGCCGTAACTCGGGGAGGGGAGTTGAACGTGCACTGCAACGTTGGGCAAGTCCCAAACTCGGTGTAGTTCTTGTTCAAGTGATAAGGATCAACCCCGTCGATCCTAGAGTTTTGCCCGATCTTTCACAGCGAGACAACCAAGGTAATAATTCTCCCAATTACACGATGAACGCAAACCTGGAGAAGAGGAACGACTCCAGCAAGCAACGTGATGAAGATCACCACGCCTCTAACCACAGCACGATAACACTTGATGAACACAAGCACCCTCGCAGCAATCTTTATTGATAACACGGCATCGCCGTCCCCGGAGGGATGCTTCACCAACGAGCTCAAAGTCTATGGACTGTTTTTAATCTAAACTCAAGCTAACCCTAACCTAATGCGCCCAGCCCCTTATATGGAGGGAAGGGGGTGCGGCCGCACTGTAGCTACAGTACGCGCTACAGTACAGCCCACTAGTGGGCCACGCCCTAGTTGAGTTGGACAGGCCCATACTCAACTCTAATAATTATTTAAAACTAATTATTACAAATAGCAACACACGACGAATACAGCTAACTTGGTGGAGTCCTGAAATTGGGCTGCACCTCCCCCGTCGTGCCCATATCATCAAGCCTGGCCAAGGCTCGATCTTCACGACACCGGACATGGAAGAAACTGTGATCCGGATCAACTAGTCAAAACGTAGCTTCCATTTTCCAAATACGAAAATGGCTCTTCCCACATATGCCGCCCTCGTTGTGGGGGCAGAGGCTTGTGAGACACTAATCTTTTCAGAAAACCTACTAGAATGTAGCACCGACTACTTCGCCGATCAACCCCTGCAGGACGAGACGGTGTTTCGGCGCCGTTTCAGGATGAAACGGAAGCTCTTCCTCGACATTATGCATGCCATCCGGGAGTTCGACACCTACTTCAAATGCAAGAAGGATTGCACCGGCACGGTAGTCTTTACCTCAATTCAGAAGTGCACGGTGGCGATGAGGATGCTTGGATATGGTGCTCCCGGTGATTCGCAGGATGATTATCTGCGCATGTCCGAGTCCACTGCCATTGATTGCTTGAACAGGTTGTGCCGGGCTTTGGTTGCAGTATTTGGGCCAACCTACTTGCGATCACCCAATGCGGAAGACACTGCTCGGATTTTGGCCACGAATGAAGCAAGAGACTTCCCTGGGATGCTTGGAAGTATCGACTGCATGCATTGGGCATGTAAGAACTGTCCATTTGCTTGGCAAGGGATGTACAAAGCCACAAAGGAGCTTGCAGTGTGATTCTTGAGGCTATGGCTACACAGGATCTATGGATTTGGAATGCCTTCTTTGGCATGCCAGGAACTCACAATGCCATCAATGTTCTGCAGTGCTCGAATGTCTTCGACAAGCTTGTTGAGGGTCATGCTCCCCGGTGAACTATGAGATCGATGGGCACCAGTACACAAAGGGCTACTACCTTGCAGATGGCATCTACCCAAAGTGGTCAACATTTGTGAAGACTATCTGCCAGGAATCGCGAAAGCTTGGTTCTCTCAGAGCCAGGAGGCTTGCAGGAAGGATGTTTTTGCGGGCATTTGGTGTTCTGCAGTCTCGATTCGCTGTTGTCCGATACCCAGCTCTAACTTGGTCGAAAGCTAATATGTGGGAGGTGATGAACTGTTGTGTGATCTTGCACAACATGATCATTGAGAGCGATCGGAATGATCCGGTGGCTGACACTGAGCCATATTACCGACAGGGTCCTCTTGCAGATGTAGATCAACAAGTGTCGGCAACATGGGCAGCCTTCCTCGCTATGCGCCAGGAGATTCGAGACCCAGTGATGCATACACAACTGCAGAATGATCTGGTGGAGCACTTGTGGAGGCGCAAAGGCAATGGCAATGTCAATGCCTAGTTTGATTTGTTCTATTTGTTTCCATTGTTGAACTATTTGTGTGTGTATTTGTATGTTGAACTATTTGTGCGTGAATTTGTATGCCGAAATGTTTGTGGATTATTTGTATGCCGAAATGTTTGTGGATTATTTGGATGTGAAATTTGGACGAAAATCGCCGGCTGGGGGGTGGCCTGGGTTCCACGGCTAGGAATCGGCGCCCCCCAGCGCGCCGAATAGCGCCGTTGGCCCCCCGGCGGCCCAAAATAGCGTCGGAATTCGGCCTGGGGGCACAACGGCTGGAGATGCCCTTAGCGTCACATCTGATGCAACCTCTAGTCATTTCAAAGTTATCAGTTAGCACCATCTTGCAAAAGGATGAAAGCAAAACGAAATAGGAAACAAGTATTAACCATATAACTTCTCCTGGAAACATGTAATTCCCGAACAGTGTGCCAGAAATCAATCGTGCTTGTAACGAAAAAATACGCGGTAAAAATGAAAAGTACTCAGAGGTCTCGAGAACACATCGACTCAGTCATAGCTCTGCAGGAGCGAACAACATGTTGCGCGGAAATCATATTTTCTTCCCTCCCAGGCTAGGTGACTTGCATTCTAGCTACAAAAACGAAGTTGCAGTTATCAGATATAACAGAAATGACTATAAGGTGAAAAGGAGATAAGTTAACAAGTACATATACTCCTGAATGGGCCCAGGTTTTTTACCGAAAGTCCCACATTTCGCCCAAGGTAATCTCCCTGTTTAGCTTTAACATGCGAAGATCTGACGGAAAAATCAGAGCCAGTGAATTCATAGATTTACTTGACAGAAGAGTTCAACTGAAAAATAGCATAGTATCTTGCTAAATGAAGTTATGAACACGAGATACTCACGAAAGCTCCCACTTCGATGCACATAAATCTTCTCAAGGGGTACGTCATTTGCCCTAAACAACTGTGCCAGCATATGGACTCTAGGATCATCCTTGGTGCATTTGATCTTCACCATTCTAAGCTGTTTGCAACCAAATGATCCGCCATTTGGTTTAATACACCTTCCCAGTGCATTTTGGATGTCAAAGTTCTTTTAGAAAGGCAAACCAAAATTAGCTTGATGAACCGTCGGCTAGAATCATGATCAAAATATAAAAATGCAAACATTAAGAAATAATACGTTCACTCACCATTTCAAGTTGAAGAAATAGTTCCTCCAAATTAGGAGTATGCTGAAGTAAGTGAATTAGTAGGTAAAAATCAGCACCCCTACTGATACACCATTCACCAAGGGACAATGTCTTCAAGTTGTTAAAAGTTGGACAATTTATTGATTCCCTCCTCACAATGACCTTCATATTTTTTTATGAAAGTGAGTCGTTTCATAAACAGAAATAAATGGATAATGATTAGTGACGTAATTATGTAAGTGGAAGTAACTATGTAATAATGTGCAGAAATAGGCATATAACTGCTATTATGATTGTACAATATATTGAAGAAAAAAATATGGTAATACAAGAATAGTCAAAACCGCTTCAAAAGCATTATCGCAATCATCAGATATAACACAATAAGCCTTTTTAGTTTTAACATTTTATTTATTTACTTACAATATATAATAATAGAGAATTACAAATGTTCTCTTTGATCCAAAGATAAACTTAAGTTTTCTGTCAAGTCAATCATGAAACACAAACAAGATGTTATGAAGTCATTGATTAAGCGGCATATACAGATGTAGAAAACCTCGTAACAATAGCATTCCCAGTTTGCCACCGATATGATCCCTAAAGTGAAGTTCAATTTATTAAACCCTCAAACTCACCAAATCAATCACAGGCAAGGAATAAACATCATTGTATTTTATAGGGAAAAGGACCGATTTAATTTCCAGTAGTCCTGATAAGACCAATAAACTGTTTGTTTAACTCACTGAACTTGAAAACCCCTAGCGGTGATTTTGGTTTGTTTACATGGTACCCGACAGGCCTCAGCTCTTTGAGAGATCAAGTAAATGGGCCATGTCACAAAAAATCGAGGTTGGATGGATTAAAGAAATTATTGTAACCTGTGTTCTGTGTAAATTGATGGCTATCTGTTTTGATACAACAAATGAGGTCAGATGATTTTCTTAGAAAATCATTAACATCAGAATGTCCTATAATTTGTGATTTGCAGTGCTCCATAGCTATATTAGGTATAGTAAACATTCCAAAATGTATACTCTAACCTAGTTAGTATTATTCGTGGCATAAAAAAATAGTTCAACGAACAATTTAAAGAACACCAGCGTATACAAAGTGCTGAATGACTATGCATCTATATTAAAAGCTATTTTCTAAGACATGTACTGTTATCAACAAATACCAAAGCTGGTAGGTCAAGTGAACATTTGGAAAAAAAATATAAATATTAAATAGTAGTCTTTGATATCATTAGCATATCCAGTCTGTAAGTAAGAGAAAAAAGCCCATGATACCAAGCCTTAAAGCAACACAATCATTCAACAACAATGCAATATCAGTACTGCATCAACTTTCCGATTTTAACTGAACTATATATAGTTAAAGAAGGTGACAATTTTTTTGCTTGTAATTAGTGTTACAAAGCACCATTATATATAGTTAAAGAAGGTGAAGAATTTTTTGCATGTATTTATTGTGACAAAGCACCATTTTCACTATTGCTTGCGAAGAAGTATAAGGCAGACTGAATAGAAATACAACAATGAAGAAAATAGTAACTGTACCTCTCCTGAATGACCTAGCAGCTCTATGCTTCTGGCATTTAAAAGGTTCTGAATAATATTCTGGCCACCTAACGTTTTATAATCATTAAACCCATAGTTTGCACTGTAACCAGAATTTTTGCCACCCTTACTGAAATCAGGGCCATCAGAACGGTTTCCAAAATAATCTTCAGAGTCATTTGCGATTTCACTATATTTGTATGTATCCTCATCGCTATTGATGTCACGTCCATAATCATAATCGTCTTTGATGTCATCAGAATAGCCATCATAAAAATCGTCAGAATAACCATCAGAATAATCAGAAAAGCCACCATAAAAAATACTAGCAAGAAAGCCATCACTCTCCCTTCCATCAGCAGCAGAACTTTTACCATCATACTGGCTATTTCTGTTATCATTGATGTCCTCTTCATCGCTAGTCTGAGGGAATTCATCATCATCCTCTTGGTACTTTTGAAATTCCCGACTCAATAAAGAGTCATCAAGCATGATGCTGGCCGTGACAAGAGTCGCAGAGTTCTTGAATATGGGAACCCACTTCTCTGGTTTGATACAACGTAGGAACATGAGATTTGGAGCATCCACCGAGAGGTTCATAGTGAACTTGCATTTGACCATGGTCAAACTCTTCAGGGAAAAGGATGAAATCTCATGGCCACTAATCACACAGCTCTTAAGCTCTAGTTCTTCCAAAGGGCACTGAGAAGAGAGTTGCTTCACGACTTTATCATCCAGCTTGGCGTATGACAGTTTCACGATTTTGAGGTGGCAAGAGACAAAGTCAATGTGATCCAGCCTATGTACTTGTTGAGATGCCCATTAAGCTGAATAACACAAGCATTTCGCTTGATAGCATTACGGATCCACCTCTTGACATTGCCATTGTTATAAGTCTCATAGAAATCATCCTCACCAACCGAGCGCAGATGCAGCGTGTCCACTGGCATGAGCACGTCCCGGGTGAGAAGCAACCGGTGAACAAACTTGGCTAAGTTCTCTAGTGGTCTGTCATGCTGTCCCACACGGATGTCGATGCAGGGCGCAGAAGTCCATAGGTTGCACCACCTCCGCGAGAGCTTGCACATGCGCACCATCTCCCACGCCTTCAAGAAAGACATGATGTGGTGCAGGAGCACGTCCGGGAGGTCGCTGAGCCTGTCAGCCGGTTCGCCTGCCCCACGAGATGTCCCCACTTGTAGATTAGCAGGCACCAATTGCTTGGATACCTTCGGAGGCATTTCGTTGGACGGGTTACCTGCCTCATGCAACGTCCCTCGAGATCGGTTAACTGGCATCCACCGTTTGGATCCGTTGGATGGTTTGCCTGCAACCTACGCGGCACCGTTACAGATACGTGTATCGGTATTGGGCCGATACGGATACGTAGATACGACATTTTGAAAATGCGCCGATACGAGGATACGTTTTGATATTTTTGTAAATCTACGCTAATACAGAAGAATAGCAGATTACCTTTGTTTTGAAGCATCCAAAGTTGAGGCATGATAAGTCCAACTCCAATTCCATTTTCCAGACTCCAGAGACAAAAAACAGAGAGATAGAATGTTAGCCAGTAGCCACACTAAATAAACATGAAATGTAAGCTTCTAACTTGAATAAAGAAAGGCAGCAGCACTAGACCTTTGCATGATCCAGCAATCTGTCAATATGAAGCTTTTCTTCTTTGAGAAGTGTAGTCCTAAGCTTATTGTAACCAGGGGGTTTATAACCTGGAATGTTGTTGGTTGCAGCAAAGTTGAATGCTTCTTGATAGTATGGGTTTCTTGCAAAGTTGAAAGGCAGCCCTGTAAAAGTGTAAATTACAAAGAAAGATAATTAGCAAAGATGCATAGGTGAAAAGTAATGGAATTGATGCAAAAATGAAACAAAACTGAATGCACATTTATCACATACCTCCGGAATAAAAAGATCGTGTAATCTTTGCAAGTTTGCATCCAACTGATTGCGCAAATCATTTGCCCAAGCTTTCTCAAGGGCAGTACTTGGCTCTCCCCTCCTCTTCTTGTTGGCAACAGCAGTAGATGAACCACTTGCGGTGGATCCAACACTACATGGATATGACAAGGCCTCGCCTTTGATTTTTCTAGTTCTCGTTTAGCCATCTCAACCTCTCTTCTAAGAGAGGTCAAAATATCAACATTGACCTTCTTACATGGACTGATCTGATTCGTGGATGTTTTCAGCAAATCAGGGAATCTACAAGAAAAGACCGGAGGGAATCAACCAGAGAAGGAGAGAAGAGGAACTAGTGCACCGGAGGGAGAGGAGGAAGAGGAGAAAAGGGATGTATCTTGCTCTTGCTTGCGAGTAGATGGGGAGGCGGGAGCTGCTGGCGAGTGGCGACTTGCTGCAGTACTTGGTCGCCGGACGACCGGCCGGAGACGGAAGGTTGGGTCGTCGCCGACAGGGTCGCCGCCGGCTGCTCGATCTGGCCGGTCGAGAGAGGCAGCTAGGTCAGGGACGTGGTCTGGGTCGGGGGAGAGAAAATGATGCATAGTGCACGGGATGGATTAGGGTATCGCAACTTAGCTGGGCTGGACGTGTCCGTTTTGGGGCGATACGTGTCAAAAACGTATCCAACATTATTTTAAATGTTTTATTTACGGATACCTGGCCGGTACGTATCGACCTGGTATCGGACTGGAATCCGTATCGGATACGGTATCTGACACGGACACGCTCTCCAGACCACGTATCCGTGCTGCATAGCCTGCAATGGGAGACATGCCCGCCGCTTGGTTAATCGGCACCCATCGCTTGGATACCTTCGGGGATCTCACTTCGTTGTATGGTGCAACGGGAGACATACCCGCCGGCCGGTTAACCGGCACCCACCGCTTGGATACCTTCGGGGGCATTTCGTCGAACAGGCCGCCTGCACAGACATGACGGCGAAGAAAGCCAACTGGTTAGTCAAGATCAACGCCTTACAAGGAAAGCTTACAAGAAAAATCCAACATGGTTGGGGGAGGAAACATACAGGAAGATTCGTGGGAATGATGATGAGGTCTTGATCCTTTAAAGTAGAGGGTGGCGGCGGCGCTGGGTTGTACTAGGGGATTGGGGTTCTATGGAAGTTGATCATTTTTTGGAAGGGGTGACTTTGCGAATTTGCCATCGGTACCTTGTTTGTAGGGATTGGCCGGCTTCCTTCCATTGGATCGTGCTCGAGTGGGCTGGGCTACCTGATGAGGATTGGTCCTCTAGGGTGGCCCGATCTTCACGGATTGACGAAGGATGTGGACGAACGCACGCAAGAACACGAGAAACACGAAGAACACCAAGAAGAACGCCCCGAACACAAGAACACACACAAGTTACAAGAACCGTTTCCCTTACCGGTCGGTCCAACCGGCCCAATAGAATCCACACGAAGGTGGGAGATCGGCAAGTAGATACAAGAAGGGATCTTGGACGGTTGTTTCTCCAACGGCCAACCAAGCCGCTCCAATAAAGTCACCCGAGGATGAAAGATTGGCGAGTAGTCAAACTACAAGTAGAGGTCTTGAATCCACGAAGGGATCTTCTCCACAAGGGGAGGAACCATCCCCGCAAGGGGAGGAAGGAGACCGTCTTGAGGTGGGGAGCCTAGCTCTACTCTAATCTCAAAACATAGTCTATCCAGATCTGAGATAGGGAACTCCTATTTATAGTGTTGACCCAACGGGGGTAGGTGGGGAAGGATAAGGGCCTCCAACCCGGGCTGATTCCCGCAGCGGCGGTACTATCGCTTAACCCAGCGGTAGTACCGCTGGTGCGGTTTGACTTCGCTCTTCCCACCTCGGCGGTACCGGCGGCGGTACCGCCAGCGGTACCAGTTGGTACCGGACAAGCGCGTCAGACGACGATTCTGGCGGTAGCGGTGGCGGTAGCGGTGGCGGCAGCTCTCGAGCGGTAGTACCGCCTAACCCAGCGGTACTACCGCCGCCTGGGTCTTTTCTCCTCTTCCTTCGTCTCTTCCAAGCCACCGTCTTGTCGTACTCCATTCCTCGTGCGCCTTGGCCATCTTCCCGTGGAGTCGTACTCGTCATGACTAGCAATACAAAGTGACGATGGTCAAGTAGTATACCATTCCAAAGTGTCATATCGAGGTTCACATAGAGGAAGGAGTTCACCTTTGAGTTCGATGATGACTTGGGATATGTTGGAGTGCTTGACATGGTGATGGTCCTAGGTTGGGCTACATCATCTCCCCCCCCCCCTTTAATAAGAGTCGTCCTCGACTCTTGCTCTTCATCACCAAGCAAAGGAGGTAGATGTGTTGTCGAAGAATTGGAATTCACCATGCCTACAAACACTAAAGACCAAGCAAACCATGTGTGTGCAAGAAAGAGGAGCATATCAACAATGACATGTCCATTCTTTGTCATAGCACCGTTAGCACAACACAAGAATATGAAAAGGAAGTGCAAGTGCAAGGTCAAAGTGCAAGCAATCCAATGCAACATCTTCAAAATATCATCATGGTGGCAAACAAAGCACATGAAAGAGCAAGTTTTCAACATATTTGTTGCAACACCAAATTGGTAGGAACCATTATACTCATGACAAGACATGCACAAAATGTCATTATGGTTGCAAACAAGCCATTGGAAAGAACAATTGTTCATCATATTTGTTGCAACACATAAATCATTCACATAAAAGATGGGAAATTTGTCTTGCCATCGGAGAAACCAACATCACAAGCATGTTTGCAAACAAACCAAAACCAAGAGAAATTGTTAACTTGTTTGATGCAAAACATGAGAAAGATTCTAGAGTTGGATTTGTTTCACAACTCACATGTATGCTCTCAAGAGCTCTTATTGTCAACTCATGTTCAATTGAGGTTGACATTATAGCATGAGGCTCAATGCACACGAAAAGCCAAAGAAACAAATTGTGTGCATGGTATATGAACACATCATCCATCATGAAGTGTCTCTTCATTTGCACATCACCAAACACATCAAAATCAATTGGAAAATATGATGTATGTGATGGTCACTATGCAAAGTGAAGGATGGAACAAGGTCCATAAGAGAAAACGAAACATCTCCAAAAGTGAGAAAGCTATGGGGGCAATCTCATTATCAAGAATTTCAACATTATTGCAAGCAACACATGTGAAAGAGAAATTGTTCAACATGTTGCAAGCCACAATGGGAGAAAAATAGAAACATTCATAACAAGGCATGCTCATGGCAAAATCATCACAAATAGGTGATTCCACATGATCAACATTGGTTTCACACAAAGTATCACATGGGAATAAGAACGAATCATATGTGACCTCAAAAGAATCATCCATAGCATGCAAGCAATCATAGTCATCATGTCCACTAGCGGGATCATGGTCACATCAACACCCATACCTTTGTAGTCCCACTCATGTGAAGTAGGTGTTGAAGTAGTAGGGGCTTCCATGTAGCCGACTTGTTCATCTTGAAGTAGACATGGGGTGGCATCATCATCATCCTCCATGTACATCTTCTCCATTTGAGGCACCGTCAAGTCGAGGATGGCGTCTCATCATCCATGGAACCTAGCACACAATGAGAAAACACACTAGAGGTAGAGGTTAAGTTGTTAGAAATCGAAATGGCCTCACAAGACCTATCAACTACCTCTCTCAACTCAAGTGGTGTATCACTCATTCCCTCAAAGTGAAAGCACTCAAACTCACATATGGTGGAGGCACTCAACTCACTCTCACTCTCACTCAAGTGGGCTAAGTGGCTCTCATTCTCACATGGGATTGGTACCATCTCATAACTCAAGCTCATAGGGATAGGCTCGGTTTCCTCAACTCCATACGCCTCCAAGGTTGAAGGGAAACTCCCATGCTCAACCTCCTCAACCATCTCGCCTCCAAAGGTCAATGCCATAGTGTAGGCATCATCACTCGACTCCTTTGCGGAAGGGAAAATCCCATGCTCCGCTTCATCACTTGACTCCATTGCCGAAGGGAACATCCCATGCTCGGCATCATCATCACTTGACCCATGGTCATAGGTGATAGCATTCTCCATGCTCGCCTCCTTGGTCGAAGGGAAAATCCCATGCTCGACCATCTTCTCACCATCTTGGTCTTCATTTGTGCACTCCCACATCATGTGACCTCTTCTATTGCATAGTGGGCACAAGAGATTGGGACATTCTCGTGGATCATGGTCTTGGCCTTGGCAATTGTCGCATGAGGTCTTCATCTTGCCATATGGGGGCCAATGTGTGGTGGCACTTGGTGTAGACGTCATATCATGAGAAGTGCTTGAGAAGGCGCCGTCTTGGTTGTGGCCTCACGTTGTGACCATGCTTCTTCCGGCGTCGACGTTGGAGTTGCTCGATGAAGATGTCGAAGTTGGCCATGATCTCGTCTGTTATTGGCGCACTTGGAGTGGTAGCACTAGGGGACACCATAGGATGCGCCTTTGTCGCCGTCTTCTTTCATGTCGACGTTGGCGTCTTGAGTGAGGGTGTCGCCGAAAGTCATTTGGATGCTTCTCCTCATGTTGGCGTCGGCGTGCTTGTTGCCTTGGTGACCTTGTCTTGGAGCTCCCACTCGAACTTGGTGATATGTTCCGAAGCTTGGCGAGTGAAGAGATGTCGTCTTGAGCTTGGACAAGTTGTGGTCACCTTGGCATCTTTCTTGTGGCGCCTTGATGAGCTAGATGGGCCTTGACTTGCTTGGCCTTGTCGATGCACTTCTTGTGGCGCCTTCTTGTTGTTGAAGGAGAATGTCGAAGCTTGTCGCTCTTGGCGACGGCCTTGTCATGGCTCCTTCTTGAAGTTGATGGCGAATGGCGAAGCTTGGCACTCTTGGAAGTAGATGGAGCTCCATAGGATGAACTCATGGTGGCCTTCTTGTTGCTCATCTTGAGCTTGAACCATAAGTAGGTTGTGCCATGACGCTTGGTGGTGCCGCTCTTGAACATGGTGGTCATGGGGGTCCTCTCCTCTTGCATGTTGTCGAAGTCGCCGCACATGCTACAAGAGTAGTAGTCGTAGACGTTCTCCACCATGTCATCGGAGTGGTAGTCGTAGTAGTGGCGCTCCACCATGTCGTTGTAGTCGAAGTTGGTACCATGTGATGAGGCATGTGAAGACACTTGCGCCTCATTGTCGTTGGAGCTTGTAGTCGGAGTCGTGGTAGATTCGCACGTACTTGGAGTCGATACAATTTGATGAAGGTTGCTTGACGTCATGGTACCGCTCCTTGTCGTGGACGCTCGAATAGTCGGAGTCGTAGTCGGAGTAGTTGTAGCGGAAGTCTTGGTGATGATCCATCATGTCATGGGGGTCGTTGTCGGTGTAGTAGTCGTAGTAGTCCCCCATGTCCTCAAAGTTTGAGGCATCATAGTTGTGACTCATCATGTAGTCATCATCTTGGCCTCCATAGTGCATTCGCTCTCCCTAGACATGTCAACTCACAAGACAAGTGTATATATGTGGAGTGGAAAGGAACTAGAACACAACCTCTCACCTTGTAGATAGTATTGGACGTCGTGGACAACCAAGGGAAACGATCACAAAGTAAAATGCTTGTGTTCAAGTATCCAAAGCAAACTCCAAAACACACACGGCTTAAAAGTTGGTAGGAAGGTATGGTAGGTGGAAAGCAAATTGAACCAACCGGAAACCAAGATATTGTCAAAGCAAGTAGAGAACCACGATGATCACAAAGCAAAACAAGTCAATCTCAAAAGATAGGAAACACACGCGCGGAGAGATAAATGGGACTCGTGCAACCAAGAAGTGAGCTAAGAACCATATGATCCTAGCGAAGACTATAAGCTCGTGTTGCACAAGTACAAGGAGAGCTACTAGCTCGATTGCAATTTATTTGGTGGGCTACAAGATTTGCACAACAATGCACCACCTACTAGATGTTCATCGAGCTTGCGCTTTCCTACAAGATATGGCAAGTGGTGTTTCTTTCTTTTCTTTCTTTTGATTTGGCACTTTTTGCTTCTTTTCTCTTTTCTCTTTTGCTCACTCACTTCTTTTTATGCCAACAACAAGATATATGATATATGATAACTAGCGCATGCAATTTTGCTCGGAAACTACACGGTGCAAATGTGCAAAGCCCAAGCAATCATCAAGAGCTAGCCTCAATAGGACAAGATAAACACAATGGTATGATGGCTATCAAAGGAATGGCAAGGGGTGAAGGTTGGCAATGTTATACCTTTCGTCGATGTTCTTCACCCTTTGTTGTAGAAGCTTCGTGCTTGCCCACGAATTTTGGTGGTGGTAGATGATGGATCTTCCGCAATGGTGATAAAGGCCTTGATCGTAGCTTCGAAACGAGCCGAAGAACACCAAAAACGGAGTCCGGAATCAAAAGATATGGCCAAAACAATTTTCTGAAATTTCAGTTTTCCGAGGTACCGCTTAACCCAGCGGTAGTACCGCTCGAGGTACCGCTCGGGGTCCAGAAAGCCGTTTTCGGCGGTACCGAGGGGCGGTAGCACTGTAGCGGGCGGTAGTAACGCTAGAATAAGCGGTAGTACCGCTGCGGGTCGCAGAACGCGCCCGAGAACGCGAAAATTCGCGATTTTGGCGGAAATTCTCGCCGAAAAACCTCAAATCGAAGGGGCAAATGATGGAATTAGGCCATGGGAACGCAAAGGAAGTTAGATCAACTCGTATAGCAATAGATCTATGGATCAAAACTTGCAAAAACGCACTCAAATCTCAGATCGATCCAAAAGCAAATTGGGGCTATTTTTGGTGGAAATTTTTGAATTTCTCAAAATCAAAGAAAAATTGGGGGATTTGTGGGGGAAACAAAGTCAAATCCGTGGCAACCACGCTCTGATACCAAATGATGAGGATTGGTCCTCTAGGGTGGCCCGATCTTCACGGATTGACGGAGGATGTGGACGAACGCACGCAAGAACACGAGGAACACGAAGAACACCAAGAAGAACGCCCCGAACACAAGAGCACACACAAGATACAAGAACCGTTTCCCTTACCGGTCGGTCCAACTGGCCCAATAGAATCCACACGAAGGTGGGAGATCGGCAAGTAGATACAAGAAGGGATCTTGGACGGTTGTTTCTCCAACGGCCAACCAAGCCGCTCCAATAAAGTCACCCGAGGATGAAAGATTGGCGAGTAGTCAAACTACAAGTAGAGGTCTTGAATCCACGAAGGGATCTTCTCCACAAGGGGAGGAACCATCCCCGCAAGGGGAGGAAGGAGACCGTCTTGAGGTGGGGAGCCTAGCTCTACTCTAATCTCAAAACATAGTCTATCCAGATCTGAGATGGGGAACTCCTATTTATAGTGTTGACCCAACGGGGGTAGGTGGGGAAGGATAAGGGCCTCCAACCCGGGCTGATTCCCGCAGCGGCGGTACTACCGCTTAACCCAGCGGTAGTACCGCTGGTGCGGTTTGACTTCGCTCTTCCCACCTCGGCGGTACCGGCGGCGGTACCGCCAGCGGTACCAGTTGGTACCGGACAAGCGCGTCAGACGACGATTCTGGCGGTAGCGGCGGCGGTAGTGGTGGCGGCAGCTCTCGAGCGGTAGTACCACCTAACCCAGCGGTACTACCGCCGCCTGGGTCTTTTCTCCTCTTCCTTCGTCTCTTCCAAGCCACCGTCTTGTCGTACTCCATTCCTCGTGCGCCTTGGCCATCTTCCCGTGGAGTCGTACTCGTCATGACTAGCAATACAAAGTGACGATGGTCAAGTAGTATACCATTCCAAAGTGTCATATCGAGGTTCACATAGAGGAAGGAGTTCACCTTTGAGTTCGATGATGACTTGGGATATGTTGGAGTGCTTGACATGGTGATGGTCCTAGGTTGGGCTACATCACTACCGGCCTACCACAGGTCAGTGCAACCACACCAAATTTGATCAGTATAAAAACATCAAATTTGATTTTTTTGGAACCCCTCAAATTTCATCATGTAAGGGTAATAGCCTCTCTAGCTAGCCGGCCCACCGACACCCTCCCCCCCCCCACCCACCTCCATCAGCGCGATCGGCTCTAGGCACGAGAACAGTATCCAATGGACCTCCTCATCGGCCAAATAGTGAGCCGGTTTTGTCTAGACGCCACTTTGGCACCCAATATTCAGGGCCATGAAGGGGTGTCCGGACATGAACGGAACTCGGTCGCGGGACCACCCATCAGCAAGGGCCCTACCTGTTAATGATTGTGCTTGCCAATCAACTAATGTTTAATGTGGCCATCCATTGCCCCAACTATTCGTCTTTATCTAGCCCTCGCAATTCTCGTCGACGTCTTTTTTCCAGCTCCCCATGCGTCATTACCGTCACAAGCCACCACAGTCATGGTGCACAACAACTCAGAGGCCGCCTTGACCCGCGATGGAAGTGGTCAGAACTACGCCTTTGGGCACCCTCGTGTCGTCGGACTACAGGCTCCCAAGCAGATGGGTAATCAGCTGTGACAGTATCTGTGTGCCGCTGCCGCTCAAGGGTGCCGCCCAAGACGCCGAAGTCACCCGACGTCGGAGAAAATGACGGCACCAGAACGACAGCTCTCGTTGTATGCGTCGGAGTTTGACCGGTGGGACGCCCAGTTCACGCGAGAGTAATAGTTAGCTAGGTTCACCTGCCAATGGTTGTGTGCATCATTTTGATATAGAAGCCAAGGTTTCAACCTCCTTTTCGAAGAAAAAACCAAGGCCATGTTCGCCAGAACAGTGAGGAGGCGGAGCGTACACCGCTCAAATGGCACAAGTGAAGGAAATATGTCCAAGAGGCAATAGTAAATGTTATTACTAATATTTGTTTCATAATTAATATTTATATTTCTGTGCTATGACTGCTGAATTTAGATTCAAAAGAAATCCCATACGCATGTGTGGAAATACAAACACCAAGAAGTGCCATAGTCTTGCCTCTTAGACTAAGTCATTGGATGCATGATGACACTGTTTTTCTCCTTATGGGCACAAGGTTACAGGCAACAATGGGAACACATTGTTGGGGGGGGGGGGGGGCAATGGGGTTGGCATACCCAACTTGTTGATATACTAGAGATCCCATCGTCAAAGATTAACGTACATACATGGCCTTCGACCAAGAGGTTGTTTGGTTCATGCATGTTGAAAAGTTAGCTTTGATTCAGTCTAACGTCATACCATAAAAGGTTGATCATAATGGTAGTTTCTTGGTAGCTCGAAAAATGAGTATTGGACTTAATGATCCAAGACTAGGAATTCGTCATCCCACGATAAAGAGATATTGCCCGGTCTCACTCGGTATGACGGTATCCATCATCGTATGCAGAGACAAGGCATGGTGTATATCATGCGGATACCGGAATACGAGAATGAGAAAAGGAAACAAACTAATAAGGGATAACGATAATAACAAGATATCGTGATCAAGATTTGATTCACAGGGATATCAAAATGTCTCGCCTCAGGTGTTGTTAAGTATCACGAGGCAATGGGAACCACGTACAGGAAATAACATGTTCACTCGAACTAATTCGTACAGCTGTGGGAACTAATACCGGCGTCCATGGCTCCGTAATTGATTATTGGACGGAAGGTGTTCCGGGTCATATCCACTTGTTATCGAATTAGTAGGCTCACATCATTAAGTATTCTTACAGTTAGTTGTGTGTTGGAGGTTGCATACATGAGAGTCTCACCGGAATGGTTCCGGAGTGATCAAAATAGTTTCGAAGAGATAACCAGAAAAGTTCTGGGGTACTGGGAATGTCTCGGATCACCCTAACGGGCATCAAAATATTTCTAGAGGGGTCCATAGGGTTTGGAAGGTTCTAGAATATTATAGATGAATCCATGGGCTGCCCCACTGGGTTGGACCCAAGTGGGAGGCAGCCACATAGGCCAAAAGGTCAAACAGGGGGAGCCGCACCCCTTTGCTCCCCACCCCCCACCCCCAAGGCAAAGGGGGTGGGTCGACCAATTTCCTCAAAACTTCCTCTGCTTGGATCGACACACCAAAACAATCGGTCGTTGAGGCTGCAAATGGAGCCAAAGAAACGATTTGAGTTCTCATAAATTAAGATGAGTTATTTGGTAGAGCGTTTATTAAGCTCTCAGTATGCAGTACTTGTGCTGACAATGGCGAGCTAAATCGTGGCAGGTGACCAGTCAGGGGTGAACCGACTTGAGAAGGCGAGCAGCGCAGTAACCGCTGAACATGTGGGCACACCATGGATGACCCAAGGCATGCTTGGCGAGCACATCCCAGCCAGTGCTTCGGGAGAGGCGGCTAGTCTCTCGCACCTGCCTGGACCGTGCGGCCTTGCGCTCTTCGTCCTCGTCTTGGAGATCGTCACCACGACGAGGCTCGAGCTTTCGGCCTCTGCGTCGTGTGCACGAGCTTGCAGCGGCGGAGCCTGGTGGACGCGCTTGCTCGGAGGCGCACCCCCACGGCTCCTACCGACCCGACCGGATATGGCCCCCAGAGTCGCGGTCGGATACGAAGGCCATCGATCTGCGGCGGAGAGGAGCGAGAAAATGTCGCGGAGAGGAGGGAGAAATTTCTCGCCGGAGTTGCACAACCCTAGTGGCGGAGGGTACGAAATGCCCCAGGTACCCTTCATATATTGGCGGAGGGGATGCCCGTGCTTCCGATATTTTATCCGGCCAGGAAGTTATGCGACGCCTGTTCGAGTCATTAGGGCACCCATTTAGTCCGCACGCGTCCTGTGTCCGGGTGGCCAAAAATCAAACCCGGCGGGGCGATGCAAATGGACCGATCTTCGGTGTTCAGTCCGTGGCGAACCATTATGTGCCAAAATTTGGGCCAAGTCCGCGTCGGCCCAGACACGCACGGACAGCTCTGCTATGTTCCCTTTGTCCGCCTATGGCTCACCCAGACATACCACCCCACCACTCCACCCATTTCCTTTCTGCCCTCCTCCCCCCCTCGCCACCGCCACCCCGATTTGATCCTCTTGGCCATCTCGACGGTCATCGCCTCTTCCCTCTTCGCCACTGCCACCGGAGTTGCTTCCTCCCTACCGTGGCCAGTGTTCCTCGTGACCCTGTGGCTCGGAGCGCTTGCGACCCGCCGTCCACAAGGTGTTGGTCTGTTTGCCCTGCTCACTATGAGGTACGAATCCGCCGTGGATATCTCGGATGGATATTTTTACAAGAACATTCTCATGTACTCGTCGTCAGACGAATCATCCTTGTTGCTGCCCTTATCGTTAATGAACACATGGCGAGGCAACGGCCATTGTTTAGAGGGTTGTTGACGGGCCATGCTCCTGCCTTCGATCGTAACAAAGGAGTTGGCCATGTCCAGTTGTACGATGACTACTTCCATCGCACCAAACCAACGTACCCTCCAAAAAAAATCTGGCGTCGCTTCTGGATGAAGAGATCGGTGTTCAATCGTATCCGATTTGGAGTGATGCACCATGATTATTTCATATGCAAGCCAGATGTCGTTGGTAAGATTGGCTTCTCCTCTTACCAAAAATGCATCGCAGCTATTCGGATGCTTGCATATGGAGTTGCAGCTGCTCTTGTGGATGAGTAATACGTGTGGATGAGTGAATCCACATGCCTTGAATCAATGTACAAATTTTGCAAAGTTGTGGTCCAGGTATTTGGCCCAGAGTAAATGAGGGAACCAACTATTAAGGACACATCCCGGCTCTTGTCGATGAACTAGTCCAGGGGCTTTCCTAAGATGATTGGCATCATAGATTGTATGCACTGGTAGTGGAAGAACTGCCCATTTGCATGGCAGGGGCAATACAAGAGACATGTTAGAGAGTGCACAGTCATACTTGAAGCCGTGGCATCACATGATTTCTGGATTTGGCACTCTTTTTCTGCATGGCAGGTTCTCACAATGACATCAATGTGCTTCAGCGCTCTCCGGTGTTCAACAAGCTCTCACATGGCAATGCCCCGGAGGTGAGCTATGAGATCAATGGCCACCAAAGCCATATTATCTAGCTGATGGTATCTATCCTACATGGTCTATGTTCGTGAAGATAATCCCCAATCCAGTTGAAGAGAAGAGGGAACGGTTTGCTAAAGAACAAGATGGTGCTAGGAAGGATCCGGAGCGTGTTTTCGGTGCACTCCAATCACGATGTGCTATTGTTCGGCACCCTGCTAACATGGAGCAAGGAAACATGTGGGAGGTGATGACCGTTTGTGTGATCATGCACAACATGATCGTAGAGGATGAGTGCGATGACAGTCTCCATGACAAAGCATGGCAGCTTCAACTTGAGTTGATTCAGCCCCAAAGCGGAGTGGCATCATTTGAACAGTTCCTCGACTTACATCATGATATGTGTGATAAAGAGACTCATGTTCGGCTCCAAAATGATTTAGTGGAGCATATATAGATTAATCTAGAGAATCAATAGTTCCATTTGCCCGAATTTCTTCCAAGTTATTTGCTACAAATTTAGCGGAAAACACTTTTTTCCTCCCGAGCTCCAGTGCTCCCTCTGGTTAAAAAAATACAAAATCATATTTTAAGTTTTAGAAAAGTCTGAAAGAATTCATGCATGTTGCTAATGTTGTATCTCACAAACGTGCAAAAATTTTATTTGAACTATTTTATATTCTAGGCTACATTAAAATAACATAATCTTGTATATTTTGGAGTTTTAAAAGTATGCACATTTAGATTCACACATTTGTCATTTTTGTAGAACAAAATATAAATATTTCACACCGAGATTTTGCATATTTGTGGGACATATCATTAACAATACGCAGGATTTTTTCCAGAATTTTTTAAACTTAGAAATCTAATTTTCTATTTATTTTTTAACTAGAGGGATCACTGCAGTCGAGGAGCAAGATATCTCTAGTCTTTATTTGGTTTGTAAAACTATTCGTGGATTCACCTAGGAACTATTTGTTTTATTTGATCGTAAACTATTTGTTTAAATTATGTGATGGTATGGCCGAGGAAAAATGTCCAAAATGATTAAAAAATGTTTGGTAGACCAAATGGGTCGTCTTGTTGGGTGCAGTAGCCTGTAAAGGACGAAGCGACCCAAATGGACCAACACGGACAAAAATGTATCCATTTGCGTCGGCCATTAGAGTTAGCCTTAAAACGCCCAAAACCGCATATCAGCAAGAATTTTTCGGGGCAGGGTATTCCAGTTCTGCTACAGATGTACTAACCCGGATTTCACAAGCAAACCGTGTAGGCCTTGACCAGTTGACCTCTGTTATTGAAATGGCACCCATGCTACAATAAACCAACACAAATTAAGAACAGGCTATAATTAGTTACGGTTTCTTCGTGCGCCAGGAAGCAAAATACACACCCACTGATGCCTCGAAGGATTCTTTTACAATTCGAGGACCAGAGATGAGGCACAACTCCTGCTAAAACCACACTTGATTCATACAGTAACCTAGCAAACCTATACTCTAAGAGCCAACTGATCCTGCCATGAGATCTTCCTCTTCCCCGCTCGCACCGCCGGGTTCCGGACATCCCAGAACGCCGCAGCTGGCGTTTTAGCGTTACTAGGACCGGCGCCAACAGACTCCTGGTAACCATGAAATCCCTCCATCTCCTCGGAACTCTGAAAGAGCCAAACTCACTCAGATCATCAGATGGCATATCTAAAACAGACAATGGTACTAACGAGCTAAGATTACCGGCTCACAAGCCTCGTTGAGGTCGATCACCGGAGATGCTCGCGGAGGAGGGCGTTGCCATTGCTGCTGCGCGGGCAGGGCTTTGCTTGAACTCCCGATAGCCTGAACCGACACGGTGGTTCGCGATGCAGGTCCTCCCATTGCGGGGTTCTTTACTTTATAAACAACTGCCTGAGATGGATCTTCGGACATGGATTTATACCTTCTACGCAAAAACCTGAGTACATAGGTTCACATGAGAAACTGATGTTTGCCATGGAATGTGAATCACAAAACATAGCAAATAGGCATGTATTTGATTGATGATTACTTGACTTCAGCCAAAAGCCTCTGCTTCCTCAGCTTCTCCATATGCAATCTGTTCTTCTTTGCTGCAGATTCCTGATCAAGTCAAAACAAGCTAATCATCAGACACCCAACAGCCTGAGAGTTGGCTGATAAAGAAAACACCAGATCCATGAGAAGCACAACCAAAATACCCCAAGAAAACAAAGAACACAGCAACTCGTGGGAAATACAAAAGGAAAACAACAGTAGAATCACCAAGATCAGATCAAACACAAGAACAAAAAAACAAGATGCGATCAAACACCAGAAAACCTCCCGAAACAAGATCAGATCGGGGAGCGAGGCTGCCGATTCCGAGAACCGACCTTGAGGAGCTCCTTGTAGTCCTGCAGGAGGCTCTGGTACCTCAGCCTCGCCCTGTAGGACTCCCCATCGCGGACGGGTCCAGGCGCACGAGGCAGCAGCCTCGGCGCCGTCGCCGCCGGCTGGGCCAGGACCACCTTGTCAGCCTTCTTCATGGCCGCCTCAAGTCACCGCACCTCGAAAGAACCAAGAAAGCCGGCGGATTGTGGAGAGAGGGGAGAGAAAGCGAGAGGAGACGGGACCGAGGAGGAAGGAGATAATAATAAAGGCTGGAGGGGAAGAAGAGGAGGTGTGGGTGGAAGTTTCTTGCGCTTGCTCCGCCCCTCTGTCTCTCTCTTGCTGCTGCGCCGTGTGAAGGGGGGGAGCGGAGGGGACTGCTCTGACCCATGAGGTGGTAGTGCCGACCGAGAAAACCCAAAAAGGCCCATGGTGATGAGGATGAGAACAGGAGGGAGAGCGAGCGCAATGAACACCAACGAGGCAACAACTCTTCTCTATACAGAGGGTCTTGTTTCTCTCTCTAGACTCTAGTGGTGGTGGCGGTGGCGGTAGCGGTAGAGAGGAGGAGCTGGTGGTGGGTAATGGCATATGGACGGAAGTAGTGGGGCGCTGTCTCTCCTTTCCCCTGCCTGCTTGCCTCTGGAATCTGGATTCATCTGCTTCCAAACATCTCCCTCCCCCTCCGTCTCCACGGCGGCGGACTCGTGTCATTGTTGGTGCTAGAGAGAGAAGAGAAGACCTCCCCCGTGCCGCGGTGCACTGCGTTTTTCCATGCTCTGCCTCGCCGTTTCTCTCTCTAGAAATGTCTTGGTCACACATCCGTCGTCCACCCATCCATCTCTAGGAAAAGCGAGAATTTGAGGGTGGCTTCTCGCTCTCCTCTCCATTGATGGCTGAGCCGGTATCATCTTACTGACATTCCTGCCTGCTGCCTGTCCTCTAGAGAGAGAAAAGTGCGACCCGTTGTGGGTGTGCGTGATGGTGGCGCAGTGGTTGAGATATGGGTGGTAGTGGTGGACGCATTGATAGATACAGGAAGATGATGGGTGCGTGCGTGGGGGCTCGGTTGGTGAGCAATGGCGTTTGACATTGCTGCTTCCTGATGCTACGCAGCCAACTGACCAAACTGCCCCAGTGTCATAGCGTAATGGTTCTGGTGGGCGCGCTACAGTACTCAGGAATGGACAGAGCGTTTCGTAGGACATTTTTAAAATTAGAAAACGACACTTTAAGTTATCAAAAAATCTAAAAATAATTCTAAATGTAGATAATGATGAATTTTACCAGTGTGCAAAAATCAATGTGAAATATATTTATTTTGGTCTGTATAAAAATGACAAGTATCTAGATCTGGTGAACAGTGCGGATTTCTAAAAAAATCAGATTTTTCATTTTTGTATAGGCCGGAATACAAATATTTCACGTTGAAAATTTGCAGTATCTTAGAGTGCGTCACTGTAAACTTCTATGATTTTTCTCGGAATTTTTTGAATCTTTAAATTTTGATTTAAAAAATATAAAATTCGGGCTACAAAGTAACTTCGCATAGCGAGGGCCTTTCTTTAGGCGTGTTTGGTTAGAGCATCTCCAATCACACTAGACTATCTTTTTTAGAATATATTAGACTAATTTGGCCCCTCATTTGTCCACGGAGTTCGGATGTGTCCACTTTGAACCCATATTTGTTGATGATGCCGTCGTGTCCCTTAAAACTGTATGATCACTTGTATATAATTGGTGGGATGAAGAGAGAAAGAGAAAAGAAAGAAGAAGAAAGTGGTCCGGAGTGGGCCTCGTCCTATGTGGCGCTCGCTCGGGTCAACTCGGGGCGAAAGCGAACAACGGGCGGTGAAAAATTGTAAAGGTGGGAATGGCGCGACAGACGGCAGGGGGCTTCTAGGCAGCGTGAAGTTGAAGGGGGGCAGCCAAATCGGGAGCGGGAAGGGCGTGGGCTGAAATTTCTCATGTGCCAAATGTTCGAGCGAAGAGAGGAACTGGAAAGTGGACGCGAAAAGTGGAGATATACCGGGGTTGGGGTTGTTTTGAGGTGAGTTGTAAATTTATACGGTTTTGTCAAAAACTCGGGTCATTTTTCAGTCAAAACCATGTAATTGTTGTTATTTTAAGGGCCAAGCCGTTTTGTGGGATCGACTTTGTACGTTGCACAAATAAGGAAGAAAAAGGTTATCACTCCCTCTGTTCCAAATTGTAAGATGTTTAGCTTTTTTTTAGAGTCGTGTTGTATCTAGACTCCATAATAAAATATCAACAATATTTTATAGTATTTCACTAAAGCCTAACGAGAAATTTGGAAATTGATAAATTTACAACAACATTTATTGAGTGCTTTGGTGTGAAATAGACGCTGCAAAATCAGCAAATAGGTATATAAATACAAAAGAGATGACATCAATCTCATGCATAATTACTCTAGATTTTTTTTTAAATGATTACTCCTCCGTCTCAAATATAAAACGTCCTTGCTTTTTGCTGGTAAACGACTTACTATTTTGTACTTACGGTATGTCCAAATATATAAAATGAATATTTTTGTAAGAGGAATCCAACATTACCATTTATACATTCCCAATTCATATAATTTAGTATATATTAGTGGTTAAAGTCATGCATCAAATACCAGCAGAAAAAAAACGCCTTATATTTTAGGACGAAGCGAGTACTTTCAATCCGATCATCCAGAGAGTCTATTGCCGCGAAACTTTAAAACTGCTCCCTCCGTCACAATTATTTTGCGTTTTGAGTTAGTCAAAGTCAAACTTTATTAAGTTTGACTAAATTTGGAATAAAATTTCAACATCTACAATATAAAATCTATAGTATTGATAACATCATAAATTATATGTGTATTTACTTGCGCAAAAAATCAATCTGAAATTCATTGTATTCTCTTAGTGTGCAAAATCCAATCCGAAATGCATTGTGTTATTAGCTGAGCAAAAAAATGACAAATGTGTGAATCTCACGTGGTGAACAATGCACATTTTCAAACAAATTATCACGAAGGAGCCAAACCACACTGGGATTGCCAAACAATTTGGGGCAAAGGAGTTGCCAAACTTGGGCAAAGTGAAAGCAAATCGTACTATAAATGATGATGTCATGGCGTGTGGAAGAACATTGATGTTACTAAAACAACATATCAGTATGTGAAGAGACTAGCTTCAAATTGGAAGGTAATATGACTAAGAGTACACTACCATCAAATATACCCACACAGGTGAACAGTCGGGTCAAAAGACAAGCCTGCAAAGAAAGATATATTGAACATACATCTAGGACCGACAAGCCAGGGATGTCAGCCAGCACAAACTGCATAATTATTCAGGTTTCTCTAACCAAAATAGTCAAAATTTCTTTTCGGAACAAATTCTCACATAGACAGCATTGAAGGATTAAGGCCATTTTTGCTTCTAAAGCAAAGAAAGCTTGAACAAAATTCTCTTGAAGCTCCCATTCCCTCTTGCCATGTACACAACTGGGAGCGAAATTGTCTTCATCATCCGGAAGTCTCACTTCGCTCTACACATCGGGTCTAGTAGGCAGGTCAGCTACCAAGCTACCGCTTCATCTGCATGTAAGTCAAACCAATTGTTATTAGGGAGCAAATAGGGTAACAATGCCCAAATTAACAGGAGAAAGTATGCATCTCAAGTGCAAAGTAAGTCTGGCAAGACTATAGTATCAATTTAACATAATACATTTGAAAGAATGCATTAATCCGTAAAATATTAAAATTAACTCCAAATATCACAAAAATAACAAGAAAGCTCCAAATGAACACTTACTGCACGTGTCGGACTAGTCCATAGCTAACTGAAATTTTGTTTTTTGTTTTCTCTCAAATCCGGAGATAAAAACATACAAATGCACCATAGCAAAGCCTAGTTCCAGTACACATTGCACAAGCAATTCTACCAACTGAATACAATTTTTTGTTCAATAATTGAACCCATGTAGTATGGGCTCGTGGCAGTACAACCATATTATATCTAGGTATCTAAAATTCCTTCGCCAAAGATTTAGTTTTCATTATGGAAGCCACAATGCAGTTAAACGCAGAAGCGTACTAGAGGCGCTGGCTGCTAAGTTCTTAGGCATAAGGTGCAACATATTTAGAGTGGTCCCAGGAAATCATTCGACATTAAGATAGATATTTCCCTACTGGTCAGATGAAAATTATATTTAAATAAAATTTATGCATATGTTTCAGAAGTGATTCTCAGTTGGGTGTTTCAGATCAGCTAGGAAATTCCTACTCCCAACCAGTGCTATGTAGTTTCTTGATAACTGGAGAGCTTCACCTCAATGTTCACATGAAAAGGATGTAAGGAACCCCTTCCAGCTACAGTCAACTGATCAACATTCACACTGTTCTCTGAACCCAAGATGAGATTCACGACTACTACACTATGTTATTAAGCATCATTTGTCTTTAGGTCTTTAGCATTTTGGTTCATTTTTCTCTTTTCCTGTCTTCAACAATATAGCCCAAGAAGGTCAGGGCATCTCCAGCCGTTCGGCCCCCCCAGGTTTTAAAGCGGCGCTTTTTAGGGTTAGCGCCGCCCCACACCAAAACCTGGGGGGGGGGGGGGGGCGATTTCACCAGCCGTTCAGCGGCCCAGGAAAAACACATAGCCCAGAAATTCAAAAGTTCTTCTTCCCGCCCCCAAAAAATAGCCCGAGTTCGGCGATCACAGCAGCCATAGTTGGGCAATCATTACATAAACGCCACAGTTGGGCGATCAAATAGTCTTGATCAAGCCACAGTCGGGCGATCACGGCCACATTCGGCATTCTGCTGATGCACAGATCAAATAGAGGCCGGCGACGCCGCGGCGTCAGAGTCGACGTCGACGATGGGCGTGGTGGTCGGAGCTGGCGCCGAGCTCGGAGTGGCCTCGAGGTCGACGACGGGCGTGGCAGCCTCCAGGTCGATGGCCGTGGCAGCTGTCTCGGCGTTCTCCAGGTCGATCGGCGCGGTCGGCGCAGCGGACGTAGGCTGGGCGGGCGGCGTCTCGGCTGGACTGGCCGAGCTCGTCGGACTGTCGCAGGTCGTGTCCGCCGGGGTGGCGTAGCTCGTGTCCGTCGGGGTCAGGGCTAGAGCCGAGACGATGTCGCTGAGGATCAGACGGCGCTGCGCCATGAACCATGTCCTCACCTCGGGGTCCATCGCGGCCGGATCGCCACCCGTGAGGAATGCGAGGTCGTGGTTCCTCTTCTTCGCCACGGTGCCGGTCCTGAGGAGGTCGATCTTGACCTGGGAGTTAGCCATGAGTGTCGCCCACCTCTTGTTGGCGCTGTCCTCCCTCTTGGCGGCATGGGTCTGGGCGTCGGCGATGCAGGTCTGGATGGACGCCTCGAGCTTTGCCGCTGCCGGCGCGGCGTCCCTCGCCGCCTTGGCTTTCTTGTGGCCCATCGGTGGACGGCCATCAGACGCACCAGCAGCCGCCGCGTCCGGGACGTACTCCTTGCCCTTGCCGATCCCACGGCGTGTTTCCGCCCACTTCTCGCACCCCTCGATGACGACGAAGACGTGGAGATACTTGAAGTTGGTCTTCTCGTCCTCCTTGAACGCCTCGAGCATCCGGACGATCTACACGGCGACGAGACCGGCAGCAATGAGCTACATGGCGAAGCAAAGAAAGCAATCACGGCGGAATTCTCACCTCCATCTCGCGGTTCGCGCCGCTCTGCGGCCTGTGCGTGACCTCCTGCTGTATGCCGTGCCACTTGTTGCATTGGGCCTGGATGTTCGCCCAATGGTTGGCCATGGCCTTCTGGCCGCGCTCTGTGACGCACAACGCGAAGTCGGGGTCGATCATCCGGCGCTCGTCGTACGCCGTCTTCACCCACTTCCAGTAGTTGTCCAGGGCCTGGTTGGCGCCGATGATCGGGTCGAGGCTGACCGTCTTCCATGCCTCGGCGAGGAGGATATCCTCCCTGCTCGTCCACTTGATGCGAGGCTCGACGGGCGGCTTCGGCGCCACCTTGGACCCCTTCCTGGGACGGCGGCCGCCCGTGTCGCCATCCTCACCTCGGGCTCCCTCCGCAGCTGCAGGCGCCGTCTCGTCTCCTTCCGCATCCGCATCCGCCTCCTCCGTGCCGACACCGGCGCCAGACGCACCTTGGCCGTAATCCCCGCCGCCCCGCGAGAAAAACTCCCCGCCTTGCGAGAGGAAGCCCGGGCACGCCGCTGCCGCCATCGAGACGGTGGTGATGATCTCGTCCATGAGGTCTTGGGGCATCCCGCCCAACAAGGACGGGGCGGCAAAGTGGAGGGCACGGCGGAGCGTCGGCGAGGATGCGTAGCCCGGTAAGCCGACGTACATCATCGGCGGATGGTGGGGGAAGGTGAGGTTGGGGTTGAAACCACCATGGGGGTCGGCGTCGGCGTACCCAGGGGAGTAGTGCGGGGACGCGTTCCAGCGCGGCGACGGCGATGGCGAGGCGACTACGGTTTGGCTCCATCCGGCGAACGGATGAGGATGAGGAGACAAGCCGCCCCTCCGCTTGACCGGTGGCGCCGCAGATGCAGCCAGAGTTGGAGGCTCATCCAGCTCCTCTTCCTCTTCTTCTTCCTCGCCGACGGCCTGGGCCTCAGCCTCCGCCAGGTGCGCGGCCAGCTTCCTCTGCCGCTGCGCCTTCTCCCTCGTCCGTCGCTGGAGGTTCTCCGTCTCCAGGCGCGCTTTCTCGGCGACCCACTTGGCGTTGCTCATACCCGGCGGCTTCTCCTTCGGCGCTCTCGGCTTCCGCGGCTTCTTGCCGATCATGGAGGTGGCAGAGGACGCGGGGACGGCGACGGCGACGGCGCGGGGTCCTGTAAATCGGGCGGGAGCCATGGCGGCCAGATGTGTGGGGAAATGGCGGGAACGGGGCGGGGTGAGGGGTATATGTGGGGAAGAAATGGAGGGAAAGATCAAAATTATGGAGGGAAGAGGGCAAATTATGGAGGGAAATCGCCTTCCCTCACCGACAAGGCTGGCCCGCGGACGCCTTTTGCCCCCCCAAGCGGAACCCAGCGCGCTGGGTTTGGGCTGGGTTCGCCGGCGCGAAACGGCGCTTAAAACGGCGGAAACCGGCGCTAAATCGACTTCTGGGGGGCGACTGGTGGATTTTTGTTAGCGCCGGCGCTAAAAAGGCCTCCTGGGGGGCGCTGGGGGGACGGCTGGAGATGCCCTCTGCTGATGCCTTAGTGTCTTGAAGGTACTGTACCCACAGTAGCTTGAGCCGTCTTAAAACGTGTGCAAGCATCTAGGGGTTTGCCTCTGATGACAGGGAACCCATCGATGTGCCTCTGGTACTGTTTCTTGCTCTGTCACATAGCCAACTTTTTGCTGTTTTTTGTGGGAAACTTTGTTGTCACTGTTGGCGTAGAAGGCAGTGAGACTCTGAAAATATAGGGAGTAAATCGAGACCAAGTTGACAACAACCATTGTAAAATGTTGATGCAACGGCTGTGCAACCTCGCGAAAGTTGGGGCCGCATCAGACCATGTTCTGAAGCACAAATAATAAAACTAGCATCTTTCTGATAATAAGCTCTTGTTGCATCAGACCATGGGCCATGGCTGCTTTTCAACTGAAGCACACAGTCCAAATCTCTATCTGGCTTATTTCCTTCATAGCCTCTCACTTCCGCGCATGTTTGTTGCTGATTTATTCTTTGTCCAAGTAGGTTTCCTTGCCTATCAAGTACATCCTAGTATTGCCCCTGCCTGGGGAAAATGCTCCAATAAACCGGGGGCATCTGATCTGGGCAAGTGCCTACCTTCGACTGGTCCGCGTACAGGTAGGGCCCACAACATCAGCAAGCTGTTTTACCATAAAATAGAAATACTGGCTGCAATACATCATGGTGGGTCGCAATTAAAACATTGTCAGATGCTTGTCAGATGTCCTCCGGAGCTGTTACCCTCTCTCTCCTCTCAAATTTCTCCCCACACGGGCGTTCCGACCAGGTTCCGCGTGAACCCGAGCACCTCATACATGGGGCACCCGCTGATCTCGACGACACGGCTGCGCGCCAGCGACGTGGTGTGGTCGTCGATGCGGAGGCGCACAGGGCATGCTGCCACGCCACGCCGACCGACACCACGCGCACAGTCGCCTACGGCAGTGAGCTCCTCCACTTCTACCCTTGCCGGCCACATCTGTGCCTTCCTCTGCTCCTCCCCCAACCCCAGCAGCGGCGCGGCGGAGGCGTGCAGCGTGTGCGCTGGACCCGGCACTGTCGCTGAGCACCGACAAATAACTGCGCAGGCTTGAGCGAGAACTACGCACGACGTCCGGTGCAGGCTCGAGCGAGAAGAAGCAAATATCTACCCAATTTTTTATTATCTCTCTCTCCACAAAGCGGGGCCAACACACATGTATTCTGATCTAACTTTTACCACTGTATACGGGAAAGCACACTTTCAGCAGTGGACCCCCCACACGTTGCTGAACCAATGAAATGCCGAGTTGATGCAGGATCATATGTCACCGTGTCCACTATATTCACTCTCCCTGCCTGGACACTATTTTCTTGTGACTTGTTCGAATCCATTTCGCATATTTTCCCGTGTCCACTATAGTCATCAATACATAGATACTCTGCTCTGCCAATGTGCTCCTGCTGCTGCCACTTTTCCTAATCTGGGCTGCAAAGTGGCGGACACGATTCAAGCCCTTGGTGCCCACCCACACATGCATAATGAAAGAGTAGCATGCTGAGAACAGAAGAAATTGCATTCCTGGTCTTGCGATTGCATGAGCACGAAGACAAGTAATTGACCTGTAGTTGTATTGTGGTCACGCATTGAGTTCCTTTCTGAGTTTCCTTCTATGCACAGATAGGACAAGACTCTTATAACCAAGAAATATCTCTTAAATTGTGTGTGCAAACTTATGTCAAGTTTTGTCCAATTTAAACTCATAGTAGATGGATTCCAGACTTTCCAGTCGTGCAAAACAAACAACCAAAAGTATGCTTACATAACGCATGCATGCTACTGTACACGGGTGCATCACTTTATGTGCTGGATCTTTCGGCTGGTTTCCTTGAATCATCATAGTCATGGATGATGCACGCACCTGCTACCCTGACTGAGTATGTTTCTGGCTGATTCATACTTTATCTAAGTGGTCTCCTGGATTTATTCTTCGCACGTTCACATATAATCTTGTAATATAGCCAGCACCGCAGACAGTTAGATGGCATCCACATATACTCTGCTCTGCTACTGTGATCCTGCTGCTGGCAATGACAGCAGTTGAAATCCTATTCCACTGATCAGAACACGAATAATGGAAGAGAAGCATGGTGAGGAAGGAACACATGCACTCTTGGTCTTGCAGTTGCATGTGCCCAAAGATTGGAAAAAGAACAACTCCCACATTGTGGGCATCCACGGGTTCCTTTCAGAGTTGGCAACCTTCCATGCATGGCCAGGATCTATCTATTATCAAGGCGAACATTTCACATATTTCACGTGTCAAACCAAATGACAACTTTTTTCACTGATCCAAGTTCCTGGTGAAAGGATTAGGGCTAACCAGCTGAACAAAATAAACGAGAATAAAATACACTCACGTATAGATGCATGTATCTCGCTTGTTCCATACAATTTCTTTCCAATGACCGGTTCCATCTCTGGACAAATGGTCCCAGGCTCAGCTCATACGTACACTTTATTGAGCTGGATCCGTCACAGCCACTGCTGTTGCAATCATATGTGCCTTCGCTTCTGTGCTAGGCTCTGTCCTCCCCCTCTGCCGTTTTTTCTTGCTATGCCTCCACTGCTGTTTCTTGCTGCATCACAGTGACCAGCTGTGTTGCTGTTGCCAGTGATGTTCCGGAAGACAGAGAGTAACTCAATATCAAGTTGACATCGGCACTGTAATTTCCCGAGAGCTTGTGCTGCACCACGATCTGATCAGCAGATTATGAGTCAATGGGAACTAACATCTTTCTGCCTTCTGTCTGTTTCCTTGATATTCTCATGGATGGTGCTTGCCCAGCTAGCTCTCCCTTTCCGAGTATGTTTCTAGCTGATCAGTTCTTTGTTCAATTAGATCTCCTGGGTAATCAGTGCTTCCCTCATAATGCTGTAGCTATTCTCGGAATCTATTTTCCTGCTAGTGGTGCATTTGTGGGCAGATTCACATATGCATATGCAGGTTTGTTGCTCTTGGACTCTGTCTACCATGTGTACTACATGCCTCGGCTGTCGTCCCGCAGATACTCTGCCACTGTGCTGCTGCTGGCCCATTTCCTCATCCTCAAGCTGCATGGTGGTGGCAACCGTTGATGTCCTTGGAGTTCCATCAGAATGCACATATGCCATGTGATGACTTATCTCAACGGCGGAGCACCATGAGAGGCACAAGTACTTGAATCTGCAAACACTACATTGTGCACTGGACCGCATACAATAGGCTACCAAAGTAAACACCTATGTGTCAAATGGAGAGCAGTGTGCACAAGATGTCACAGTTCCAGACACTACAATCTACTCCCTCCGTTCGGAAAAGGATGACTTCCATTTGTCTAAATGCGGATGTATGTAGACATGTTACAAGTATAGATACATCCGAATTTTGATAAATGGAAGTCATCCTTTTCCGAACGGAGGGAGTAGTAATCTGCCACCAACGAACTAACTTTTGGTCGACATTAGGCAATACTAATTCCACAAAACGTTCCAAGTGCCATTGGTGCTCTTAATATCCATACCAAAGAGGGGCAGAAAAGTAAATATGGAGGTCAAAATATAATTTTATAACGAAAGGATAAATTCACATTTGATTCTCTACTGTGTATGTTTCATTCAATTTATACAGTCTAATTTAGAAGCATTACAGTAAAATAAACCCGCATGGTCATCATTAATTAAACCTAACCTAGATTTATAGGGTGCATGTTGGGTGGCATCAAATTAGAGTATAACTGTACAAAAATGAATACAAAAACAACATGGATAGGGAGTGGCAACCTTAGAATATTCAGGCCACATATACTACCTCTGCGGATGGTAATACCCAGTGAAGGGGGCTAATCAAACAGTGTCATTGTGGAGACAGACCTTGTTTGCAATGAGGTTATGGATGCACAAAGGCAGCAATAATTACCTGATAGCCGCACAAAACCAACATATCAATCTATCCTCATCTTCATCAGAAACAATTCTAACAGGGCCCTTCACCCCGCTACCATTATACCCCATAAGCTCCTGAGAAGCCTTCGCAAGGAACTCTTCTGCAGCAGCACGAACAGATTTCCTCTCTGGCAATGGCTGTGACTTCCTCTTCTTCCCAGACCAGCCCACTCCTTCCCCTTTACTGATTGCATGCATGTTCTTCTTCTGATCTGAAGTAATAAGAATCAAAACTTCAACTCTATACCGTGCAGATAGAAGAGCATAGAAATTCAACAAGCAATATGTACCGGGTGTCAAATGGGACAATGAACGACCAATGAACCTTGCTGCTGCTTGTGTATTCACAGTGGTGGTAGGGCGAAGTGGTGCTGCAATTCGGAATCCAATATCGTTATTACATATATATTCATAAGCCAGTCATGAATGGGTGAATGAGCCAATTACCCTTGTCCCAGTCCTCTAATCGATTTAACTTTTCCTGCCACAGGCTTAACCTCTCCTACAAAGGAAACAAGGAGAACACTCTTAGGCCTCCTACTTTGTCACAATAGAAACTCCAAATGTGAGCAACAAATTTGACAAAAAAAAAGGAATGTAATAATCTTCGTTTTTTTATCATGTCACAGAATCCTCCACCCGATAATTGCAAGTATCAAAAATTTCTCCTATCCAGATCTTTCGCCCAAGTTTCTTATGGCCTATAAAACTTGTCCCGATTCGCCTTGCACGTAATAGTAGCTAAATCTTCTGTCTGTAGTCCATAATTGTTAAAGCATCAAAGTGAATCGATTCAACACATAACTAGAGTAAGCTATGTTACACCTTGTTTTTTCTGTTCCGCAGCTACGGGTGTATTACTAGTACTATTCAACATAGTCACATACTTTCGCACATCAACCACAGGGAAACATCACATGTGTGTTCCAACTAGCACATCTTCGACATAAGAATAATTAGAGTTGTCGGGAGTAAGAGAATCTTACGAACTCCTTCCTGATAGGGTGCTCGTCCGGATTAATCCCCGAACACCTCAGCCGCGCTGCAAAATCCCGAATTTAATCAGAAGGATGGCAGATTGTATGCATGTTATATGGCGAAACGAGGAGGCGGCAGCTACGGCGAGGAATCTCAGAAGAAAAAACGAGGAGGCGCGAGACCCTGCCTGAGAAGAGGGAAGTTGCGGCATGAGCTACGGCGAGGAAGGCGCGAGCCCGGTGCAGAGGCGGCAGCTCGGCGATGGCGTCGGGGTCCACGGCCGCCGCAGCGAGCAGCTCGGCGAGGTGGTCGCCCACGCACTCGGTGGCCGCCAGCGTATCCTCAGCGGCGGACAACACAGCGGGGGCACTGCTGGGGGCGCTACCGCGGCGGCGGCGGTAGTGGCCATGGTTTGGATTTGGGATCCCTTTGGATTTAGGCGGCGGCGAAGGCGAAGCGCGGTTTGTGTTTCGAGTGCTCCGCTAGGATGTCTTAGGGTTCAAAGCAGCGTATTTGGGGATCAGATGATTTTATTGATACTCTGTTAGTAGGTTTTTAAACTGCTGTTAGGGGCATTTTAGTGTCGACAGAACGATCCGACTTGATTACATTTTTTTTTCAGGGAAATCCGACTTGATTTAGTGAAGATTTGGTGTTCCCCAATTATATTGATCTCATTATTTTTAGAAAATCAAAAAATAATATTTAAAATTTCATAAAAAATCAGAAAAAACTCATGCATTTTTCAGATGTTTTTAATTTTTTTTTTTTTGATTTTTGAAAATAGAGAGATCACTTATCGATGGGATCACCACCGGGTGGTCACAGTACTCGGAAAGGGTATGTCGGCTAATTCCGCGAGCCGGCCACCGGAAGTCATTGTACAAGACACAAGATAAAAGATAAATGGTATGGGCATGGTGTACCGCCGAAACCCCTGAGTCAAGGGGTGACGTCAAGCACAATGTGTAGTACCCGACAGCCGTATCGACAAGATAAAAATGGGACAACCACGCCGCTTACCATCGTGGCCGTCGTCGTGCACAGTGGCGCGGTCTCGTCAAACAACGTCGTCATCATGGTCACACTGTAGCTGACCAGTCGGCTGGGCCCACCTAGCTCCCGCTTGGCCGCACAGTAGCCGGCCTGGACTGGAAGCCCCAAGGAAGGGGTTGCCTTTGGTTCATTCATACACACCACGAACACAACTCAAGGAGGATCTTGTAACATATACTCATCCATACGAGTTTGTAGACTACGGGTGTTACCTCAACCGAGGGTCCGAACCTGGGTATGTCTCGGTGTCTTGTGCTCGTATCCGACCCCGCCTATGGACCCGTCGTTCGCTCCATTTGGCCTCACCCACTAAGCATACTCGATAGCACTGCCGTGCAACAAACCATGACATCACTGGAACATGGGAACTAAAATGACTTTTCAGACTTGATTATATTACATAAACAAAACAAATTAACTCGCAGTCACCCCCAACCCACACTCGCTACTGATTTCACACACGCCATGCTTTTGTCGACCAGCTTTCGGAGGAGAAAGGGAAGGAGAGAAGGCCAATGTCGTTGTCGCTAGTACGCCCACCGTCGCCACCACCTCCCCCACCGTCTTGCTTGTCGGTGGACGTCGACTTATAGCGGCTGAACCACTGGTCACCGCCACCCATGCTGGTGTCACTGACGCGCAATCTTGCCATTCTACACTGCCCTAGCCTCCTGTTCCACCAGTCTTCCACTCCCAGCTATCCCTACTAGGACTCGAGAGCACTCCATCTTCTCTTTGCTCGCGGTTCGTCGCCGCCTGCATTACTAACCCTAAGTTCGAGGTTCGTCGCCGCCTTCATGTCGACTCGGCTTTTGGCTCGCTCCATTGTCGTTAGTCTCGGCGTGCGAGACGCCTTGGCTCCTACTCCAGCTATATCCTCATGGATGCGACGACGGGTCGTGTGATAGATTGAGGGAGTATTTAAACAGAATTTCTTCATCAGTTGTGTATACGAGAACCGCTCGGCCCCCGCGTCGCCTAGCCCTAGGCGGCTCGGGCGGCGATGCTTCCCTGGACGGCGCGAGCTCCCCTTCCCCTGCTCCCTCTCCCCGCCGCCGACAGGGTCTCCGCAGGCATGGCTCAATGGACGGCGGCGACGGGGCCCTCTGCTTCGCGTGCGGGCGGCAAACTTCCTGGCGGCGGCGGCGCGAGGGATTCGGTGCGGTTTGGCGGCGAGGTGCCATGGATACCGGCGGCGAGCGCATCCCGGCGCCGACGACGGCGGAGGCGCACCGTCTGGCGCGGTGGAGTCGCCCCTGCTGCCATGGAAGAGGGCTCCGACTTCGCGGCCCATCTGGGTCCGTGCGGGCTTGAGGCTGGAGGCTATGGCGGCAGGAGGCACCAAGACGCCTGGTGGCGACGGTTGCTTAGCACCATGGCGGTGCCGGCGGCCGGTCAGGCGGCGGTGGGCTGGTCCTCCACCGTCCAGTCTCGTCGGCTCGGTTTGAATAAAGGTGGCGGTCCCTGGATCCCTCTCACGTCAAGACGAAGATCTACATGATGCCTGTCTTCATTGATCTGGCCAGAGTGTCGAGTTCCGTAAGGTTCCGCCGACGAACTCCATTGGACAATCAAGCCTGGAGATTGACGAATCAGGTGGGATTCGGTCGCGCGCATGAAAGGGCATGTGTTGCCCCATGCGTGGTTTTGGTAATTAATGACAATCCTTATGGACTAATGTTTGCATTGAGATATCTTTATAGATCTTGTCCATAAAGAAGATTGGAGTTCATGTGTTGGACTGTAGAAGATTATATGATGACCAAGGTTCCATCCAAGGGTTTATTTGAAGAATGGTCATGTGAATAATTGAGCTTATTGCAAGCATGGCTTGGAAAAGAAGATTGAGTGAACTTCATGTTTATCTCCAAGCCATCATCTATATCAAGAGAGGAATATGAAGCGCAAGTGGATACATGAAGGCGGAGCTTAGCGAGTCTCTCCCATAATGGAGTATGGGGGAGCATTTGGAGAAGTCTTCATCAAGCATGTGCTAGCAAGCACAATCAAGAAAGGTGTCCCAACTTGAGGGAGTCAAGATCGTCATCATCTAGCTCAAGTGGAATGCTCAAGGCAAAGGTATGATCTTGATAGGGTTTCTATTTTACCGGTCTCGTGGTGTTAGTGGGAGACCGGGTTATAGGATAGACGGCGTACTATCAAGAGGGGTTCTCAAGTGAGTAACTTGATCGCATCTTTGTGGAGAGCTCAAACCTTTACATATTTGGCATAACATCTTTCTTGGTTCTTATTTGGCTTTTATCCATGTGAGAATTTAGAGCTTGTGTTCTTCTCCATACCAAGATCTAGTTCATCAAAAACGGATTTCATTTGAATATCTTGTGGTGTTTTTGATGTTGGAGGTTTTACCGGTTCGTCTCTTGTAGAGAGGTCAAACTCTCCTTTTGTGTTATCCTCCTCACATGATGGACTATGATGTGTATATGCATGATCTTGTAGTGCTTGTGATTATCTTCGGAGCAAACCCAAGATCATTGAAAACGGAGTCCGGATGGAAAACCTGTTGCGTTCTCGGTGTTGGAAATATTACCGGTCCTCCTCGAGATAAGGTCCACACCTCCCATGTGTGATATCTCCTCCATATTTGTGATTTCCGGCTTTTTGTAGGAAAGCTCTTGTCGCTACCTTTCCAACCTCGTTGGTTTCATCTCGTTTGGAGCTTCCTTGCAAAAGTTATTGCATTTCAGGTTTTGCAGTTCTGCTGTTTTGGCTAGGCCGGAGTTTCCGGCCTGAGGGTCCGGAGTTTCCGGCCCTTCAAGTTTTGGAGCAAAGAGCTCCACTCGGCGGCAGTCGCTGCATCGAGGCCGGAGTTGGTCCGGAGTTTCCCCGGAGTTTCCGGACCGAGGCCCCGGAGTTTCCGCCCTCTGTGGCCGGAGTTTTCCGGTCCATCTGGTTTTTCTGCGAAGAGAGCATCGCGACGGCAGTCGCTGTTTTGGGGCCGGAGTACCCCCGGAGTCAGTCCGGAGTTTCGGAGGCCGGAAACTCCGGACTAAGTTGGCTGCAACGGCTCTTTTTCTGGGAGGGGTCCTCCACCTACCTTCAGCCACTTAGCTCTTCCAAGCACGTTTTTACCTCTTCTCTCTCCTCCATTGTTGACCTTGGAAAGCTTGCCCCTCTCCCAATTCCTCCCATGATTCTTGCATATCTTTGAGGGATTTGAGAGAGGAGATCTAGATCTACATTTCCACCAATCCATCTCTCCTCTAAGTGAGGGGAACCTAGTAGATCTTGATCTTGGAGTTCTTGGTGTTTCTCCTACCTTGTTCTTCCTCTCTTATTCCCCCATAAGCATTTGTTACTTTGTTGGAATTTGAGAGTGAAGGATTTGAGCACTTGTGCTCTTGCCTTTTGCATTTGGTGCATCGGTGTGCTCTCCACGAAGATTCGTGGAAGTTGAAAGCTTGTGAACTTGTTACTCTTGGGTCTTTGGACCCTAGACGCCCGTGTGGTGGTTGAGACCCTTGTGTGGTCACTTGTAGCTGTTCGGGAGCCCCAATCCCGTTGTGGGTTGTGCCCCGGATCGTTGTTGAAAGGCTCCAGATTTTCGCCTCGAAGGATTCCGATAGTGGAAGGTGAACCAAACCTTTGTGGTGTGGTTCATCGGAGAAGAAGGTGAAACCTTTGTGGTTGTTGAACCATTGTGTTGGTTCACACCTCTCCAACGAGACGTACTCCCTTAACAAGGAGGAACTCGGGAATACATCCTCGTCTCCGCGTGCCAAGGTTATTTCTATACCCGAGCTTTTTACTTATGCACTTTACATTGTGATAGCCTTCGTGCTTGAAGTGTTCTTTATTGCTATCACCTTGTTGCTTGTCTTGCTTAGCATAAGTTGTTGGTGCACATAGGTGAGCCTAGTTTATTTAGATTGTTGGCTTGTTAATTTAAACACCTAGTTTTATTCCGCAATTATCAAGACTAAACCGGAAAAGTTTTAAATCGCCTATCCCCCCCCCCCCTCTAGGCGACATCATTGTCCTTTCAGCGCAGTCATGTTTTTCTGACCGTTTGGTTTCAGAGAAAGCGTTGCGAAGCTTTGCAGTTTGTTGCTATCGTGGACTTATCTCTTGTTCCATGGTGAAGTCAGAGTGCGGAGAATGACATGGAAGCCGAGTTTTGAAGTCTAGCAATGGTGGTTCGAGTCCTGGTGGGAGGGATTGTCTTGGTGATTCATATCTTGGAGCTGCGGCAACAGCAAGAGGGGGCGACAGCACAGAAGAAGTTCAGAGTCTAAACTTTCACGGTGAAAATCCAAGGTCTGGACTTAGTTGGTTGTGTCTGGCAATTGCCTTGTTAAAGGCATTATTTTTGCGAGTGTGGACTTTCTTCAGGGTAAAAACCTATGATATATGATCAGGGCGGCGACGGCGCTTGAGCACTGTTTTCTTCTTGTAGGCGTCGTTTTTGAGAATCTGGACTTCTGGTACTGTTTTTGGTGGTGTTAGATCTACTGCTACAATAAATAGATCATGCATCGTGTGGCTGCTAGGACAACACGTTATTGCAGAGGCTGGGTTAGTATTTTCGCGATATTAATATATTCTCCTTATCTAAAATATATAAACGGAATTTGGGTCAAGCTCGTTGATGGCGCGCGGCTCCCACCAAAAAAGTGTTATTATTGGTTGAGTGTGGTCCACCAATTCATTAAATCTCCAAGTAGTGTTGTCGTAAGTGGTATTTTCCCTAAAATTATGATTCTATGTTTATATGAAATATTGAAATGTAAGAAGGCTATGCGTGTGTTCTACTCCTTCAGTTAACTTATAAACGTCAAGAGCCGTCTTTTTATTCCCAACTCAACCGAAGTAGGTGTCAAGTTCAACGGTTGTGAAAGAAAAATGATTAAATTATTCAACTGATATACAAGTATTTTGCTTTTTGGATATTAATTGCAAACATCTGAACATCGGCAAAATGAATAAGTTGCAGTATTTTGAACCTCAGGAAAAATATGCGGTGTTTGTTCGTAAAAACAGTCCAATGTACTTATCGGCCGGAATTTTTCGAACCAGGTGGCTTATAGGGGATCCAGCAAGATGCTCTTAGTTCTTTGACATATCCCTCAAAACAATGAGTTTGAACAATTCTGTTATAAACAAGTAAAGTCTTCGTAACTCGTAACGCAATCAAAGAGAGAGAAAAAATGGACAGCAACAGCAGGCTAATTTTTTAAAAGTAATACATTTTTTTAATTAAAATCGAGAAATAATACGCGTTTCAAAGTTTTTTAAAAATAATATAGCCTCGTCTGCGCCGTGGACGAGCAGACCCTATCGTCCACGCCGCAGACGACCAGGCTATGGCCCAGCGCGTGCACGCGCCCGCGCCCGAGTCCGACAGGCCTGTCGTTCACGACGTAGACGATATGCTGCTATCGATTGATCGATCTCTTCCGAGCTGACCAGCCAGCTATAGCAGCTAGCGATTGATCCCGGATCGATCGATCCGTTCCGACTAGCTAGCGACGATCGGTTCCAGGTCGTGCGCACTGCCGCGAGCGCCCACGCGCACGGCCGCCCGGCGAGTCGGCGAGCGCCTGCACAGCCGCCCGACGAGCCGGCGAGCGCTCGCACGGCACGGCCAGCCGGCGAGCACGCACGGCACACATAGCAGGCACGACGGCCAGCACGCACGGCCGGCCGACAAGCACGCACGGCCAGCACGCCCCCGCACGGCGACCTGATCACTGCGTGAGCAACGCAGCTAGCAACGCATGCATGCACCCGTCATCCACGACGGAGTGAAATGCATCTATGGTCCCGGAAGTCATTGGCTACGTCTAAAAAGGCCCCGAAACTTACAATTTGCACTAATATAGTCCTCCAAGTTGCTCTCTATGTCCACATACGGTCCCAACTACGAAATTACGAATCCCTACCGTATTGCCCATCCGCGCGCCAAGCTCCAGACGTCCTCCACGCTGGATGATTTGCTGCGACAACTGAGCTAGCTAGTACGAAAAATCTAGACATGCATACTATTATTCCTCACTAACTAACGTCAACGTAATATCAACTCTACACACAAGATGCACATGCACGGAGCTATAGAGGGCGGGGGAGTGCGGAACCGATGCAAATACTACACGTCACTCGGCTGCCAAAAGAATCCAACGCGGACAGAAGAACTCGATCGATCCCCGTGAACAGCCCGAAAAATGGATCACAGCTTGAAGCTGAACTTGCAGTTGCTGGTCTTGATCACGCCTAGCACCGTCGTGTTGTGGTGAAGGCCGGCAGCGTGCCTGGTCGAACCGGTGAGTGTCGTACCACAAGCTAGGGCTGGACCCATGCTCGTATAGGATGCCGATGGGGATGTTCTTGTTCGCCGACGTCACGTCGAACCGCCTGCTGTCAAGGTCTGGCTCACCTGGAACTGGGACACCAAGAGCCGGTCCACCGAGTAGCGCGGCGCCTTGGGCTGGAACAACAGGTAGAGGGCGCCTAGCGCAGCTGCGGCGAGGATGGAAAGGTGATCACGGCGAGGTAGCAGCCAGCCAGCCACTGAGCCATAACGCCGCTTCAGCGGAGGCAGCGGCAACGGCGCGGAGGAGGCGACAGCTGCTGGTGCTGGGGCGGCGGGCTCTTGTCTGCCCCGGATCGGTGCCCTTGTCGGACCAGAACGAGCTCCCGACGGCACAAGTGGCGATGTCGGCCTCGGCTGCCCCGCTTCCAGGTCCGCTGGAGCGTGGAGGACCGACTGGAGATGGCGGCGCTCGTGGGCAAGAGCACCGTGTTCCGGAGTGTCGGCAACGTCGAGGTGATCTGGCGAACATGGTGACATCTTCATGGTGTCGCCTTCAACGCGAGGCCTGTGATCGTTGATCCCGGGCTTTACATGTCAAAGAAGCAGGACATCTTCACGGTGTCGCCGCCGCGGGAGCTGCCGACGGCGTTCAAGCTCTACACGGAGTTGGCTTGGATGGCGCTGACGCGTGAGTACGTGGAGGACGTGGTGTGGCCGCAATGTTCGTGCCAGGCGGGTGGTGCGGCCAATGCGGGGACTGCGGCCACCAATGGTCGACGACTGGGTGCTCCTTGTGGGCCATTTTATTGCCACGTAAGGGCTATACGGTAGGGATTCGTAGTTAGGACGGTATGTGGACATCTGGAGCAACTTGAAGGACTGTATTAGGGCAAATTCTAAGTTTAAGGATGCTTTTAGACATAGCCGGTGACTTCCGGGGCTGCAGATGCATTTCACTCTCCACGACGTGGACGATATGGTCCAGTCGTCTACGCCGCAGACAAACAGCCGACGGACGACCAGCTAATCGTACGGAGTAGACGATAGGTACCGCAAACGCGTATTATTTCTCGATTTTAATTTAAAAATGTATTATTTAAAAAAAAATAGCGCAACAGCGTGTGGAGCCGGAGGTGACCGCAAAATGGCTTCATTCTCTGTCTTCCCCCAAATCCCGAAAGAAAAACGCTGAAAGCAAAAGAGGGCGGAGAGCCCTAGCTAGCAAAGATGGCGACCGGAGTCGAGGCCAGCGAGGCGGCGCCGGAGGAGAGGGACTGGTCGGATCTGACGCTGGTGTGCCTGGTGGAGGCGTTCTCCCGGCTGGACCTGGAGGACCTGTGGCGCGGCGCCATGTCGTGCTGCCGCTCGTGGCGGGAAGCCGCGCGCTCCCGGCCGGAGCTCTTCGCGGCGCTCGACCTCGGACCGGCCTTCGAGTCCATCGGCGCCGACGCCGCCGAGTGGTGGACGCCCTCCTTCCAGCGCCGCGTCGACGCTATGCTTCGCTCCACCGCCTCGCTCGCTGCAGGGGAACTCCGCGAGGTCCGGATCCGGCACTGTTCCGATGACGCCCTCGCCTTCGCCGCCAAGAGGTGAGTGGAATCGCTTGACCTGATGTGGGTGAGCTCGTGTGCGATGATGTGGTCATACGTTTGTGCAAGTTGTTTTCCTTGTAAATTAGCAATTGTGACATAATGGCATGAGTACCTGAACCATTACAATGAACTAAAGGGCAAATGACGTGGGGTCAATATCTGTTCTCGCAAGTCCCAACCATCTGTCTGTAGTCAACAACAATCGATCAAAGTTAACTAATCCACAGCCCATCCGTTGCAAGCTTTGTCGTCAACCCAACTCAACTCTGGTGGTCAGATAACATTTAGGAGCACGGAAACACCATCGTATCTGTCTTCTGTCACACTGCTGTGTTAACCGAAGAATAGTCATCGATGCAGCATGGACACCACTCTATCATGGTCGATTGGTCATCCATTGCTGTTAGAGGAAGCAATCAATTTCATGCGTGTATGTGTTCTGGTTTTAGGATTTCATCTTGAATGACCATAGCGTACAATACATATATACACCTGAAACTGACAAGCAAATAGTTTTACTTAGTCTTATGAACCAACAGGCTCTGAATTAAACATTAGGTCATATCACCTTCACATCGTTTTGAGAAATAAAAGAGCAGCAAAAACTCCGAAGTTGAAATGTAGCAGCGCTTTATCTAAGGCGCACATGTACACCCAGGCAAAGGAATCCCTCTCAAACGCCATCCTTGTAGAAGTCCCCGATGACATCCTCCTTGGCATCATCACCTATTAGACGGCACAACACAACATGTTTGATGTGTACTTCATATACTCAGCGCTCCACCTTATATGCAGCAGACCTATCTCAACATGCAGGCTTTCCAAGGGAAGGTTGTGATTGAGTTTACAAAACTGCATCTTTAGTTGGCAATATTTTAGATAGATTCCAAGGCGAGCTTGTTAATATAAAACGGTTTATTATTGGGTTTCTAGTGCCGTCTCAACACCGCACAATGGCTTCAACTGTCACAACTTAATGCATGTCTTACAACCTGACTTTCAACGAAATGAGATGAATGAGTGGGGAAAACATGTCTTGGCATAACGGGGCTCCTTTGCTCGTCCATGAACGTGGATGCGGGTTTTCAAATAGTTTGACACTCTACAGAGTTTCTACACTTTACCCACGAGATGGGAGGTTGATAACTTGGGTGGTTCACGATCCTCTGGCCAAATGTGCCCAATCCCTCACAACGAGGCCTTTAACCTACTTCTTCCTGCTGCACTTCCGCCTGCAAGCTTATAACCGCCAGAGACCTTACTCATGGGGTGGATGAAGCTCCAACTTGTTGGGTGCTACTTCCTCATGGGTGCGTGGTGAGCCTCCGGTGTGAAGGGAACTGCTGGTTCGTCTCTGGTGGCAGCTTCCAACATAGGTGGCGGCTTCATGTGTAGCAGTGCTCATGAGCAAAGACGAGGAAAGCAGGGGTGGCCGTGCGGAACAGGACTAGAGAGGGGCAGGGGCTTGGTGCCTTAAATAGACGTGGGGAAGAAGCTGTTCAGGTGCTGGGGCGTGGCCTCAGTGGCGCCAGTCGTGGGCAGTTGGCGAGACGCTGGTGACAACGCCAGCGCCGTGTGCTTGTGCAATTGTTGGAAGGTGGAAGGTGCAGGACAAGGTCAAGCTGGGTCAGGCCCAAGTAGGAAGAGAAGGCAAATGGGCTGGTCGGTAGAGTCAGTCCTTCTGCAGGATGAATTTGTGAGATACTTTCTTAGTTAGGAAATGCTCACAAAACCAATTGATCAAGGAAAATACCAAATGAAGTTTGGTAATCGCAAGAAAGTTCCCATAGACCATTTTGAGTACTCTAAACATAAAATTTAGAATATTTTGACATACCAGAGTGGCAGAGTTGGTCTCCTTGCGATACATGCCACTCTCTTTGGTTATTCAAGGACAATTTAATATATTTAAATTAATTGACACGAAAACCAGAAAACAATTTTTGCTACTAAAAACTTGAGTAACACCCTTGATTCAAAAACATGTGACTTTTGGTATATTACACCTTTGTGCAGCGGAGCTAGTTGTTAGTCCCTTTGTTTATACTGCGCATATTTGTTTTTTCATTTTTTCCATATTACTCTGCGCCACCACATCAAGGAGCGGCAGTTCTGCAAAATACCCCTCCACTAGCTGGGCAGCACCAGCATGTGGATCCAGTTGCTCTCCTTTCGTTTTAGCTTAGGGGCAAAATTGTCTGACAGCTATGCAAAATAGCCATCCAGCTGCTCTCCTTGGTATTTGCGCTTGTGCTAAGACGCAGACTAAAACGAAACAGAGCGAGTAGTACACACTGGCCCAATCATTGCACTTTTTCAGATGTTCGATTACACCAAAATAACCATTTGTGCTGTTGCGTGCATCGACCAAGACCAACTATGATACAGAATCGAATTCAATGGTGATTTCAAATTCTCCAGCATAATAAACTGCTCGTCCCACAAGGAGCCTGCCAACAGTAAAGATTGATGGGATGCTTTGCGATGTACCATTTTCCTTGATGTTAACATATGCTTGGAGAAATGGGAGATAAAGTGGTACATATTACAGTGAGTTATTGTGCTGGATAGTATGGGGAGCTCCCCATATGGGTACACACAACCTGTATTAGTTGAGTGCACGATGATTGCACCCTATCTTTAGTTCTATGTTTTTTGTTAATATTTTAGTAATGGGTACTCGAGGTAGTGTAAGTGTAGAAGCTAGAACACTTTATATGCCCTAGTGCTGCTGATGTATGGTGAAAGAGAGAATCATGATTACTTAACTAATTTTACCTCTAGTCTGTTTGGATTCTAAATTTTTTACTTTTCTTTCTGTGGAAGTTACTTTACTTGCTTACATCATGGTGGTAAAAATCGAAGATGCTTTGTTGGGCCCAGTTGACTTGAAGTTACTCCCACTGCATTTTCTTTGGTTTGATTTTATGCGGGAATATGAGTGTATTTGTAATTCTAGTGACATCTATTTGCTTGAATTTGGCTAGATGTATGAGTCGCTAGTGCCATCTTTTGACTTGGATTGGAAGTATCATTCTGAGTTCATTCATCCATTCATATCCAGGTCTCCACAGCTCAGTATCCTTTCCATCAGAAGCAGCCCGAGTGTAACTGATCGATCGTTGCTCACTATTGCATCATGCTGCCCTGTTCTTACAGAATTGGACATCAGCTACTGCTATGAGGTTTCATACAAGTCACTCGAGGCGATTGGTCAGAATTGCCCTAACCTCATGGTACTCAAAAGGAGCATATTCAACTGGCTTGATTCATCAGAGCATGCTGGAATAGTTCCTGCTGACTATCTAAGAGAATGCCCCCAAGATAGTGATAGGGAAGCCATCACAATTTCAAAGTCCATGCAAAAACTGAAGCATCTGGTGCTTAGGTTCGCGAAGCTATCTTCTGTTGGCCTTAATTCGATCACTGAAGGATGCAAGGAGTTGGAGGTTCTGGACCTATTTGGCTGTGCGAATTTGACAAGCAGGGCAATTGAACAGGCTGCTGCAAATTTGAAGAATCTGGAGACTCTGGTTAAACCTAACTTCTACATACCAAGGTCCTCCTACCACATGGAGAGGTATGGGCATTGGCAGTTATACGACGAGAGATTCCAGACAAATGTATTTCAGATATAAAATGAAGCCTCAAGCTCTCAAGGGTCGCCCCAGGTGTCCCCCTTGACCTATGACTTATACGCTTGTTAGTATGTATGCATGGGAGGTGTGTTTGTTTGTAGAATAATAGCATCCTTTTGGACCCATCTTTTCCAAAATATATACATGAGATACGGCTGTGCTTCCGTTATTTGTAATGCTATGTGCAGTAATAAGCTGTAGGTTTATATATCTGACCTCTTATTGTCAATATTTTCTTCCAAGAAACTTGGCAATTCCTTATTTTCTTCTTTTGAGAACACATCTTATATTTTTGTATGTGGCGTTTCGGGAACCAAACAGAACATTTGCATTAAAAAATATCCTACACAAGTGTCGAACATAGTCAGCTCATAGAATGTTTAGACCCTTGTGTTTTTCTTCTTCTTTGGAGATGTAGACCCTTGTGAGCTTTGTTTGGTTTAACCTGGAATATTGGCATAACCGGTGCACACGTAACATGGACTTTCCTTTTCTTATTCGATGCTGATGCAAGCCACCTTTCGACAATGGCGACCCTTCTTTCTGTCTCTTCATGCAAGAACATATAGGATGCCTTCGTTTGTGGGTATATTATGCATTACCTTTTGGTCAGTTGGGATCTCAATCTGGTTTATGTGTTAGGATCCTGGGCAACAGATCAAAACAAACTTTGGAGTGAGTCCTTCACTTGTATAGAGAGGACCTTAGATTCTGAAGGAAGAAAAAAGCTAGTTTTGTAGCATTGAATTTTTTTTAATGCTTTTCTGATCAGTAATAACATCATCTTATCCTTTTTCAGTATGATTATGTGTATATGTACTACTATTGACCAAGGAACACGTTTCGTTTCACACACCCATTTCCATGATTTGCTCGGACTACTCATAACCTGGACCATCAAACATTTGTACTTTTTTCTTGCATACTTCGCAACAACTTTTTATTAATACAGCTGTCGTCGCTGTTCTCCCGCTATTTCCTATCGATACACGCATTGTTCTGCACTAAGTGACATGTCTGAAAACTAAACTTCAGTCCGTTCAGAATTCGGGGAAAACAACATCTCAGAAGGAAGAGACAACGCTGATCGGACCTTCCTTTCGTCTGGTCACTAACAAGAAAGAGATGAAAAAACGATCTTCTGTATTTCTAGATGACAGCCTACCTGTGGTATAAAACCCTGTAGGTCGGAGCTGGCAAAGGGCCCTTGTCCATGGAGAGCATCATGCAATCTCTGCGCCAATCACATGCGCATAAGCAAAATCAACCGGAAAAACCAGTGGTGCCAAATCGCACCGGAACAAAAGCATTTGATACTGTTGCCTGTTTGGGCTTGGAGCTAATCTTGGAAGCAATATTATGACAGAGTAGTAATTTTGATTTTGTAAGCCCAATGAAAAGAGAGAAAGGCACAAGACGAAGTGCCTCCACGTCGCAATCTCTTCTTTAATCCTTTCTTCACAAATATCTGCCTCAGAAAGCTAACCTCGCTTAGGGTTTCCCTTGTCCTCCGACGGCGGCGACGCCCTCGAGAGTTTTTCCCTGACCGTCGACGGCGCCCGGGTTTCCTTCTCATCTACCAGCCTGAGCGCGGGTTCCCTGGACCCCTCTCATCCGTGGCTTGAGTGGAGGAAAACTAGGGCTTTGGAGATTGAGAGACAATGAGCGACCAAGCTGAATCCAGTGGGACGGCAAAACCGAGATCGGAACCGGTTGAAGAACTGTTGGGAAGGCTGAATCTGCTTGTGGATAAACAAGATGACTTCGTTTGGGAGGAGGAGGTGGAAGATACATCGGAGCCGGCGAAGTGGCTTGCGATTGCAAAAGTACACACCCCAAAGGGGTTTAGCCCTAGCGCGCTGTTCCCCGACATGCGTTCGGCGTGGAATCCAGCGAAAGAAGTTGTCTAGCGAAGGATTGAAGACAATCTATTTACTGTCCAGTTTGGGTGCTTGGCTGATTGGAACAAGGCAATGAAACAAGGACCCTGGCTGTTCCGCAACCAAGGTCTGATGATCGAAGAATACGATGGATTCATGAATCCGAGGGAAGTGGTGCTGGATAAACTAGAGGTATGGGCTCGGGTGTTAAAACTACCGGATAATTACCTCAAGGAAGCGGTGATAAAAGGTATGTGCAGAACTGTGGGTTTTGTGAAGGAAGTTCAGACGAAATTACCGGCTGGTTTTGCTGGTGAGTTTGCGAGGATTAGAGTTCAGATTGATGTCAACAAAAAGCTCTCTCGGTTTGTGTCCATAACAAAGAATCAGAAAAAGGAGTTCTATCAAATTCAATATGAGAAGCTGCCTATCTTCTGTAATGTATGTGGGCTCCTGGGCCATTGGCACGAAGAGTGTGGAACGGGGGAACATGATCCGAGCAAGATGGAATGGGGAAACTTTATTCTCGTCGATGGAGGCCGAGGACGTGGTCGTGGACGAGGTTCAAGTCGTGGCAACATGGCTGGCCGAGCTCCTTTCATGGGTAGAGGTAGAGGAAGAACCGGGTTTCACCAACAAGGCTATGATGATAATGATTTGGAGCAAGCTGGCTGGCATGCTAGGAACGTGGAGAAAGATAATTTGCAGGATAAGGAGAGGATACCTAGGAAAAGGCTCAATTTTGGCTTGACTGAGCATGATCCCAAGGAGATGGTGACCAAGCCGGATGTGCTAGCAATAACGGAGAAAGAACAGGAAGGTGAGTTATCTGAAAAAGTTGATAAGGTGGACTCCACCCCGGAGAAGGTGCAGCAACCCAAGAGAACGAAGTGGAATGATGACGTTAACACAACCAGATATCGGCAACCTCCGATGAGGAGGTTGACCGGATGCAATGAAAATATTAGGATATAATAGTCGTGGCTTGAACAAAGCCATGGCTACCTGGGCGCTGCTGAACCTAGTTAAGCGGCATGCTCCGGACATTGTTTTTCTGTCGGAAACCCATTTGGATGAGTGGCCGGCAGAGTGTTTGCGGCGTAAATTAGGTTTTGATTTTAAGGAGGTTGTGAGGAGTGATGGTAGGAGTGGTGGCCTCTTGTTGCTGTGGAAAAAAGAGGTGACCATCTCGCTGCGGTATAAAATGAGCAATTACATTGACGTGTTTGTGGGTGAAAGCCAGAGTAATATTTGGCGTTTCACGGGGATGTATGGAGAACCACGGTGGCAGGACAAGCATAAAACCTGGGAGAGATTGAGGGAGGTGCATGCTGCTGTTGCAAATCTGCCCTGGCTGGTTATGGGAGACATGAACGAGATTCTTTACCAATTCGAAAAGGAAGGCGGCAATCCCAGACCTAGCCAATGGATGCAAGATTTCAAAACAGCGATAGATGATTGTGGTCTGTCTGACTGTGGATATGTGGGAGACAAATTCACCTGGCACAGGGGATGTATCAGAGAAAGGCTTGATCGAGCCTTGGCAAATGATGCGTGGAAAGCTAGATTTGAAGATGCGGTGCTGCAGCATTTAGACTATGATCGATCGGATCATCGACCTGTTCTCATGCATGTGGATGCTGCTGCACAGCAGGAACGTTTGGGGCCTGCAGTGCTCCGGTTTGAGGCTAAGTGGCTAAAGGAGAATCAATTTCAGCAGGTTGTGGAGAGTGCTTGGGAACGCTCGAATATTCAAGCTACAACCAATGACCTAGCTGGGAAACTAGCGGTGGTGCATGATCTGTTGCACAAATGGGACCGGTCAGTACTTAAGAGCACCACTAGGAAGCTTCGTTCAGCAAGGAAGGACCTGGAGAAAGTGGCGTCGGGTCCTTTATCTGATGCTAATGCTGCCCGGCAGAAGGAACTAGCACATGAAATTGAGTTCTTATTAGAGCAGGAGGAAGTCCGATGGGCGCAACGGAGCCGACTAAACTGGCTCCAGCACGGAGACAAAAATACAAGTTACTTTCACAATTTTGCTAGTGCAAGACGTAAAAAGAATATGATCAAGAAGCTAAAGGATGATAGTGGGGCATGGATTGAGGGGAGTGCTGCTCTTAACCCAATGATCTCACAATATTTTGCAGGATTATTTGCGACGGAAGTGGAGGAGCCTGACCCGGAAATTCTTGCAAAGGTAAACCCACGTGTAACTGATCTGATGAATGAAAATTTGCTGAAACCGTACTGTGCAGAGGAGGTGAAAAAGGCGCTGTTCTCTATAGGGGATATGAAAGCTCCCGGATCTGATGGATTGCACGCAATTTTCTTCAAGAAGTGCTGGAATATTTTTGGTGATGCACTAACCGCAGAAGTTTTGAACGCAGTAAATAATAAAGTGATCCCGGATGGGTGGAATGACACGGTTATTGTACTAATACCGAAGGTGGAGAACCCGGATTTAATTACACAATACAGACCGATCAGTCTTTGCAATGTGTTGTACAAGGTAATTTCCAAGATGATTGCGTTTCGGCTCAAACATGTGCTGGATGATATTATTGCTCCTGTCCAGAGTGCTTTCGTTCCGGGTCGGCTCATCACTGATAACATTTTGTTGGCTTATGAGAGCATGCACACGATAAAGAACAAGAAGAAGGGCAAATGGGGCTACTGTGCAGTCAAGCTTGATATGCACAAAGCCTACGACCGAGTTGAGTGGTGCTTTCTAGAGAAAATGCTTTTGCGGTTGGGTTTTCATTCAGGCTTTGTGGAGTTGCTTATGGCGTGTGTCCGCTCGGTGACATACAAAATCAGATTCAATAATCAGGATACTAGTCCTTTTACTCCAAGCAGGGGGCTGCGACAAGGAGATCCCTTGTCTCCTTATCTGTTTTTGATTTGTGCAGAAGGTTTGTCAAGTCTTTTGGCTCATAGGAGGAGGTTCGTGGCATCGAAGGGGTTAGGGTGTGCAGGAATGCACCATCAGTTTTACACTTACTTTTTGCTGATGATTCCCTAATTCTTATGAGAGCAGATATGACTAATGCAACCTCATTGAGACAGGTACTTGACCAATATTGTGCAAGTTCAGGACAACTGGTGAGTGAGGCCAAGTGTAGTATTTTTTTCAGCCCTAATATTGAAGCTGATCTGAAGGCTCAAATTTGCCTTGAGTTGAACATTATGACAGAAGCTATCTCAGATAAATATCTTGGACTCCCGGCTATGGTGGGTTTGGACAGGAGTGATAGCTTTATACATCTTCTTGAGAGGATCATCTCACGCCTTGCAAATTGGAATGAAAATTTTTTGTCGTTGGGAGGTAAAGAGATTCTTTTGAAGGCTGTGATACAATCTATACCGGTGTTTGCTATGTCTGTTTTCCAGGTTCCCAAAAAATTACTGAAAGAGATGACCGACGCGATGTCTAGTTTCTGGTGGGGTGATACGGATGACCACCGTCGGATGCACTGGATGGCTTGGTGGCGGATGTGTGTTCCAAAGAGAGACGGTGGGATGGGTTTCCGTGACCTACACTCCTTTAATCTGGCGATGTTGGCTAAGCAAACGTGGAGGTTAGTCACCAATCCAGACTCTCTTTGTGCTAGAGTTCTACGAGCAAAATATTACCCTCACGGAGACATCCTTAAAGCTGGTCCGAAGAAGGGTTCATCGTTCACTTGGCAAAGCATCGTTGCTGGTCTCAAGACTTTTAAGAAGGGACATATTTGGAGAGTTGGCTCGTGTTCTTCAATCAACATTTGGGAGGACCATTGGGTTCCTGGTAGTCCTTCGCGTATGATTCTTACTCCAAGAGGACAGTCTAATCTGAGATTAGTAGAGGAGCTGATTCATCCAGAGTACCACGCCTGGAACGAACAACTTCTGATTGACAATTTCAACCCAATTGATGTCCAACGAATCCTCCGTATTCCGCTGAATGAGGCGATGACTGATGACTTTATTGCATGGCACCTAACCAAGTCCTATTCGTTTACTGTCAGGTCGGCATATCATGCACAATGGAGTGCAAGCTTTGGAAGGAACATGATCAGGGGTGATGGCCAAGGTTCTATGGGTCCGAATCCTGTGTGGGACATTGTTTGGAAACTACAAGTCCCCTCCAAAGTTAAAATCTTTATTTGGAAGGCTCTTCATGGTACTATCCCCGGATTGGCAATTCTTGCGAACAGGCACATAAAAACTTCCGCACAATGCCCTATCTGTAAGAATGGTGCGGAGGATATTAAGCACCTGATGTTTACTTGCCTACGCGCTCGCCAAGTATGGAAATCGCTCGGACTTCTAGAGGTAATTGATGATGTTCTCCCTATTGACTGATCTGGTTCGGGAGTGCTAGAAGAAATTCTGAGAAACTATAATCCTAAGGTCACGTCCATGGGGAAAATAGGATTTAAAGAAGCTGTTGCACTGGGCTCCTGGTATATTTGGTGGCAACGCAGGGAGATGGTAAAAGGCGAGCGTGTGAAATCGCCATCTCGCTCGGCGTTCGCAATTCTTGCACTGACTGCAAACTACCAAGGAGCTAAACCTGGTGTTGTGCCACATGAAATACCGTGGTCCAAGCCACCCATAGGTACGTACAAGCTAAACGTTGATGCAGCTTATTTTCCTAATGGAACCGGGGCAGCAGGTGCTGTTCTTAGGAATGACAAGGGCGACGCACTTGCTGGTGGATGCTGGCCCATGTCAAATATTCTTGACTCGGCTACAGCTGAAGCCTTGGCGTTGCAAAGAGGTATGATGTTGATCGAGCAACTTGGCTGTGTTCCTGTCATCACTGAATCAGATTCTCTAGAGTTGGTCCAAGCATATAATGGTAAAGTTGAAATATGGAGTCCATAGCAATTCTGGTGGACTGTTTTGTACGTGCTTCAAGAATCGGATCAGTTCAAGTTCTACACTGCAATCGGGAGGCCAACTCAGTGGCGCATAAGTTAGCTCGCTATGGTTATGATTCGAACCAATCTTTGTTTTGGGAATGCGATCCTCCTAGTTTTATTATCCCGGATGTAATGAACGATGTAACCTTGTTTAAACTTTGATAAGCAGCAATATCCAGACGCACTCTTTTCCTTAGCAGGGTACCGAAAGGGACTGGAAGGTTTTTAATGAGTCGGCTTGCTGACTTAATATATTTGGAAAATTCAAAAAAAGCTGAACTGGTACCACCATGCTAATAACTTGTGGAGTGGTCATGTTGTAAAAAAGAAAAACTTGTGGAGTGGTCTTATCTCACTAGCTGGCTACTCTACAGTCCGTAAGAGGTATAATAGGAGCCTCCACATCGGAGTTTCTCCGTTGGTCACTAGTCCATCTCAAGATGAAGAAAGGCACTCTTGCTCTGCTCCTCCTCCTCACCTTTGCTTCCCACGGCACATGGTGTGCAGCAGCTGGAAGAAGCACCATGGCTGATGTTGCAGCTCATCACCATCTGAGGCCACATCTCCAGGTGCAGGCGCACGGATTGCATGGTTAGTAGCTAAGCTAGCGTGTATCAATCTCCTCTTGTGCTTTCTTGATGTTTTTGGTCTAGCCAAACTAAAGTTTGAGAGCAAAATGTGTTCCTGGATTTACTGCTTGTCCTCCAGAAACTGAAGGGAAGAGGCTCCTGGAGATAGAGAGTTCCAGGAAGCTTGGACACATGGCCGGCGGTGGCCCCGGCGGTGGAGCAAGCGGCGGCGGGAGGAACACCGGCAGCGGCGCGGCGAACACGAGGCCGCACAGCAACAAGAACGGCGGTGCTGTGGCGCTGCCGGCTGCGGTGACCTCCGTCCTGGCACTGGTTTTCACCACTACAATTCTTCTCGCCGCACTCAGCTTCTGAAGTACTAGTACTGATCTTGTTGCGGGTGGTAGTAATAGTATCTTTGTGCTAGCTGTGCTGCAGTTTCCGAACTAGTATGTCTAATTGTTTATCGGTATATGGCTGATATATTGTTCATTGGCTAGTCGTCAGCCTATATGTTCCTCAGTTCTTGAATTAGCAAGCATCAGATGGTTCAAACTTTTTTTGCGTCAAGATATTTCATATTTTTTATTTCTGCGGTCGTCATGTATTGTAACGATCCAACTTGATCTACACGAGGAGTTGCAAAGAAGCAAGGAGATCAGAGAAGATTGAGGAGGAATCAAGCAAGACAGAGGAGGGCCGAGGGCGAGACGAGAGATGGTAGGTAGAAGTTCAGAATTCGCATCTCATAATCGATAACGCTTACAACTGGCCCTAACTGGCAAATAACGACCCTGCGCTGTAGCAGGCTCGGTGTCCGCACTTACGAGTCCCAAAGCCCAGGGCCCACTAGCTAACCCCGATTACTTCTTGGGTCATCTGGTCGGTTATGGTGTTGCCCGTGACATGCCGGGTGCCACTAGCAAAAGCCTTTCCTTTGCGAAGAGAAAAAACAGACGTTGTCAGCGCGCCACGTGGTGGACTGCTACTACCCGTGAATCTGGTCAACGGGGCGAAATCCAAATTGGAAACGGCAGTTCGGTCCGTGCGAGCGTGCGATGTACAAACCATGTACAGGCTGGCAAAACGACGGCGTAGCAGCGCGGTCCCCGCGCGAGACGCTCGCGACAGGAAGCCCCCACGGCTGCTCATGTAGAGAACGTGGTGACGGATGTACATAATCTTTCTTTTTGCGGGAGCGGATGTACAAAACCTGTTAATACATATGGTACGTGAATTAGAAAATCTGAGATGTACAAACTACAGAAGATATAACTACACAAACACAGGTTGTATAAGTAACATGTTGTACAACTCACAGATACAAGTTGTACAACTAAAGAGATACATGTTGTACAACTAACAGGTTGTACAACTATACAGACATAGGTTGTACAACTACATAGACACATGTTGTAAAAAAGACAGACACAGATTGTACAGACACATTTATACAACTATATAGACCCATGTTGTACAACTAGACAGACACATGTTAGACAGACACAGGTTGTACAACTATATAGACACATGTTGTACAACTAGACAGACACATGTTGTACAGACACGGGTTGTACAACTACGCAGACACAGGTTATACAGACCACAGGTTGTACAACTATACATAACCGGAAGTACAAAAAAAAGTTCGTCGAAACCTATCAACATGGGATCTAATTTTGAAGATCTCGACGCGAGGAGCTCAAAAGTGAAAACGGCTCGTAATTTGGATAAACGGTTCTCAAGATATTTCATTTTTTAAAAACGAATCTAAAAATAAATGCACATAAAACCCTCCGCACGGAGAAGCAGAAATCTCACCAAAACTCTCTCGTGCTGCCACTTGTCACATATTCAAGCACCCACGGGGGACCGCGTGAAGGAAGAAGCTGACACTTGTCATCACGCCACGATCCGCTGGGTTCCCTTCGCAAATGGAACCCTTTTTTTAGTGATTTCGTGACATGCCCTCAACGTGGCTCATCCCTAGGGCTTGGGAGGCAGTCGGGCAGTATCCGCATGTGAACCCACTTAGAGCAACTCTATCGGATACATTACAATTTCAAATCGGAAAACCAGTTTCAGGTGCCCTCAAAATTGGTTTTCGGTTTGCAATCTCGTCAGTCGGAACACAAATGGTACTGGAAAATTTAAAAGCTCGCTAGATTTGACAAAGTGAAGCTTGCTGATTTCTTTACACGAACTGAAGTTCATACACAAACTGCGCCATGTTCATACATAAAAATCTAACCGTAAAAGCTCAACGACACCCTAACCCTAGAAGCTTGACGGCACCCTAACCCTACCAGCTTGACAATGGCTGTTCGTCGTACCCAAGGTAGAACTTGACGGCGGAGATGTGTTCGTCGTACCCAAGGTAGAACTTGACGGCGGAGATGCGCTCCGCCCATGCGAGCTGGTGCGCCTCCCTGGCTTCTTCGAGGTGGCGCTGAGCAGCGTCATCTCCGTTGATCGTCGCACGCTTGTCTTCCTGGGAGCTTCGTCGTTTTGCGCGACAGTGCTTGATGTGGGGTAAGATGTGCTTGTCGAGCACATCGAACCCACACTAAGCGCTGGGGCTCCTACCGCCGCTCCGGGAGTGCCGGGCGTGGTCCCGCGCCTGCCACAACCTCTGGGAGGCTCTCGTCCTCGTTGTTGCTGAGTAAGACCACCGCGCGGGAGCTCCCTGCCTCTCCGTCGTGCAAGTGGGAGGCCTCGAAAGGCCAGCGTAAACCGACCCAACCACTCCACCGAAGGAGAGAGCGCTTTCTCGCGGCGACCGAGATGCCAAAGTGACGCTCCTCCTTGTCGCTGCTACCGGGGCCTCCACCGCTCCTATCGGGGCCACGCACGAAAGAGCCGACCATCTTTTCATTGATTGCACAACGCAATTGCTCGTCGGAACTAAGCTAAATCACGAAGGAGGTAACTGAATCGCGCCAGAGGGATTGGGGGGCGTAACCGGGTATCCCTAAATGCCCCTCAGCACGCATCATCTAGTGGTGGAGGGGAGCCGTATTGGGTGCACCGGAAAGTTTTATCCGGGCCGGACCGATATACGGTGCATGTTCGAGTCTTAAAAAGACCGAACCCGCATATCAGCCCAGAATGGCTAGGGCGTTTTTTCATATATGGTAAAGTTGCTTTTCTGATTTATTCATTCAGTGTCCGCGAATTGAGGTGTCTCATATTTTTGTTGGATTTCATTCCACCCGCGGTAAAGTATATTGACCAAAGTGAATAATACCGGGTTTAAATCTATATATACAATTTTTTTAAACGAGGCAAACATTTTGCCTTTTATATTGATATAGGAGAAGCAAACATGGTGGCTGAGGCCAAAAGAAAAAAACTATCACATCATGATGTCTTAAGAAACTATCTCAGCTAAATGGTCATCTCCTGCGAGGATCCAGTTCTTTCCCTCATCCTTTATCTTTTGCACTAAAGCCCACGACATAGATGATTTATTGTTTAAGATGCGTGCATGTATCTCCTTCCGAATATCCTAGGTGAGCAGGGTTACGGTCGACCTACGACCCTTTGGGTGGGCTGTCAGGGCTTTGGTGATGACCTGCCAATATTCCAGGACAGTGGAACGTCCTGTTCCTAGATCTTGTAGAAGACAGGGGCAGGAGAACCATGTGGCCGCTGCACGCCAAATGCGACGAGAGTATCGACACTCACAGACGAAGTGCCTGGCCGTTTCTCCATGACATTTGAATAGTGGCAAAGCGGGTTGTGGGGCCATCCCCTTATGGTAAGGGGGACCGAAGTCCATAGCATGTTCTGAAACGCTAGCCATGTGAAAAATCTGCACTTTGGAAGCGCCCATGACTTCCACACAAGGGTTTGAAAGAACCATGGGGTGGCCCCGAAGAATTGAGGGTGATAGGCCGAGCCAACCGTGTAGCATCCATTTGAGGTAATAGTCCATATAATAGAGTCCGCATTTCGAGGAGTTAGCGTGATGCCCTGCAGGGACTCCCAAAGGTTGATGAACTACAAGATGTGCTCGCCAGTGAAGTTTTGCACTGAGATGTCGGCGATCCACTTGAGATTGTGTAGAGCGTCATGCATGTTTTTGTTCTTAATTCTTGGAGGCCTTGAAAATTTTAGGAGCAATAGACTTTGGAGTGGCTCCATTTAGCCAGGAGGAGGACCAGAAATTAGCAGTCATACCATCCCCGATTGTGACTCTCATCGCTGCATTGAATAGCTCTCTATCTGTCTTGTCACTTGGAGTTTCGGGTCCAACCCATGGCTTATCTGGGGACACCCACTCAAGCCAGAGCCAACGCAGGCGTAGAGCTCTAGCGAAGTTTTCGAGGTCCAGGATCCCTAGCCCCCCAGACGTTTAGGGCGGCAAACCTTCGTCCAACAGACCTTGCACTTTCTGCCGCTTACTTTGTCACTAGCAGCCCACATCATGCCTCTTCGAAGTTTGTCCAAAGCCTTTATGGTAGCCTTATCCGCCTTGAGAGCAGTTAGCAAAAAAATTGGAAAGGCGATGAGGACCGACTTAACTTGGGCATCACACCGTGCCTTGTTGAGAAGTTTTCCCTTCGAAGGGTTCAGCCTAGAAGCAACCTTGGCGATATATGGCTGGAGATCAACCCGACACAGCCTCCAAGCGATAGAGGGAGGCCTAGGTATTTGACAGGGAACTTGGCCATCAACGCGGAGAAGTTTTGCATAGTGGCATCAATGTCAATGTCGACGCAGCGGATGGGAGCAAATGATCTCTTCTCTATGTTTGTCACGAGGCACGTGTCCTGACCTAAATTCTGTAGCAAAGCAACAAGGTTGTTGATGTCATGCGGATCTGGTTTCAAGTAGATGACCGCGTCGTCAGCATAAATGGAGATGCGGGACTTGATAAAGTTTACTGGCAGTTGCTGAAGTAGACAGGATTCCGTGGCAAGCTCTAAGCTTCAAAGCAGAGTGTAAATTGCCAAGTAGAACAAGGGAAGGTGACAAAGAGTCCCCCTGTCCTAGTCCCTGACCGTGCAGAATCTCCTTTCTAGGAGTGCCATTCAAAAGCACTATAGAGGTGGTCGTGGAGAAGATGAGCGACACCTAGACACGCCAGCGTGGAGGGAAACCACGATGTTGCATCACATCCAACAGGTAATCTCATTGCACAGAGTCAAAAGCTTTTGCGATGTCGAGCTTTATGAGCAGCGCTGGAGTGTGATTGCGGTGAAGGCGTCTAGCGACATTTCGCACATACATGAATGTAGTGGATGCTTTGCTTCTTGATGAAAGCGCTCTGGCTACTTGAAATGATGTCGTTCATCTTGGGTCGCAGCCTGTTAGCCGCCGCCTTCACAATGATTTTCGGAATCACATGAATAAGGCTTATTGATCGAAAGTCTTTGATGCAGTCAGCCCCGTCATTTATTGGCAGAAGCGCAATATTGGCGATGTTCATAACATGAAAGTTGTTGATGGATATTTCCGAGAAAGTGTTTATGTCTTTCATAAGAGCATCTCCACCGACGCACCCAAATGCGCTCCCGATAGGGCTATTGGGCGCGCCGGCACGAAATCGTCCCCCAGCGGTGCGCCCAATAGCCCAAATGTTGCCGGCACGCCCCAATACAGCGTCCGGCAACCCCGCTTCGCGCCGAGGTTCTAGGAAGCAAGAGGGCGTGCCGGCAACCGCGACAACGCGTGCCTCGTCGAATCCTGACGGGCGGGGCCAACGCGTCAGCCACAAAACCCTTTCTTTTCTCCCCCAACGTCCTTGCGGCCTGAACCCCTCTCTTCCATACTGAATCGCTGAAAATGCTAAGCCATCTAAAGAGAGAGAAACAGACACCCGCTAGGCGCATATATGGGACAAGCCATATGTCAGTTGCGGAACCAGTCTCGCGTAAGCGTACGCGTAAGGTCGGTCCGGGCCGCTTCATCAACTCGATACCGACAACATTAGCAAGTGCACGCAAGAGGGTAACAATTATAGAATCGATGCCCATATTCAACATGTGTTCTAACCGTACCAGCAATACTATGCATAGATCGGCTTTGATACCACTGATGGGGTTCGTAGCAGAAAACAATAATTTTTCTAACTATCGCAACACCGAAAATTAGCCAGGATCTATCTATCTAGTAATGCTGTAACGGAGAAGTTATCGGATACGTACCCTTGTAGACCGATAAGCGGGAAATACGCTCCCGCACAAGCGTTGCCGATGAAGACGTACGTAGCCGACCTCAAGGTCGCGAAGAACTTGGCGCGACGAAGACGGAGGCGGTGCGACAACGATGCTCCGGTGCCGAGCCTGCGTGTTCGGCACCTCCGAGTACTTGCACACGTACAGACCTTGACGATGACCTCCGGGCTCCCCGATCCAGCCGAGATAGCGGAAGCGAGAACTTTGGGTGGAATCCCGCAGCACAACGGCGCGCTGCGGTATATAGGTCTCCCGTGTACACAATCCAGACGTGGGACCGTATACGCTGATAGACGGAGAGGGTGGAAGTGGATAAGGGAGAAGCCTAGGCCAACCGGAATTAATTCCTGGATTTATTGTGTATTTTCTGAATTAATCCGGCCTCCTATTTATTAGAGGAGAGGGGTTGCACCTCTCCTCCAATTGTCCATGTGGGACTAAACAAAAGGGAGAAGGGGGGAGGGGGGGTGCGCCGGCCAAAGGGGCCCAGCCGCACCCCATGTGCAGCCGCATGGGCCCCTAGGCCCAGCCGCACCACCTCCTTGGGGGGGGGGGGGAAGTCCCCCACTTGGGCCTTTCCCTCCGGGGTTTGGCCCATCTAGGTGGGCTGCCCATTTTTTCTCCTTTTTTATTTAATATTAAATTAATATAAATATATATAATTCTATAATTAATATATTTACATACTATTTAATCTCCCGTGACTCCGAAACAATTTCCAGACCACTCCAAACTCACTTCGGTCTTCCCCGGAACCCTTTCGTTCTTGCCGGAACTTTTGCGGAACCTCTTTTCTCTATACCTAAATAATTCCGATGTTTCCAAAACGTTCTCCAAGCATCGTCAAGACCTTAAGTGTGTTACCCTGCGGTTCGGGAATACTCCAGACATGGTCGAGACCCTTCGCTCGCCAATGACCGTCAGGGAGCCCTGGATGACTATGACGGCCCCTGTGCATTCCAGAATAAATCGTCGTTGAACCGTTAACATGATATGTTCACTCCCTTTGTTCCATCGATACTACCTTTGTCCGAGACACGATCGTCAACATCCTATGTTGTGTTTTATCTCGTTACCGACAAGGTTGCTTTAACTTGTTCCGTGATATTATATCTCCAATGACCTAGTCATACGCTGCGCAGCTTTACAGATATAATCTCACCGAGTGGGCCCAGAGTATCTTTCCATCACACGGATGAACAAATCCCGCTCTTGATCACTCGCCCCGACTACTTCCTTCCAATACCCGAAAGTGTCACCTTTATTGTCACACTATATAAGACATGACGTTTGATGCGATCAAAGTATCTTTCAGAAGCAGCGACTTGATATAATCTCACGGTCTAAGGAACAAGCTATCACGTTACTTTCCTATTGCAATATTGAACTTAGTGATACGATCCTTCTGCAATACTTTGGTGGGTAATGTCCAACAAATTATTCTACTAATAAAATGACTCCATCATCAACTGTTATGAATCAATATGATCGGGAAATCACGATCATCCATTGACTGATGAACTAGTTTATATAGAGGCTTAACTAGGGACTCTGGTTTGTTTACATACCACACGTGTATTAACAATTCCGATTAATACAGTTATAGCATGGTATAAAACTAATTATAAACTTAATGAGATAATGCAATAAATCCTTATTATTTATTTTCCTCTAGGGCATATCTCCAACAATCGCCGATGCCGCCACCCCCCTGCGCCTTGTCGACGCCGCCTCCAGGCACTGCCTACTCTCCGTAGTATCTTCTCTCGTTCGCCGCAGTTGGAGTCCGGCCGGCGCTACACCGCCGCCGCCTCCCAGGACCACCCTGCCTGCAAGGCACTACAAGAGATGTGATTTTCGTTGACAAAAACCCTGGTGACGAAATTGCATACCGTCAAGGATATGTCTTAATAGGTGACGAATCCATCTTTCGTCACGCAATTACGTGAATGCTTGACGAATTGATTTTTCGTCAACAAAAAATCGTCACCCATTACCAGACCCGGAAGGGCTGCCATCGTCTCTGTTAATAGGTGACGAAATCAAGATCGTGGTGTATGTAATCCGTCATTGAATATAATAAGGAGCCACATGTCAGGTTAAAATTATTTTTGTTATAATTTCTGAAATCAAGATCGTGGTGTATGTTGGGCGTGGATCCGTTGGACTGTTGGGCCATTATGCATGCGCCGATGCCGCCACAAGCCTGCTATGCATGGGCGACGTGATCCAGGCTGCCTGCATCCATGCGTCGATGCGCTCTGTCACGATGCCACACGACGCGCCACGGACGCAGTGAAGATCCTCTGGTAGAAGTGAAGATGGCGGTGAAGGCTATGCCCTGTCTTCTGAAGCTTGTGTTGCATTCCCTAGTGTGTTAGGGCTTTTATTTTATATATTTCTCTATGTTATGTCGTTGGCTGTAGCGTGAACTTTTTTATCTCTGTCGTGTTATATCGTGTTTTATGTAAGAACTTCTATTTATATATCTATATGTTATGCTTGTTATATTATGTTGTCAATAGATATGTCAATGGGAAACTAAAGGTTGAAAACTTTTATTTACTACATTTTTTTCTTCTCGGTGTTGTCAGTCGAAACTGAACAAACTGAAAGTGTTAAAACAATGGTACAACTACAGAGATTCAGAGATGGAGACAGAGACATAGTTTAAGCAAGACAGAGAGCACATGATCCACACATTAAACTTACATCACACTGATAACATATCTAACGAGTGATGACCAGCAAGTAAGTAAACCCTAGAGCAACAATGAAAAAATAAAATCCTAAAGCTATCAGATTCGCCTGCTTCTTCAACTGAATCATCTGTTTGAAGTTCTTGTTCATCTTCTTTAATTCTCCCTTTAGATCCGCATCCTCCACTTTTGGAGCAATGCTGGCAGAGACCAAATTCTGCACGGCTGACGGCAGATTAAGCTCTCGGGTTGCGGCCCCATTGAAATCTGACGGCAGATTCAACTCCCGGGTTGCGGCCCCATTGAAATGAATCAAGCCCTCCCTTTGAAGCCTCATGACGTAGTCATCGATCCATTCAAAATGGGTGCATTTCTTCACGATCTGAAACGAAATCATGAACCCTAAATCTCAGATCCAACGAAAAAGAAATGAGAGGAAAAACAAAATAAATATAGGAAAATCATGAGATCTAACCTGCCCCTCTGGCCTGCTCTCGCATTTCACGTAATCTCGGCCATAGTTGCCATTCTTGTCCTCCTTCGAAGTTTTCCGTTTGAGTGGCGCCATGCGTGGGCAGTCAGGACATCGCTCCATGGGCACTGGGCCATAGTGGGGCCACGAGGGGCGGGAGGCTGAAGTGGAGCTCGACATATCTCGTCGCCGGAGAAGAAGAAGGAGATGAGTGGCTGCTCTCGTCGCCGGAGAAGAAGAAGCAGAATAAAGGGGAGGCAATGCTGGGCTCGAACGACGCGGTGTGTTACCGCTGATATAGAACTGTGCTGACGTTGTAGATACGTAACTATTGTTTTTTTTGTAATAATTAGGGCACCTTTCTTTTTTTCAATGGTTTTGATCTGGATGTCACGACAAACAAGGTCTCCTTAATTACTCCTTCCGCGTGTGTCGCGTTAAAGTGCGCCGCTACCAGACAGGGCCTATCTAGGCGATCTTGCGCACCGCCGTCGAGTCGACCAGGGTTCTCGTCGAGGCGAGAAGAAATCCGTCAAGGCTGCAATCTGAGGCGGCGACGCGCATCAGCTGTGATTTCTCCTGTAAGTTCGTTAGGTCTAGATTTATTTTGATGTTCTCAAGATCTATTCTGATGAACGTTGGCACGTTCTTAACTGAATTGTAGGCAATGGATCGAAGTTGGATAACTGATGGCACTAATAAGTTCACACCTAAATACATGAAAGGTGTTAGCGATTTCATCAAGTTTGTGCGGGAACACTTGCCTAGGACAGATCAACCAATCTTGTGCCCTTGCCAGAACTGCCTAAATCTGATACGTCAGGATATAAAAGTTGTGGATCGACACTTAAATTGTGCTGGTATGTCCCTTACGTATACTAGATGGCATGCACACGGTGAAGATTCCAGTGATGATGAAGGGCATAGTAGAGAGGATGGTGCGTATGAAAGTGACAACGACGAAGAATTTGAGGAAGACAATGGGAACAGTTATGTTGATGATGCGTCTACTATGGTAGATAATCTGCAAAAGTCTGGAAATAAAGGTCCTAACCAGCCTAATTTGTATGCTAATCTCATTGAGGCAGCGAGAAAAGAACTTCATGAGGGATGCACCACCTTCACTAGGTTGTCGTTCATTATTAAGCTCCTTCATGTGAAATCATTCAGCCGGATAACAAACAGAGGATTTGATCTGTTACTTCTGTTGTTACGTACAGCTTTGCCAGACGTGGACTTTCCCAAATCTTATGCTGACGCAAAGAGTGTACTTTCTGATGTTGGGCTTGGGTATAAGACAATTCATGTATGCAAATTTGATTGTGCTTTGTATTGGGGAGATTATGAGAAAAATACGCATTGCCCTGTGTGTGGATTGTCAAGATGGAAAGACCTGAGTGGGAACAAAAAAATCCCTCACAAGGTGTTACGGTACTTTCCTATAATTCCAAGGTTACAGAGATTCTTTGTTAAAAGGAAATGTCGACGCATACTAGATGGCACAAAGAGAAGAGGGTTGTTGAGGAGAATGTTTTGCGGCACCCAGCTGATGGTGAGGCATGGAAGCACTTCGATAAGAAGTTTCAATGGTTTGCTGAAGATCCCCGTAACATAAGACTAGGTTTTGCCACAGACGGATTCAATCCCTTTGGAAATATGGGTAATGCATACAGTATGTGGCCTGTTTTTGTCATTCCTTACAACTTCCCACCATGGATGTGCATGGATCAATCCAATTTCATGATGTCATTGCTAATCCCCGGAAAGTTTTCACCAGGGAAAGATTTTCATGTATTTATGCAGCCACTGATAAAAGATATGATGCAGCTATGGAGTGGTGTGGAGACATTTGATGCATGCACAGAGGATTATTTCCAATTGCATGCGTTCCTTTGGTCGATTCATGATTATCCTGGATATGCCACTATGTCAGGCCGAAGCACAAGAGGCTTTTATGCGTGTGTGCATTGCGATGAGAATCCTTGCTATGAATCTTTGAAGGGCAAAATTGGATATGTTGGGCATCGGCGATTTCTTCGTTCGGATCACCCGTATAGGAAAAGCAGACTTTTAATGGAAAATATGAGGATAGAGATCCACCAAGGAAGTTTACACCCGAAGAATTAAAGGAGCATGTAGATAGGGTTAAGGATTTTGAACATGGAAAAAGTAGAAAGCGAAAGCGTGTAGCTGAAGGTGGACCAACCTGGCACCTGAAGGTCAGCTTACATTATCTACCATATTGGCCAGAACTTAAGTTAGCTCACAACTTGGATGTGATGCATATTGAGAAGAACATATGTGACAATATTGTTGGTACCCTTCTTGAACTTGAGGGCAGGAATAAGGACACAGTTAAAGCTAGAATTGATTTGAAGACATTCAAAATCAGGGAGAAGTATTGGTTGAAGAAAATTGTGAAAGAAGGTGACGTACCAGACACTTATGCGAAGCCCCCTGCACCGTGGACGCTTGACAAGGAAAAAAAGAAACATTTATGCAGGTATTTGGCAAAAACCAGATTCCCAGATGGTTATTGCTCAAACTGGGAAAGATGTGTGGATGTTGATGGTTGTAAGCTGACCGGTATGAAGACGCATGATTGCCACATACTTCTGCAGCGTGTGTTGCCGGCTGGCCTCAGGGGAATTGCATCGAAGGAAATGTATGAGGCTATTGCAGAGCTGGGAAGATTTTTTAGGGAGTTGTGTGCCAAAACTCTGAAAGTTGATGTGCTGAAACGATTGCAGGTTGAAATTGTTGTGATCCTATGCAAACTTGAGAAGCTCTTCCCCCCAGCATTTTTTGATGTTATGGTGCACTTAGCTGTTCATCTTCCTGATGAGGCTCTTCTAAGGGGGCCTGTTCATTATGGTTGGATGTATCCAGTGGAGAGAAGACTAGGTTACCTTAAGTCTACTGTCCGCAATAAAGCAAGGCCCGAAGGTTCTATTGCAGAGGGCTATATTGTTGATGAGTGTTTGATCTTTTGCTCTAGATTTTTCAAGGATGACACAGAAACAAGATTTAACAAAGATGATAGGAACCAAGATAAAGAGAGAAAACCTGACCGTGATGAGTTAGAAGTGTTTTCAGTTGGAGCTAAAGGTCTTGGGAAATCCACTTTGAAACATTTTGACAAAGAATTTGACAAAATGGTTTGGTTCGTGCTCAACAATTGTGAAGAGGCACGATGTTATGTCAAGTAAGTTAGCTTCACCAAAATTACTATTTATTAATGTTGCATACAAAATTGACTTGTAGTTGATATGTTTCGTTATTTGTTTCAGTGATTTCCGACAAGAATTAATAAGTCGTGGTGTGAATGACATCGAGAAGACGCTTGAGAGAGAGTTTGCAGGTTGGTTTCAAAAGCATGTGAGACAGTTGAACAATGCATCAGAAGATTTGAAGTCTCTTGCTGTTGGGCCAGACCAGCGTGTAGTAGTATACTCTGGTTGCTTTGTAAAGGGTGCTAGGTTTCGCACGCTCACTCGTGATAAAGACCTCAAGACTCAAAATTCAGGCGTAGTGTCAAAGGGATCTTTTGGTGACCAAGAAGAGAGTGAGTTCTACGGTGTTCTGCAAGAAGTTCTTGAGTTGCAGTATGGGACTAACAAGCACGGCGACAGATCAGTGTTCCTGTTTCGTTGTGACTGGTTTGACCTTGCAAGGAGGGGTTCCAAGATAAAAGATGATGGGTTTTTTAAAAGTGTTAATACTTCTGTGCTATGGTACAAGAATTCACCATTCATACTGGCGAGTCAAGCGGAAACATGCTTTTACTTGGAGGATACAAAGTTTGGTCATCCTTGGAAAGTTGTGCAGAAGTTTAGCCACAGACACGTATATGATGTTCCAGAAAGAGAAGTTGGCAATGAAGATGCATACGTAGGGAATGAAGATGCATACCAGGAGGACGAAGGTTCAGTGGATCATACATTTCACGATGTTGTCGACGTAGACGATCAAGCAGAGGTGGAAGAAGAGGAGGAGGATCATCGAGCTGATGAAATTGTACATGTTGATGCTCGCACAGTTCGTGAACTAGAGATTGAGGATGACAGTCACAACGTTGACATGGATATCAGCGAAGATGAACAAGTTGACATATCGGAAGAGAACAGAAGTGATGATGGAGGAAAAAATTCTGATATTGATAGCGATGTTGAATGATACCACACTTGTAATACATACAATTTTTTTTTGTTAGTACCATTTGAACTGCTTCTGTAATTCACACTTATGTTTTCGAACTTGTTATTGAATTATCCATCAAATCTGACAATCTCACAGCAACACAGCCGTGTCGCCTGGCACGGCAGAGAAACTCAATGAAACCCTGCCACGGCAGGAAATTCACCGAAACGCTGCCGCGGCAGAGAAACTCACCAAAACGCTGCCGCGGCAGAGAAACTCACCGAAACGCTATGCTGGGATTTGAGTCCAGTAGGTGTAAGAGCAAGTTAATTTGACAGCTATAATATGGACAAAAATAAAATAAAAATGCAACATTTAAATAGTAAATTCCAAGACATGTATAGTGCCTAAACTGAAGCAAATTCGACAATTGACAGAATTACAACCAGTAGCACGATAGGACTATTTAGTGTCTTAACACAAACAAATTCGACAAACTATGATTGAGTCTTAACATTGATTCTTAACCTAGGAAGGGGCTGCATAGTTGGACACACCAGATCCATGAGTGTCTACTCCAGATCAATTTCAGGCACATGGGAAGCAAACAAGTAAACCCCATCATTTCCCAGGTAGAGCAAGAACACATCTTGTCACCAATCTTGAGGTGTTTTTCCTTGTCCATGAACTCCTTCCAGCCACTCACGCAGAGACGACCATCGTCAGAAGAAATAGCGTACGTTGCACTCACCAAAGTTCTCGGATGGCACACAATCTTGATGTTACCATATTGTTCCATACGTTTAGGAACCAAACGAGCTGGGATTTTCTGTTCCATCAAAACACATAGGGTCAAGAAAAATGAAAACAATGGAAACAGTTAGCAAAACAGTACTTTAGGAATAAGAATAGAGTTTAGTACTAATTACCACGTGTTTGTTGTAATTTTCACTGTTTGTCCAGTTCAGAGTATGAAGCATTGGGACAACTAGTGCTCCTAGATCAAAATCTCCAGCATTGTGGTAGTCAACAAGGTATTCTAAGTTGTCCACCTGTAGAATCACTGTATGCATCATCCTCCAATTTATCATGGTTCCATCAGTAGCAGTGATTGAGTCAATAATGTCACGCTTCGTACGGGTCAACTGGTAGTACGCTGCAAAATTAATAAAACTGAAATAAGTGGAAGTAATTTGTGGCAAATAATTGGCAAACAAATAATAGAATCATCATTATGTGCAGAATAAAAGAAGATGCAGTAAGTAGGAAAATTACATGGATGGACGATTGGATGAGTTCCAGTTATGACACGAGTATCTTGACAAAAGGAGTTAATTTTGAAAATTAACTCCATGCCAACCTTGAAATCATAAACTCTAGCAAATTCATTCCAAAATCTTCCGTTCAGATAGGTTCTCCCAGCTCTGTTGGTAACATTAACAATGAAAGAAAAGCCATCTTTGGTTGTCAGTGTAGCTTCAAAAGTTGTCCTGTCGGAGGTTTTGACACCATACTTCTCAAGGAAATATGGTCTGATGTAGCAAGGGATCACCTGCAGAAGTGTAGAAACTTATCATAAACATGAACAATTAATTGGAGGATCATAACAAGAAGTTCATTATTTTAAAACAGAACAGTAATTAATTGACTTCATATAAATAGTTACATGTCCTAAAATAATACTTGTCAGTAATTCATGTAAATAGTTAGTCCTGAAATAGTAACTGTTAGTAAATCATATAAATATTTACATGTCCTAACATATTAATTGATTGTACTACAGATTGGGACCTTGAAATAACCATATTTGCATGTAGGTACATCACAAATTCACGCACATGCATTATCAATATAGATAACAAAGAACTGAATCATAATTAAACAGTTCATACGTATGGCGAATAACAATACCAAAACAATAAATTTGCTATACATGCTACCAGTACATATGGTGAAAAACATATTCATCTTCAAAAGCATTAGAAAAACAGATCTATTACCGTCTTGTCCTCAAAATCCTCTTGCAGGGTTTGCACGAAAAAACCTAGGGTGATGTTCCGACCGCCGCACATCCCCTTCTTGTCAAAACAAACAGGACACTGAAAAAATAAAAATAAAGAATAGATCATATTCATAAACAACGATCGCGACGATAGTTTTCTGTAGTCAAATAGCTGCGGATACGTACTCCATTGGTTAGCGCCATCCCTGATCTCGACGCTGAGCGAGAGTTTCAATGCTGGAGCAGAAAATGCGCGGCGGCGAGAGAGGTGTCGGCGGCGAGATACGTGGTGAGACGTGGCGGCGGCTGAGGGAGGGCGTGTGAACGAGGGGACGGTTGGATTCCAGAATAAATACCGCTAGGTCAAGAGGTGAGTCAAGGCGCCGGTAGTGGGATTTTGATGTGACAACACATATACCGCAGGGCCACATGTCAGTGGGTTAGTACATCGCCGGCTAATTTTTGTGTATAAACTAACCGCACCGTAATTATTTCTCCACCGGCCCCTGTCTTCTCAAATGGTCAGTCCCCACCGCTCCTCTGTTTCCCTTCTGCTTATCTTCTCGTCTTCTCCGCTAGCAGTCCAATCCTTTCTTCTCCCCCGCGGCGTAGCCATGAACTTCGTGGACTACTTCTCCCGGACGTTCACCGTCCAAATCCATGGCAGCAGACGATCGAGGCGGTGTACACCAACGATCCATCTGAAGTGCAGCGCGTCCTCGCCATGTACGAGGAATGGTTCAAGGAGGGAGACCCCAAGATCATGGGCTGGACATGGAATACACCCGCGCGCCGAAAGACAAGCAGTTGGCCGTTCTGCAGTTGGCCATGCGCCGCCATGTACTCATCTTCCACTACTCCAGGTATGAACTCCTTGCATGTCTAAATGTGTTGCCGTTTTGAGGGTTTTTTGTTTGAGCCTATATGCCACACTTTTAGATTCATAGTTATGGCCGAGAGAAGTTTCGACATCTAGTTCTGTCTTGCGGGTTTTTGATTATCCTTGTTGTTCCACAATTTTTGGGACTAGATGTGAGTCAAACAGATGGTAATGCCACGGATTAGGTTCAATTAGTAATGGTGGATCAACAAAAAAATAGAACAAGTAAATCAAATTAGAATTGGTACGTATAAACATCTCCATAAATGTTTCAGTGTATGGTTATTTTGTTTCATCCTTGATACTACTAGATGCTCAAACAGATGGCCATGCCGCTCATTGCGTTCATATTTATCCTCTACAATTGAATTCCAAATATGAGATAATTTGTTCACAATTTAAATTTCATAGTTGTATGTCTCCTTTGATTATTGCAGCGCTGACCATTGGCAGTCTCCGGATCTGGCGGATTTTCTTCGCTTCAAAGAAATCACCTTTGCTAGCGTCGACAAGAGGACGGACATAGGGGTTCTTTACCGCTGGGGTGGTGTCATCATTCCACCTTGGTACTATGTGGATCTCCAGGACCTGTACAAGCTCCCTCGGAATGACCACGTTGGAATGAGCAAGATGGCAGAAGACCTCATTGATCCCTGGTACAAGGACATGAAGAAAAAATTCCCATGGCAGGCACAATACAGGTGGGAGAAGATATCACTCGACCAGATCAACCTGGATTATGCAGCCATAGATGGCTTCGTTGCGTTCGAGCTGTACAGGGTGATGCTGGAAAGGCTAGCCCTTGGACTTCCACTAGGATTCCAGCCTGAAGAAGATTCAGACGATTCAGGAGAAGAAGTTCCAGAAGATTCAGAAGATGAGGAAGAAGCTTCAGATTAGGCCAACAAGCGGCAGAAGCTGGCCTACATCACTTCCTGAAATGTAGTTTGCTAAATTGCGTCTTGTTATGTTTATAGTTCGGTTTGGATGATGAACAAGTAAGACTTGCTAGCTGTGTTGCTTTTGCTCTGCGGTTGAAACAATGTTATGTTGGTGCTTCAGTTGATATTTTCTTCCTGATGAAAAGTATGCTACATAACCAAGTTTGCTTAAATGCTTAATTGCTTCCTGCAACAATGTTGATTCTACACCAAAAGACACATGTTTCATGGTTGATCAAGCTTTCGGCCTCGATGTTTTGACCATAATGCCCAAAATTCACTCCTAAGTGCTCATTTTTGAATCAAACTTGACCAAACCATTGTCAACATGTGTGGATCATATTTTATACATGATTCCACCAACACTGCATGACTCATATGAGTTTAAATTGATTTTTATATGAATTTAACCAATTTTCATGCATTATTTCCATTTTCTGGCCTTTTTCTTCCAAGAAAATGATTAACACACCTACAATTGTCAGAAAATTCTGAAAATCTACAAGCCCACCTATTATGTGTGCATGACCACTCACAAAAAAATGAAGCTCAATCTGAATCTTCTTTGTGCACCTGTTGCTTGAAACATGCCCTATCACCGACATGGTCGATGTGGACCAACCCATGTTGGTTTGAGCACCATAAGGTTTCACAAGTGCTGTCCAAATGAAAAACCCACAAACATGATCCTTGCAATCAACAATGTTGATTCTACACCAAAAGACACATGTTGCAAGGTTGATCAAGCTTTCGGCCTCGATGTTTTGACCATAATGCCCAAAATTCACTCCTAAGTGCTCATTTTTGAATCAAACTTGGCCAAACCATTGTCAACATGTGTGGATCATATTTTATACATGATTCCACCAACACTGCATGACTCATATGAGTTTAAATTGATTTTTATATGAATTTAACCAATTTTCATGCATTATTTCCATTTTCTGGCCTTTTTCTTCCAAGAAAATGATTAACACACCTACAATTGTCAGAAAATTCTAAAATCTACAAGCCCACCTATTATGTGTGCATGACCACTCACAAAAAAATGAAGCTCAATCTGAATCTTCTTTGTGCACCTGTTGCTTGAAACATGCCCTATCACCGACATGGTCGATGTGGACCAACCCATGTTGGTTTGAGCACCATAAGGTTTCACAAGTGCTGTCCAAATGAAAAACCCACAAACATGATCCTTGCAATCAACAATGTTGATTCTACACCAAAAGACACATGTTGCAAGGTTGATCAAGCTTTCGGCCTCGATGTTTTGACCATAATGCCCAAAATTCACTCCTAAGTGCTCATTTTGAATCAAACTTGGCCAAACCATTGTCAACATGTGTGGATCATATTTTATACATGATTCCACCAACACTGCATGACTCATATGAGTTTAAATTGATTTTTATATGAATTTAACCAATTTTCATGCATTATTTCCATTTTCTGGCCTTTTTCTTCCAAGAAAATGATTAACACACCTACAATTGTCAGAAAATTCTGAAAATCTACAAGCCCACCTATTATGTGTGCATGACCACTCACAAAAAAATGAAGCTCAATCTGAATCTTCTTTGTGCACCTGTTGCTTGAAACATGCCCTATCACCGACATGGTCGATGTGGACCAACCCATGTTGGTTTGAGCACCATAAGGTTTCACAAGTGATGTCCAAATGAAAAACCCACAAACATGATCCTTGCAATCAACAATGTTGATTCTACAACAAAAGACACATGTTGCATGGTTGATCAAGCTTTCGGCCTCGATGTTTTGACCATAATGCCCAAAATTCACTCCTAAGTGCTCATTTTTGAATCAAACTTGGCCAAACCATTGTCAACATGTGTGGATCATATTTTATACATGATTCCACCAACACTGCATGACTCATATGAGTTTAAATTGATTTTTATACGAATTTAACCAATTTTCATGCATTATTTCCATTTTCTGGCCTTTTTCTTCCAAGAAAATGATTAACACACCTACAATTGTCAGAAAATTCTGAAAATCTACAAGCCCACCTATTATGTGTGCATGACCACTCACAAAAAAATGAAGCTCAATCTGAATCTTCTTTGTGCACCTGTTGCTTGAAACATGCCCTATCACCGACATGGTCGATGTGGACCAACCCATGTTGGTTTGAGCACCATAAGGTTTCACAAGTGCTGTCCAAATGAAAAACCCACAAAGATGATCCTTGCAATCAACAATGTTGATTCTACACCAAAAGACACATGTTGCATGGTTGATCAAGCTTTCGGCCTCGATGTTTTGACCATAATGCCCAAAATTCACTCCTAAGTGCTCATTTTTAATCAAACTTGGCCAAACCATTGTCAACATGTGTGGATCATATTTTATACGTGATTCCACCAACACTGCATGACTCATATGAGTTTAAATTGATTTTTATATGAATTTAACCAATTTTCATGCATTATTTCCATTTTCTGGCCTTTTTCTTCCAAGAAAATGATTAACACACCTACAATTGTCAGAAAATTCGGAAAATCTACAAGCCCACCTATTATGTGTGCATGACCACTCACAAAAAAATGAAGCTCAATCTGAATCTTCTTTGTGCACCTGTTGCTTGAAACATGCCCTATCACCGACATGTGGTCGATATGCCCTGCCAAGTGAACTTTTCACATCCAACTTAACCAAACCTTTATGAATGTGTCTGTCTCAAATTTCATACATGAATGTACCAACCTTGCTTCACTCATATGAGTTTAAAATGAGTTTTATATGACTTTAACAAATTTTCATGCATTATTTTCAATTTTTGGCATTTTTCTTCCGAGGATTCACATGTGTTTTCACATTTTTCTTCATCATTCTAAAACATTGCATCATTCCTGCGAGTTTACAATGATTTTTGTATGGTATTTCCCAATTTTCACGCATTTTTTTCATTCTCTGGCCTTTATCTTGAACTAAAATAGACATTTGAACGTAACATTTATTTTATTTTCACGGGAAAAACATCGTTCCCTCCAAATTTTTGTACTTCCCTCCAGAAACGCCGATTTTTTTCGTTCCCTCCACTTCTCCCCGCACCCCAACAATCAAATTGTGAGCCCTCCCTTATATACGTCGTGCCTCCCCCTGATTTACGTGCATCTTAACTACTCCCCACCCCCATACCTCATCGCCTTGTGCTTACCCAGATCCGGTGTCCTCGCCGGCCGTTCCTGCCAGTTTGCCTCTCTCTTCCCGCTGGACGCCATGGCCGGCACTCGTCGAGGCGGCAAGGGCAAGGATGGACGCACACCTACGCCGAACAAGGCGCCCAATAAGAGGCGCCAAGGTAATAAATCGATCGCTTCTTTGAGTCCGATCCTCTGTAGATCTTGCATAGATCAGGGCTCGTTACCAATGATTTCTAAGTGATGGTACACACGACATGATTGGATTGATTGGTTAGCGATTGTTGTACGATCGAATCACGGACATCCTACCTAGGGTTTTATGTTATTTCCTTCCTCTAGTCTCTGCCTTCCCACGTCGTAGTTCTTGCCTAGATCTACTCGTGCGAGATGCTAATTTTACTCATCTTGTACAAATTAATAGATTATGATAACTGGACGACAATGACGCGCTAGCTAGCTACACTGTAATGAACAAATAGTTATACATAAATTTATTCCGTCTACTGGTCATATAATTGTTTGGATTATTCCAATCCCATGTTCATACTCACTGCTCACTGCAGCAATTTTAACAAATGTGTTTTCTTTTTCAGCTTCCTCAGAAAAACCAGTCAAATCGACATACGAGCTTGACAGGGACAGAGATTTGGAAGAAAATGTTGTTCGTTTAAGAAGCTTGATGCAGCAAAAATTTGGTCCTAGGGGTGCAGATCAAGAAGGTTTCACTGACTTTGCACGTTCATTAGTGTTCGGTGGGGCACAACGAGGGACAAGTACGACTCAAGACAAGGAGATAGAAGAGGACCCTGCGTACGAACCTAATCCTGAAGACATAGCTAATGCTGAGGATGACCTTGTTGCAGACGACGAGGACCGCAATGTCCGCAAAACTTCATCTCAGGTGTGTCCAACAATATATGGAATTGCATACGATCGAATTACGTGCTAACTGATTCATACTAATGTTTGATCAACTATCCTTTTAGGTACTCACTGTTTCTGCAACTGTACAACAGAAGAAGCGTTCCAGACCAGAAGTTGCACCACCCAACGTTTCAACAAGATCAAGGGCAATCTGCACCTGAAGCTGGGGCATCTGATGAGCCCACGGCCACTGCTGGTGAGAGCACTGAAGGACCACCGTCACCTAACCAGATCATGACATCTGGAGGCAGCAACTCATCTCCTGAAGAAAATCAAATTGTTACCATTCAGCGGCAAGGTATTCAACTCTGAACTACGGAGCTGGGCTCACAGACCGCGTCCCAGCTAGCTAACAAAACGCTAACTGAAAACTAACAGAATCCTATGTCTGAAACACCTAACTGAAAACTATCCAGCCGTTGCCGAAAATAGCCTGATGTGCTACAGTAAAAAACGACAGTGCTTCAGAGTTTATTTGAGGTTCAGAGAGAGAGAGAGAGAGCAGAGTTTGATCAACATTTCTTAATAAATTTTGATAATTTCTTATGTCTTATTTCAGATCCATTGACAGCATCTGGGCGTACAAAGAGAAAGAGAGGTGGACGGAGACCTACCATGGGCCATGGACTACACGAGTACACAAGAAGAAATGGTGGCATCAAGATGAAAATTGACTTCACTCCCGGCGTCAGGAGACCCAAAAATTATATTCATGCTGCAAAACTGAGCAGTGAGGTTGGTATTCACATCCGAGCCAAAATGCCGCTGGCAACACACTGGACGCAATACAAAAAAGATGAAACTCTCAAACATGTGATTCCTAATGCTATAAATACAGTAGCGGTGAGTCCACAATCTCTGTTTAACCTAATTATTACGTTACATGTTCAACTCTCTAAGCTTCTGGAAAATAATTCGTCACATTTTTGTAGGGAAAGTTTACCATGGACAAAAATGATGAAGTGGCCCAAGATGTGTGCACTGATATGCTGCAAGTTAGTATTCGCCAATTCCGATATAGGCTTAAGAAGCAGTATTGGCCCGAAATTAAAGATCTGACACTTGAGCAAGCATATCTCAAAATCCCTAAGAATGTAGAAGAGAATAGCTGGAAAGAACTGGTGAACAGATGGTTTGATGAGAAGTACCAGGTACATAATTCTTATTCCTTTCACTTACAGGTACTCAAATTAATCTTGAAATTGTACCATCTGGATAAGTAAAATGCATCTACTGAACATAGGAAGTGTGTGCAACAAATCTCACAAACCGTGGTGGTGTGAAACAGTACCATACCACTGGATCTCGAAGCTATATTGCTCACTACGAACATGTAGTAAGTATTTTTTTTTAAAATTCCAAAGCAGTTTATACTTCTGTCATACACAATGCACATTCTACATTTTTTCTAACAGAAGGCTCAGGAAGAGGCAGAGGAAACCTCTCCAATTGAATTTTATAGAAAAACCCACACTACCAAGGAAGGCAAAATGAGTACTGAAGCCAAAAGTGCTTACGTAAGAATAATTCATGTTACCACAAAAGTAATCTCATCCATTTTCTTTATGATGTCCATACATTGATTTCAATCTTCATGTAGGATAAAATGGTGGCACTTAAAGCGGCACCACGCAATGAAGGTGAACCTGAATTGACAGATGTGCAAATTATTCAGCAAGTTCTGCACGAAAAAGAATCTTCCACCACCAGCAACAGCACATTCCTACCAAGATTGGGCGTGGCATCAAGTTCCAGGAAGTCCTCTGTTTCAGCAACACGCATCCGAGAGTTGGAACATAAGCTTGCAGATCAGGAGCAAAACTCCATACAGTCAGCTGAAAGGTATCACACTGAGATGGAGGCACGAATGCAAGCACAGGATCAAAAATTTGAAGAACTTCAAAGGAAACAGCAAGAAGAACTTGAAGCTGTGAAGAAAGCTCAGGAAGAAAAGACTGCCGCGTATGAAAAGAGGCAGCAAGAAATGGATGCACTGCTCAGTTTGCTCCTTAGGACGTCCCAGCAACCATCCCAGGGCAACTGATCAAGTGCACCGCCATCCTACAGCATTCTTCGTCACACGTCCTTCAATTTCTTTGTCTTGCTGTCCTCATTGTACTGTCTTATGAATTTTTCTGTCCGTCAGACCTATATACACTATGTGTGCCACCATTTATGATATGATATTTTTTGTCTACCATTTTATATGTTTTCCCAAATTATATTTGTTTCCAAATTTTCACAAATATTACAAATTTTGAATTTATTGTCAAATTCAAAAGGTGACGGAAAATGTAACACCGTCACCATCAAATGGAAACACGTGGCAGCAACTAATGGTCCCACTTGTCAGAAATTTGTGGGTCTAACCAGTCAGCAATTTTTTGGGACCCACATGTCGGCAACCAACTGGTCCCACTTTTCAGAAGTTTGTGGGTCCAACCAGTCAGCAATTTTTTTGGGACCCACATGTCGGCAACAACTGGTCCCACTTGTTAGAAGTTTGTGGGTCCCACCAGTCAGCAATTTTTTTGGACCCACATGTCGGCAACAACTGGTCCCACTTGTCAGAAGTTTGTGGGTCCCACCAGTCAGCAATTTTTTTGGACCCAAATGTCGGCAACCAACTGGTCCCACTTGTCAGAAGTTTTTGTGTCCCACCACTCAGCTCCACGCGGGTCCCACATGACAGAATGCCACGTCAGTTCTTTTGGACCAATCAGAAGCATCCCTACATTTTGATATTGACGAAAGCTCCAATTTTCAGTGACAAATCTATTCGTCAACGATTAACCTCAACGGTGACGAATTTCTCTTCGTCAACATCAAACGGTTTGACAGTGATGAAAAAATGCATACCGTCACCCCGGATATTTTATGACGGAGCTTCGTGACGAACCCCATGACGAAAAAATTTCGTCACCCCCATGTAATCGTTGACGAAAATTGGCTAATGCATGACGAAAGTGATTTGTCAAAAAAAAATGTTTTCCTTTGTAGTGAGGTGTTCGTCGCATTGCGCAGCTCATTCTTCTTTGGCTAAATTTGTTGCTATGTTTTTTGCTTAACCTAGCCAATTGAATATAGATGGATAGCGACGACGAGCTCAAGATGGCCGACGCATTGCTCACCGCCCATGCGGCGACAACCGCCGTGCTTGATGAGCACTTGTCGGTCCTCACGTGCCTGCTTGGTTTGCTAGGGCAAATCAATGCCACTCCGAAGATAGGATGATCAAAGCCGGGGAAGAGGAAGAACAAAGATCGCAAACGGATGGAAGGTCATATGACGTTGTGGCAAGACTACTTCGCCGACGATCCCACACACGGGGAGAAGGAATTTCGCCGGTGGTTTAGGATGAGCAGAGACCTCTTCATGGATATTGTGACGGACGTGCGAGAGTATGATGACTACTTCAAGCTGAAGAGAGACTGCACCGGGCTGGTTGGTTTCTCTTTAATTCAGATGTGCACGGCTGCCTTGAGAGTTCTTGCATATGGAGCTCCCGCAGATACAGTGGACGACTACCTCGGCATGGCTGAGTCCACATGTATCAAGACCATGTATCCGTTTTGCAGGGCGGTTGTTGCAGTATTTGGCCAAAGTATGTGAGACAACCAAATGAAGCTGACACTGCTAGGCTCATGGCACAAAACGCAGCTAGAGGATTTCCTGGGATGCTTGGAACTATCGACTGCATGCATTGGGCATGGAAGAATTGTCCATTCGTCTGACAAGGAGTTTACAAGGGTCATGTTGGAGAGTGCAGTGTCGTACTAGAAGCTATTGCTGATCATGATTTGTGGATCTGGCATGCTTTTTTGGTTTGGCTGGAACTCACAATGACATCAACAATGCTCAACGATTTTTAACCGACTATCTGAAGGCGAAGCTCCACCATGCAACTACGAGATCAATGGCCATGGATATGACAAGGGGTACCATCTAGCAGATGGCATCTATCCAAGATGGTCTGCATTTGCCAAGACCATCTCCAACCCTCTAGGTAACAGTCAATCTCATTTTGCATCAAAACAAGAGGGTGCCAGGAAGGATGTCGAGCGGACTTTTGGTGTGCTCCAATCTCGCTTTGCTATTGCCATAAGAACAATAGGCGGCACCGCTTCCCGGCGCGCCCAATAGCGCACGTCCGACAACTTTGCCGGACACTGTATTGGGCGCGCCGATGAAGATGCTCTAAGGTCTTCTTTGATGATATGCCAGCATGAGCGGAAGAAGTTGGACGTGAAACAATCCGGCCTAGGAGCTTTGTCGGTTGGAAGATCCATAAGCTTTTGATCTCATCCTTGGAGAAAGGCAGCCCCAAATCCTCCAGATCTTCAATGGTTGGATCGACATCATTCCAGTTAAAGTCTAGAGGGCGCGTGTCAGGCGGTCCCAAGATGGTCGTAAAGTGGTCGTGGATGAGCTGCTCTTTCTCGGCCATGTTGATCACCCAACCCTCATTTCGTTTGAGCCTACGAATGACATTTTTTGGTGCCGAGAGTTGACGCGAAAGTCAAAGAATTTCGTATTGGCGTCAGTGTGAGGAAATTGATCCTGGAAGCCTGCCGAGACAGGGTTGGAGATGTTGTTTTGTTTGTGTTAACTAGTTGGCATGTACGTGCAACACACATCTTCAGAATTAAAGGGGATCATTTACAAGTAGACACAAATAAGCAACTGAAATAAACATTGCATTTTTTGCTGCCGGTGTGTCATAATTTAGTATTATAGACATGTCTTTTGAATTATATTTATTTCAATGAATATTTTTACCGAAACACTTAGATATGTCTCATAGTTCAAGGATGTTTAAGAGTGCATGCAACATCCACGCCCGTGTTTTCACTATTATTCGCCATATGATAAAATATATTATATTATTAGTTCTGAAATACTTGAGAAATAGCAATCAAGTACACATTATCCACTATTTACTTTTCTATGATGTGGAGTGTTGAAAAAATATCTCTCGTTAAATTCTCCATAAAATTTAAAATCCATAGTGTATGGCCTGCATGATTATAATTTTTTGATGACATAAATTCTAAAATATTCATTAGAAACTATTTTATTTTCAGAAAATCTTAATATCCTTATAAAAACTTCCAAAATAATTAAACATGTCAATAAAAAGGATGTTTGTTATTTTTTGGTATTGTTGATATAATTTATCTTTGCGCATGGGCTCCTAGCCGAGTGGTGAGAGTTATCTTTGCGCATGGGCTCCTAGCCGAGTGGTGAGAGCGCAGTGGCGCTCCTCCCGGGCAGCGAGAGTTCGACCCCTGATTTAACGTGTGTGTCACACAGTTATTCTTAATAAAAAGCCGCAGGGATTCCTCGCCTGTTGGTCTAGTCTTTTTTTAATACAATTATCTTGTATCCCCTTGTGATCTGCAATAGTGAAACACATGTTGAAGTACACAGAAAAGAGCACAATAATTGGTCAAATTAAGTAATATAATTAATGATGATGAAGTGAATGAAAAATACTCAGACCATGTATAGTTCAGCAGTAGAATAGTAATTAGCCCCATTCGATTTCTATATATCTATACCTAATAATAAAAACACAAACGTTTCTTCCTCCCGTTTTTTCGTCCGTCGGCGCTTCGTTTCGTACATCGTCATTCGCATCGCCCGCCCCGATCGGCTCGCTAGAAACCTTTTCCTACGCTCTCGATCCGGACTCTTCTTTGGGCGGAAACGATACAGACTCTCCTATGGGTTGGGTGGAACCTCTCGCATAAATATGCCTCCCAAGAGCGTCCAAGCAACGCACTTAGCCGGCGAAGCAGGGCACGAACCGAGGCCATCGAAGACGAAGCGCACATCGAGGTCTCATCTCACTCTAGGCGGCCGAGGGTGATTCGCCTTCGTCTTAAGCCGCCGCCATGCATGCGTCGGGCCGGCCGGTGTACGTCGCACCATCGAGAACTATTCCACGTCGCCCCGATTCCGTATATATACAGATATCGAGGAGGCAATATCGACCTCGACGAAAACTACCCAATACCCGCCCTAACCCATGACCATCGATCGAAGAAGCGAGGGAGCAGTTGGTCAATCCGCAAAGACGCAACATGAAGACCCTGACCCTGATTTCATAGCGCGCCCAGCTCTCTACGGCCATCTCTAGTGGCCGGGAAGGAGGAAGGCGTCTCGGGAGCAGGAGAAAGCGACGCGGACTCCTCCAGGACCATGAGGCGCGACAATGGCTGACGGGTTTGCGATCATCGGGTTCCGAGGCGCTTCGCATGAACGTCTTTGCCAGACAGCCGTCAGTGACTGTGGCTTCGGCTTCCATGGGGCCTGCGTCGGTGGGAGCAGCTCTGCCGGTTTCTTCATGCGATGGTTCGTGGTTGTGAGGTGATTCCGGTGAGCGGTGGCTGTGGTACAGGGAGAGGAGGCGGGGGAGGCCGGCCATGCACCCCATGCTCTGCCGTGACCGGTAGCGGAGGGCGGGAGGTGGACAAGGAACGACAATGAGCAGACTTCGTCGGGCGTCGGCTGCATCGCTCCACTCGTCAGTGTCCACAGTCCTTTTTTTTTGAAACACAGTACAACACAGACGCTCACATACACGTGCACACACTCACCCCTATGAACGCACGCACGCACACCCTACCCCTATGAGCATCTCCGAAAGACTGAGCCGACGGTTGGGTCTTGAGATTGACGAAGTCACCACAGGCGCCTCGCTATCGACGGGAACGTCGCCTCCCACTGAAGAATATTCCGTCTAAATGAGAAACACCAATGTCAAACCTGGGGTTTGAACTCTGGTGAGCTGGGGGTATAACCACCCTCCTAACCATCTTGCCACAGTCAAGTTCTCAGTGTCCAGTCCTGAAGTAACGAAACTCAGTTGGCCGATGCCGATCGTCGTAAACTCGTAATACACCGCCATCGCCTATGACTGCCGCCGTGGGCCCGTGGCATCTTACAATGGCCCGCTAGAATAAGTGCGGGAATTAGTAGATGCAGACGCATCAAAGCTGTGATGGATGTCAGCATCACTAATAGCCTCTAAATCCCTCTGGCTTTCCTTGCTTCGCCTCTGGCAGATGTTGATTGCTGTGTCATGCGTGCTAGCTTAGCTTCCCCTAGCTGCTGTTGCCTGCTGTGCTGCTGCCTGTTAGCTGTTGTGCTTTGCTCACTAGCTGATGTAGCTTGGGGAAGATGCAATGGCTGTCCACGGACCACAGTCCCAAACGGCAACCTCCACACCACCACCGAGCTATGTCCTCGGTGGCCTCCCCACCTCGACCCTGCTTTCACGGACCAAGTGTGAGCCGCATTCGAACATGCCAAGTATCATTTTCTCGAAAAGCTCTAGTCCCGCCGCCGAAGAGACAAAATTTTTAGAGACCTCTCGAAATTGACATGTAGATTCAAATGTGACGCTTCCTATAACGGATAAATAGCGAATTGGGGGTAGAGTTTCACGGGTCGATGGACTTTCGGGGAAAAAATCACCGATGTTTTTCATCCAAAAATTGATTTTTTTAAAAAAAAATTCAGCCGTTGCAACGCACGGGCAATTTTGCTAGTATATCTAAAAAACAAAAGGAACATGGACATGTATAGAAACATGATATACAAGTTCTCGACTACAACGGCTAGGAACATGATATACAAGTTCAAAGGAAAATCTGCATCTTTTACATCACTTCACGGAACATGTCTTTAGGAGTACTTTCAGTAGTAGTGTCGTCGTTAACTCGATTTATACAGGTCCCGTCTCGATCAAGCGAGGCACGTGCTAGTAGTAAATACTAAATACTACTCCACCAAGGTCAGCTCCGCAGCTGTAAGCTCTAGCTATGTGCGTCTGCGGACAGCACAAACTGAACAGATCACGCACTGGCATCACCTCTCGGCCGGAGGCGAATTCCAGGGTGCGAAACCATGGAGTCCGGCGGGCCACTCCCACGTTCCCCACCCGACGGCCGCCATAGTTGGCACGCTGTCCTCTTCATCATCAATAATCCTGCCAATTGATTCTTCACCGTACTGACTTCGTCAGGCGAGCTAAATTTTGCTGTAAATGTCTCCTAATTGGAGTCGTGGGTTTGTAGCGCATCGGGTTCATCGTCGGCCCGCTAGGCATATCAACCGTGGCCGCGGCCGCCGACGCGAACGCGTGGTCTGGGACCGCGCTGCTGCAGGCGCTCCTGGGCGCGGTTGCTGCAGACTCTGCGTCTCGGTCGCCGGCGCGAACTCCTGGTCTGGGACCCTGATACTGCTTCCGCTCGTGGCGCGGTTGCCGCCGACTCGCGCCTCGGCCGCCGGCATGAACTTCTGGTCCTGCCGGGACCATGCTACTGCTGCCGCTCGTGGGCGCAGTCACCGCCGGCGCGAACGCGCATGGTCCGGGACCATGCTGCTGCTGCCGCGGTGGTCCTGCTCTCCAGCGTGCTCAAATTGGATGGGACGGGTGTCAGGTCTCTGACTGAACAAGCTACAATGAAGAGATTCAGTTATCGGACGGCCATCGTCGCTTCACTCCGACGGCTACGATCGATTCACTCAAGTATCCTTTTACTGTTTCTTTTCCAGTGCTCTAGCTGTACTAAAGTCCAGCTGCGCCTGGCATCTTCTCCATTCGAAGTCTATCAAGTGTTGTAGCAAATATACCTAGCTTATACTCTATACTCGAGCCCTAAGTCGGGGTAGCTGAAAGTGAGGCAATTTCTCCCTGATCTCTATCTGTTTTGTTGCGATTCGTTCAAGCATAGTCATGTCGATCCCATCCGGGACCTGACAATTGGTATCAACGGTTGACAAGCCAGAAGGAGAACTTCAGAAATCCCCAATTTTCCAACTCCCTTTCTGCTACCAAGCCACAACCTAAATCAACGGTTGACAAGCCAGAAGGAGAACTTCAGAAATCCCCAACTTTCCAACGTGCTCAGTAACAGCATGCGACTCTGACAGATGAACTGAAGAAGAAATTACAAATGGAAAAAGAGAGAACAGAGTACATTGAATTGCTTACTCAACAAAAGCTTCCTCCAATCCATACCGGCAGAAAATCCGCACCGCCTGGATTTGCTGGTTTTGACAAAGACATGAACCATTCACATGAGAAAAACTTATCTCAGCAATCAACCCCCGTTTTCAATGATAATCAGAAAAACAACTCTCGGTTGAAGCAAATGTGGGAAGGCTATGCAAGGGACTATGAAAAAGAAATGCGAATGCAGTTCTTTAAGTCAATCACAAAAGGACCGAGGATGGACTTTCCTCGTTTCGATGGCGAAAATCCAGTGGGATGGATAAGACAATGTGAGAAATATTTCCAGATGGCTGCAGCACCAGAGGAGTACAAGGTCCATTTAGCTCAGTTGTATTTTATTGGAGCTGCTGATGTATGGCTGCGACGGTCGGGCTTGCACCGCCAGCACCTGTCATGGACTCAGTTTTCCGAGGAGGTCACCAAGCGGTTTTCAAGTCACAGTACCTATGAGCTAGCTGAGAAGTTCAACGCTGTGAAACAAAACAACCTCACCATCAAACAATATACAGAAATCTTTGAAGAACTTATGGCTGACGTCAGAGAGGAGAATCCTGGTCTTCAAGAAGATTGGTTCATATGTTGCTATGTTAATGGTATGCGAGACTCAATCAAAGCTCAATTGCGCCCTGTTAGGCCAAAATCCCTTACTGAAGCATATTGGCAAGCACGTGAAATAGAACAATGCCAACCAGTGAGAAAGGCTTTTGTGCCACAATTTCAGAAATTCACAAGTTCAAATAGCTACAAACCAACATCTAAATTCACACCAGTGGTGAATTCAGTACCTGAGTCTACGGGAACAAAACTTAGAGCTAAAGGAGATTGTTGGAGGTGCGGTGAACCTAATTGGGCACCTGGTCATAAGTGCAGACCGATCCCTGTGTTAAATTTCCTAGCCCAAGCATTGGACCAAGAACAATTGGAACAACAAATGTTGCAACAACAAGATGAGGAAGAAAAGCCAGAAGAACCACCTAAACTTCAGGCACATATCGCACAAATTTCGTTGCAAGCAATTGGTGAAGAACACTCCTCAACCACTCCAACAATCCTGGTGACCATTAATGGAAAACAAGCAGTAGCCTTAGTTGATTCTGGCAGTAGCAATTCTTTTATGAATTTGGAATTTGCTCTCAAAAGTGGATGTGCGCTGCAGCAAGCGGAACCTCGGGATGTGAAGGTAGCTGGTGGTGGTATGCTTATCTCAGATTCTATAGCTCACGAATGCAAGTTCCATACTGCCAAGCATGTGTTCATGGAGACTTTCAGAGTACTCCATTTACCTGACCATGAAATTATCTTGGGTTGTGACTGGCTAGAGAAGCACAGTCCATTCACAATGGATTTCCAAACGGCAGTGCTGAAGATACAAACAGATGGTAAAGAAACAGTATCTATTCCTATCTGCAATTCTCAAAAATTGCTGACTGAAATCCAGCTGAGCAGATGCATAAACTATTAGCAAATGGTGCCACAACATATATGCTCCAGCTCAATATTCCTAGTGCGAGTGCAAAGGAAACAGAGGAAATCTTGCCAGCATTACAAGAAATACTGGACCAGTACAAGGATATTTTCGCAGACCCCAAGGCACTCCCTCCTCATAGACAATGTGATCACTCAATACCATTAGTTGCTGGTGCCACACCACCAATGTCCAGGCCATATCGATTCCACACAAGCAAAAAGATGAGATGGAAGCTCAAATTGCAGAATTGTTGAAAAACAAAGTCATAAGACCTAGCCAAAGTCCTTATGCTTCCCCGCAATTCTTGTCAGAAAAAGAGATGGTTCTTGGAGGCTATGTGTTGATTACAGGAAGCTCAACGCATTAACTGTCAAAAATAAATTTCCTATCCCAGTCATAGAAGACCTACTGGATGAGCTGCATGGTGCAAAGGTTTTCAGCAAACTGGACTTAAAATCTGGCTACCATCAAATAAGGATGAACCCGGAACATATAGCAAAGACAGCTTTATCGACCTATAGTGGACATTATGAATATTTGGTAATGCCTTTCGGCTTATCCAATGCTCCTGAACTTTTCAAGCACTTATGAATGAAATGTTTGCTAAGTACTTGCGCAAATTCATACTCGTCTTCTTTGACGATATATTGGTATATAGCCCAGATATGGCAACACATCGCCATCACTTAAAAGTGGCACTCGAGTTGTTGAGAGCAAATAAACTATTTGCCAAGAAGAGTAAATGTGTTTTCGGTACTAAACAAGTTCAATATTTGGGTCATGTAATTTCGGGTGAGGGTGTGTCCACTGACCCCGAGAAACTGGCAGCAGTAGCTGATTGGAAAGTACCAACAAACATCAGTCTCTTGAGGGCTTTCTTGGGATTTACGGGGTACTACAGCGCTTCATCCAGCATTATGGCATGATCTGCAGACCTTTATATGATTTATTGAAGAAGGTTCCATTTATCTGGCTTCCTATCCATGATCAAGCTTTTCAAAGATTAAAGCAAGCTTTAATGACAGCCCCTGTTCTTGCCCTTCCAAATTTTGAAGCTCCCTTTGTCTTAGAGACTGATGCCTCTGGAAGCGGTCTGGGTGCGGTACTGATGCAGGAGGGACGAGCAATTGCATATTACAGTGCAGCTCTTGGACAGCGAAATTCCAGTCTTTCCACTTATGAAAAGGAGGCTCTCGCTGTTTTGGAAGCTGTAAAGCGCTGGAGGCATTATTTCCTAGACAGTAAACTCATAATTCGTACAGACCACCAAACTCTAAAGTTCATCACAGACCAACGACTTGCAGAGGGCATTCAGCACAAACTAATGTCCAGGTTACTTGAGTTTGATGTAACAGTGGAGTACAAGAAAGGGAAAGAAAACACTGCCGCAGATGCTCTCTCCAGGAAATTCTCTTCATTTTTTGCAATATCAGCAGTTACACCGACATGGATGTATGAAGTGATCAACAGCTATTCAGCAGATGATCAAACACAAGCATTAGTACAGAAATTTTTAATCACGCCTCCTCCAGAAAATTTGACTACTCAATGCAAGCTGGAATTCTCAGATACAAAAAAGGATAGTGTTGGGACAAGACAAGAAATTGCAAGACAAACTCTTAGCTGCCTTGCACAAATCTGCCATTGGAGGTCATTCCGGCATTAAAGCTACATACCAACGTGTCAAGAAGCTGTTCTATTGGCCAGGTATGAAGTCAGCTGTTGAACTCTTTGTCTCTCAATGTCCCATATGTCAACGATCAAAACACGAAAATTGCAAGTATCCTGGACTCTTAGATCCTCTTCCCACACCAGACATGGCTTGGCAGCATGTCTCTCTTGACTTTGTGGAAGGTTTACCGAAATCAAAAGGTAAAGAAGTAATCCTAATAGTGGTGGATAAATTTACAAAGTACTCTCATTTTATTCCCCTAGCACATCCCTACTCAGTACAATCAGTAGCTGATGCATTCATTGACAATGTGATGAAACTGCATGGTCCACCAACGATGATCATATCTGACAGATACCGCATTTTCACCAGTGGGTTTTGGAAAGCAATCTTCAAAGCATTCCAAGTAGACCTCCGATTCAGTTCAGCATATCATCCGCAATCTGACGGTCAAACTGAACGGGTCAATCAGTGCCTCGAGTCGTACTTACGCTGCATGACTTTCAATGAGCCAAAGAAGTGGGCAGAATGGTTTTCATTTGCCGAATTTTGGTACAATACTTCTTTTCATACAGCTTTGAAGATAACACCATTCCAAGCTCTGTATGGTTCTGCTCCTCCACAGATTAGTGAATTAGCAGTGCTAGGCCCTCCGGAGTTGGAAGCAACAGAATTCCTAGAAGCTAAGCAGGCCATGCTGACACCATTGAAAGAAAACTTGGCTCAAGCTACTGCAAAAATGAAGAAATTCGCTGATAAAAATAGATGTGAAAGGCAGTTGGAGGTTGGCGACATGGTGTACCTAAAAATGCAACCCTACCGAATGCAAGCTTTTGGTCTGAGGGGCTCCCTAAAATTACACAGTAAATTTTATGGATCTTTTTGTGTGCTCAGCAAAGTGGGAAATAGAGCATACAGGTTACTCTTGCCGGATGGTGTCAAGATCCACCCTGTTTTCCACGTAAGTCAATTGAAGAAGCATGTCGGACCAAATGTGATCCCAAGCCCAGATCTTCCTCTAGTCAATGAACAGGGGCAAATTCACACTGAACCATCTTTGGTTTTGCAAGTGCGTCGGATTCCTCGCAACAATGAGGCAGTGGTACAGTGGTTGATTCAGTGGGAAAATCTATCTCCAGAAGAATCCTCTTGGGAAGATGCTGACTTCATCAAGCGAGTTTTTCCATCATTCTTCCGGACTACTGTCGATGCTTGGATGCATTCTTCTTCACCTGCTTGAGGACAAGCAGGCTTTTCAGTGGGAGGCATTGTCAGGTCTCTGACTGAACAAGCTACAATGAAGAGATTCAGTTATTGGACGGCCATCGTCGCTTCACTCCGACGGCTACGATCGATTCACTCAAGTATCCTTTTACTGTTTCTTTTCCCGTGCTCTAGCTGTACTAAAGTCCAGCTGCGCCTGGCATCTTCTCCATTCGAAGTCTATCAAGTGCTGTAGCAAATATACCTAGATTATACTCTATACTCGAGCCCTAAGTCGGGGTAGCTGAAAGTGAGGCAATTTCTCCCCGATCTCTATCTGTTTTGTTGCGATTCGTTCAAGCATAGTCATGTCGATCCCATCCGGGACCTGACAACGGGAAGGACCGTGGCCGTGGTGGATCAGGGGCTCGAGGTGATGTATGCGGCGCGAGGATTCCGGGGATAGGCAGCAGGATAAGGCTTATTTTCAAGGTGACAATCCGTGTAATTTACAGGGATAAAAATGTGTGTTGAGTTGTCAAACATTGGAGCGATCTGAAGCGTTGATCACATATTAAACAGTTGTGATTTAATGTATCCCAACATGTTTGCTCTTTTAATAGTAGTATAGATGTTTGACAGAAGAAAAAAAGCAGCTACACCCGTCGTTATCGGATGGATCGATCCAAATAAACTTATACTATGAGCTTCCACGTGGCTGTTCTTGACTGGGCTGTCGTCGGCTGTCGGCGCCTCCACACCCACCCCGGCGTGCGCTTCTTCCTGACGGTCGTTTGAAACAGTGCCTGTCCAAGAACGAAGCCCATCAGCAAACACTGATTTGTGGACCACGTGGCGTAACAGGGCCCCCTTTTCTAGGTTGACTTGGATCGCTCCCTTATATTATGAACATGTCGGCCGATTATGGGAAGAACTAATTGAATTGAATTAGTTAAAGAAAAAATCAAACTGGAAAGGAAAATGGTTGATGCACAAATTTCGTACTATCCAATAAGACATGGAGGACACTCTTTCGCACTACAGTTTCCCTGTTGATAACGACAGCTAATACAAAGCTTAAATCAACAGATAGACTCCACACTCTTAAAGTTGCCCATTATCGAAATTTTAATCCTTGAGAGAAATGGACGTCGTGTCTTCAAGAAGATCCCTCTAGGTACGGTGTGTTCTTGATCCTTCATTTCCTGTCTTTTCGCTTTCAGGGTGGCTTGTCAATCTTCTTTCTGCTCTCTCTCTTTCTTTATGTGATGACATATTCAAATAAAAAGCAAGATTTGGTACTTAATTCCTATCCAAAAGAAAGATTTGATATCTGAAACTATTTACAAATCCTCTATTATCGTTTCTTTTTTTTTTTTTTTTGAATTTTTCATACTTGTATTCATACTAGAAGGAACCAGTACAAGGATGGCTTACAAGCAAGAAAAAAGGAGAAATACAGTCCGTCGCTGCACCACGCCGTCGTCGCCTCGCCGAACTCCAGCGGAGCTCGCATCCATGGAGCAGAGGTGCTCCTAGCCCAAAGGCGTTGCTGAGCCGCGTCGTCCACCAGCCCCGGAGAGCTGGATTTGAAGACGGTTGTACCGCATCGGCCGGGGCCGTGGCCCCAAGCATCCTCTGCCACCGGATCCCGGCCAGCGCCGCAGATCCACCACCCTCCCGCCGCACCACCACGCAGCAGCCGAACCGCACCTCCACCACCACCTCCAGCCTTGCACTCACTCACCACCCGCCAGCCGCCGAGGCCCGGAGAAGCAGCGGCAAACGGGGACGCACCTGCGACCATGGGGCGCCGCCGCAGACGACGCCGTGGAGGGGAGGTCGCAGAACTGCAAAACGTCGACGCCGGCCACCCCGCCTCCGCCGCGCCGCCGCAAAGACCTCTATTTACATCACCGGAACGCAGATCCGGGGATCCCCCACCCTCCCGCCGCCGCAGCGGCCGGCGGAGGGGAGGAATCCCACGGATGCGCCGGCGGCCGCCGGGAGATCCCTCGAGATCGCCTCCAAGCACTGTAGAGAGAGGGAGAGTCCAGAAATATCGAGTGAGTGGCTCTATTATCGTTTCTTTTAATTCTATGTAGATTTGGTACTTAATTCCTGAGCTGGGCAAAGCTGTACTGCTGATTTGGCACCGCTCACTGTTATTTGTGTAGATTTGTGCTATTCCTGTCATATCGAGGCTGATTGAACGGAAGCATACATCTTCTTGTAGGTAACTATTGCTGGGATTTAGACGCCGTGCCCAATGGCCGGAGTTGAACAAGAAGACGAGATGGCGTCGTTGCGGGAGGCTCTACGGCAGCAGAGTCTTGCCGTTGAGATGCTCAAGGTCGAGCTGGAGGAGGAGAGCACGCGGCGTCCTCGGGCGCCGACGAGGCGCTGGCCATGATCCTGCGGCTGCAGGCGGAGAAGGCGGCAGAGCGGATGGAGGCGGCTCAGTTCCGGCGGGTGGCGGAGGAGAGGATCCTGCACGATGAGGACTCAATGGCGTTCCTCAAGGCCGTCGTCTTCAGCAAGGAGATGGACATCAGATCCCTCAAGAATCGCCTGCTGGCCGTCTGCGGCAGCAACGATCCAAACGCAGCGGCCTTCGGCGGGGATGGCGACGTCGACCTCCCCTGGCTGAAGAGACTGGCCAGGAACGGCTTGTCGTCAGGGAGGAACGCCTCTCTTCCGACGGCGCGGCTCGAGGAGTTATGCTCAGAATATGGTGCCGTCGGCGAGGATGGCGACATGAGACCGGAGAGGACGGTGTCAGACATAGGGGAGGTGATACGCAGGGAGAAGGAGTGGGTAAGATCCTACGTGAGCCACCAGGCGCCGCCCCGGCTGCACCGGTCGGCCTCTCACCGTCTCCGGCGGGCGCCAAGCTACTCCGCGCAATGTGGCATGTCTCTTCCAGCAGGCAATGTCCATGACAAGTTTGAAGCACCGGAGAGCGTTGCTTCCCACGCCCCTCCGAGATCTAGCAGAAGGTCTTCGCCGGAGATAATCTCCGAGGAAGACGAACTGATCTCGTCGTCGACACGGGGCGGCGATCACGATGGTGGCAAGCCTAGAAACGAGCACCTGAGCATTGCTGAACTGGGAGCTGGCATTGAGCAGATCAAATGCAGTGTAAAGAATCTCGCGACCGAGCTCAGCAGAATGAGGGAAACCAGTGTGTCCAAAGAAGACGCACAGATGCAATTGCTGTCCGAAATCTGCGCAAAGCTCGACGCCATAAGCAAGCAACAGAATGGTGTTCATGGAGACGGAGACAGGATAAACACTAGCAGAGAGGAAGGCAGTTCTTCCAAGGGGGTGAATCCGCCACAGAGTGAGCTTCTGCTGAACCATTTCATTGAGGTTTGTGCCACCATCTTCTCTGCTCTCCTTGCTAGGCCCTTGCTCGCTTCCATGTCATTCTTTAGGTGGTTCTTTATTTTTGTCTTAGCTGTGGTGTTCACGAAAGCTCTGATGAGTTCATATTCACAATGACCTTCTTTAGGTGCTTCCTCATTTTTATCTTAGACGTTAAAGTTAGTTCCCTCCCAATTTCGATTCCTTCACTTAGCCAGTTTTGTACTAAGCAAATATCCCTCTAAGACAATGTTGAAAGAAGAAATAATACGGAGTATCTTCTTCAGCATTGTTGGGTTCCTCAACAAATATTGAAGAATATTTTGTAATAGTCAATTTACTTTTGTCACTTAAATTTGTGACTGTCGACCTGAGGTATTGTAATAGAACATGTATGCGGATAATACTCTTCTTTTAATCATTCGTTTCTGAAGAAATACTTGAGAGCTCGTTTGGCACCTATCATTTCATTTCATTTGGAAAAAATTTAAATGATGTTATCATTTAATTTCATTTGCAAAAGTGAAATGACAGGGTTAAAGATATGAGCTGATATAACATACAATAGACATTTGCTGGAATTCCAGTGAGATGATATGTCCAAACAAGTTGGCTATGGGATCACAAATGAATTAAATGATTCCGGCTTAAAATGATGGCTACAAAACGAATAATTTTGTCTAACTTATCGATGTAAGAGGCCCATGTATTTTCTCTCTTTTACTTTCCTGGAAATGTCGGAAATGTCACTGTGAAATGTGTGCTGGTTTTACTACCCGAGCCATGAATTGAATCAAGAAACACACAAATCTATTTTTATTTTCTTTTGGTTGTCGTTTTTGTGCCTTTTTGGATAAGTACTTCTTCTGAATTATCTTAACAGGCAATGATGTACATAGCGTGAGATCTGTGAAGGGCTGTTCTATTTTATTGACTGAAGATTGGTGGATTGAGTTAAGGATTGTAGATTTCTTTGTGTCTTTATCATTCTCGCCTTTTCTCGGCGAAGATGATGTGCACATACATGCCGTGAGTGGTGGTGTAATTAATATTGTGGTGTTCTGTGTTTACCGTGTGTGTGTTGATTTTTTTAGCATCACTGGAGAAGGTGTGCAGTTGATCTATTGTTACTAAATCATGCTTGTGTACAAAAAAAGTAATACTGATCCAGCTTTTTTGTTGCTCTCAATACATGCTCTTACCAAGAAAAATATCTGGACATATTTTCGACAGTAAATTAACTATTATCTTAGTACAACCCAGATTTTCCACCATGCAGGTTGGATTGGTGTTAGTATTCCGCAATTTCTTCAATTAAATTTCATTTCTTTATAAGAAAGATGGTATAATAGCAGTATTCCTACGCTTACGAACACTTAGGACCTACCTTTACGGACGCGTCGTGGAGACGTGGGATTGGAAGAGAAAAGGTCAGTTGTTCCTAAAATCTGCATGCGATGGCTGGACGAGCGACACCTTAGTCCGTAACAATATTTTCGTAAAAATATGTCTGTAAGTGTAGCATTACTCGTATAATAGTATAGACGCAAACGCTAACAAATATGCACGTACACTCACCACTACGAGCATCAGGGGCGGAGATAGGCCCAGGCTGCCCTGGCCTTCGCCCGGGGCGTGCACAGAAAACGCAGGCTCTGACCTGGGGCGTGGGATTTTCCTGGCTACGGCACTGACGAGCATCACCAACAGAATGATCTGACAAATTTTGACAAAATCATCACAAACGTCTCGCTATTGACGGACATGTCAACTAACACTAAGAGAATAGCGCCCGATTAAATCTTTTAAAAGATAAATGCGAGAAACCATGCCAAGTCTGTTATGTGGGGAATCAACCCTGACCGCACCACCTCCTGGTGCAGCCCAAAGTGGTTAGGATTAGGTTCAAATTCGTATTAGGTTTAGAGTCCTGTTTAGATTCAGTTTCAAGAGTCAAGATTGCATCTCCTTTGAGTCGACTTGTGAGTCAAGTTATCTCTCCTATATATTGGGCTTCTCCCACGTTCAATAAAGCAATGAGAATTCAGAGTATTTACTTTATATTAGGTCTAGAGTAATTTAGTTTGTTCCATCTGGTATCAGAGCCATCTACGATGGGGGACGATCTCAAGAACGATGATATCAGCCTCCTGCTAAAGGATCTGGCGACCCAGCTGAAGGAAGTGGTGGCGCAGCGGACCGCCGACCAGGCCTTCATGGAGAAAATCGTCCAGCGCCTCGACGCCCTGGAGCAGCGCGCCAGCGCTCCACCAGCTGCTGCCATGGTCGACCCTCAAGTAGGGGCGCTCAACTTCACCAGCACGCACACGGGGTTTCAGTCCGCAACCAGCGGTTCCTCCGCCGCCGCCTCCACGCCGGCGCATGCCTCCACCCCCACCCTGATGAGCGCAGGATCTGATCCGCGCCTTCACGCGCCGCCTCCCCAATTTCTGACCCCCTAGATTTCCCCGTAGCAAACTGGCCCTCCACCACCCCACCACCAACCCTCTTACCCTTCGTTCAACCCAACATTCTTTGCCTCTCCGCCACCACCGCCCTACCAGCAGCCGCCCACCACCCCTTACCAGCCACCGCCTCAACCACTACAGACACAGCCCACATATGCCGCCTCGCCGTACCTCACATCTATTTCGCCCCTCCCTTACCAGCACCAACACCCTGGTCACGGCTCCAGCTCCGGTGTCCCACGCTTCCACAAGCTCGACTTTCCGACCTACGATGGTTCCGTCGATCCGCTCGGCTGGCTTCATCATTGTGAACAATTCTTCCGGGGTCAACGCACGCAAGAGGCTGACAAGGTGTGGACAGCAGCATACCACCTCGTGGACACAGCTCAGTTCTGGTACCTCCAATTTGAGCGCGATCATGGCATCCCATCCTGGCAGCACTTCAAGGAGGCGTGTCACCTTCAGTTTGGGCCATCTGTGCGTGCCAATCCCCTCGGCGAGTTGGCTCGGCTTCCGTTCACCTCCACGGTTGCCGACTACACGAGCAGATTTATGGCGCTCTTGTGCAGGACCAGCGAGCCATTGAGCTCAGCCCAGCAACGTTACCTTTACACAGCCGGGCTTCCCGAGGGTCTCAGAGTTGATGTTGGATTGACCTCCATACTGCCATCTCCTTTGCTAAGGCCTATGAACAGCGGCATTGCCCTCCACCAACATCAGCACAACAGCCTTCTGGGTCTATAGGGCCATTGTGCCCCTCCGGTTCTCCTGCAGTCAACGCAGCTACAATATCTTCCCCACCACCGCCAGCAGCACGACTAGCACTACCGTCGACCACTCCAGAGCCAACCCCGCCACGGCAAGTTCGGCGCCTCACTCCAGCAGAGTTAGCAGAACATCGTCGTCAGGGCCTTTGCTTCAACTGTGACGAGACTTATGTTCGGGGTCACCGGTGCGCACGGCTGTTCTTCATTGAGGCTGGCGACTACGACCAAGATAGCTCTATAACTTGACAGCCGACAGTTTGAGGACAAGCTGTTTTTCAAGGAAGGGAGAGATGTTATGTGGGGAATCAACCCTGACCGCACCACCTCCTGGTGCAGCCCAAAGTGGTTAGGATTAGGTTCAGATTCGTATTAGGTTTAGAGTCATGTTTAGATTCAGTTTCAAGAGTCCAGATTGCATCTCCTTTGAGTCGGCTTGTGAGTCAAGTTATCCCTCCTATATATTGGGCTTCTCCCACGTTGAATAAAGCAATGAGAATTCAGAGTATTTACTTTATATTAGGTCTAGAGTAATTTAGTTTGTTCCAAAGTCTAGGACTTAAATCTGGACGGGCTAGTTCAACCACAAGGAAGGTGACCATCTATGCATATATTTTAGGCGTGATTTGTTGACTGGGTCATTGTTTGCGCTTTCTGGCCTAACAGGACAGTTGTTTGGTCGCATGCATGCAAGTCCAACACGACCCAACAATACGCAAATACCGAACAACATGCTTACTTTTTAAGTGATAATTAGTCTCACCTCTTTCCACAAGGGAGAAGTTACCTCCCACCACCACATTTTGAACAACTTTATCTATGACCTCCAAAATATTGAATTTGCAACACAAGAAATGTGTGAGACGACAAGATGAATCTACTACTCAAAGGAAATTTCAAGCAAATGGACCGTATGCGATAAATTTAACGGAACACGTATAAAACAAGTCCAAACATGAACACAAGGTTGAGAAGTTCCAGTTAATGAACTCGGAATCAACTGCCAGAATGGAATCAAATCGTCGATTATTATCTTTTCACGTAGACCTCGTTAGATGATCAAGAGACTGCTGAGAGGTTGAGCTACACACATTAACGAGTTATAGTACAACCACATGAACAGGGACGGGTAAACACCTCTTTTGCAGTAGAGAGATACTTATTTATTCGTCTAAGACACCCAAACAAAAAACTTACAACACAAGATTTCTGCAAAATGGAGGAGGTAAAGCTACTCCTCTAAAGAAATTTCAAACGGTGAACCGTGCGTGATCTATTGACGAAATTCGTGGGAAAAACTTGATACATGAACACAAAAGTAAAATTAAAAGTTAACGGTTAACGAAAGTTTGAACTGATTGCGGGAATGGAACCAAATTGTCAGTGTCCATCCTTTTTATGTAGAGATTATTTTGAATAAATCACTGTTGCATTGATTAGAACCCTTACGTACAAAGTTATATTACTAGGGCTGAGAACAAGGCTGACTCCATCGAAACGATCAAATTGATCCTACCCAGCAGGAGGTGCATCAATCGGTGCTGGCCTGACCCAAGTGGTCATGCTGATATCCAAACATCCCAGCGGGTCGGGCATGGAGGTGCATCAATCGGCGTGTTGGCCTGCCCCAAGTGGTTATGTAGATATCCAAACACCAGGATTCTGCATCCACGTCGCGTCTGGTTTGATTTCGTGTAGGCTAACAAACATGCCCTATATGTTTTTTCCTCCACTTTACCTCTTGTATGACCAGAAAACTATCTCTTACCCTTAGTGCATTTTTAATGCCATATGATTAGGAGAGTAATATCTACTCAAGTGTGTCCATGCGCTTTAGGTCAAAGTGTAAATGAAACGGTTGGATACCACCGTGCTTGAAAGGAAAATAAGACGGTAACTTTGAATTCACGTTCTCTTTCGTTTGATTGAGTCGTTACGTTCATGCTTAGTCATAGATACAAAAAATGTAATAATCCTTTCAAGACCTTGCTTATACACGAAAATCTCATCTCAAAAAAATTATCTCAATTTAAAGAATTTTTATCGTACTAAGAAGTAAAACATGTAGGGAGATCTTGACCAACAATATAATTTGCAAACTCAAGAAGCTAAGGAGAAGAAATTCTAACAGTTGCTAATTGCTTATTGGGAAAGTATGATTGATAGAAATAGGACCACCGGAAATATTTAATAAAAAATATTCCAGATAAATGATGAGCTATATGACCATACGTACCTTTCCGGTCTACACAGGTCAAAGTCAATGAAGTAAAAGAACCCATCTAACAAGGCTAAACTATACACCCTTGATACACATGAGGTACTTTATTGTTGAATGTTCGTCACTTTATTCTTAAATGGTCAGCATGGATTGTCACCTTGGAGTCCACAATATAAAACCTCAACTTGTCACAGGCAAAAAATAAACAGAATTTTGTTAAGAGTAGAATAATTTTTTAGCACTATTAAGAGATTTACAAGCAAGTTAATATCATTTAACTTCTTGTCAATGTTGATCAAGAACCGCACTTGCTGAAAATTCACTAACGTCAAACAATTTCAAAAGGTAAATTCAAATAATGTGGTGAAGTAATTGGTACAAGGGGAAAGGTCTCACATGGTGTACTTGCAGGAGAACGTAGAATTTGTAGTTGCATGGATGATGACACCAACACAATAAGATCGCCACACAAGGACAAAATATTACCCAAGTTCAGACCCACAATGTGGATCCTACCCCTCCTTCCTTCTATTTACAGTGAGTATAGAGAGGATTACATCAGGTGGAGGACCAATGTGTCCATTTCGTATCACTATTTTATATCATAATTTATATTGATCCGTTGATATATTTCATATTATGATGCAATTCTAATGTTGTTTCTCTTATATTGCATGTTTTATAGTTAAGAAGGTTGCGACACCGGAAGTCGGGAAACAGGAGGAAAAACACCCGAAGATAACGCAAATTCCGAGAGATCAATAAATAGGGAGAAAAATCACAAAATTATGATGAACCAGAAAGCCATAAGATGGCCCCAGGATGATTCAAAATCTGGCTGGGTAGATTGAAGATCTGAGGAGGATGATCCTACAGCTTATAAAGGACATCGATAACAAATCATCATCATCGCAAAACGATCAAGCATGAGGTCGTTATCGAAGGAGTGAAGGCACTCCCCTTAGCTTGTTCCAAGCTTGGGGAGTTGCCCCGGTATTTTTCTCTTTATTTTACTTTTTATTTATCTTTAATCATAAAATGGTTAGGAAAGTTATAGTATGAGATAGTTGACTGCAATGTTGAAAGGACAATGATGTCGCCTAGAGGGGGGGGGGGGGGGGTGAATAGGCAATTAAAACTTTTCCGGTTTAGGCTTGATAATTGCGGAATAAAACTAGATGTTTAAATTAACAAGCGAACAACCTAAATAAACTAGGCTCACCTATGTGCACCAACAACTTATGCTAAGCAAGACAAGCAACAAGGTGATAGAAATATAGAATACTTCAAGCACGAAGGCTATCACAATGTAAAGTGCATAAGTAAAGAGCTCGGGTATAGAAATAACCGAAGCACGCGGAGACGAGGATGTATTCCCGAGTTCCTCCTTTTTTAGGGGAGTACGTCTCGTTGGAGAGGTGTGAACCAACACAATGGTTCAACAACCACAAAGGTTTCACCTTCTTCTCCGATGAACCGCACCACAAAGGTTTGGTTCACCTTCCACTATCGGAATCCTTCGAGGCGGAAATCCGGAGCCTTTCAACAACAATCCGGGGCACAACCCACAACGGGATTGGGGGCTTCCGAACGGCTACAAGTGACCACCAAGGGTCTCAACCACCACACGGGCGTCTAGGGTCCAAAGACCCAAGAGTAACAAGTTCACAAGCTTTCAACTTACACGAATCCTCGTGAAGAGCACAAACCGATGCAACGAAGCAATGGCAAGAGCACAAGCGCTCAAATCCTTCACTCTCAAATCCCACCAAAAGCAACTAATACTTATGGGTGGAGAAGAGAGGAAGAACAAAGTAGGAGAAACACCAAGAACTCCAAGATCAAGATCTACTAGATTCCCCTCACTTAGAGGAGAGATGGATTGGTGGAAATGTAGATCTAGATCTCCTCTCTCAAATCCCTCAAAGATATGCAAGAATCATGGGAAGAATTGGGAGAGGGGCAAGCTTTCCAAGGTCAACAATGGAGGAGAGAGAGGGGGAAAACGTGCTTGGAAGAGCTGGCTGGCTGGAGGTAGGTGGAGGGGTAATACCCCTCCCAGAAAAAGAGCCGTTGCAGTCCACATAGTCCGGAGTTTCCGGTCTGGGAGGCCGGAAACTCCGGCCTGGGCGGAAACTCCGGGGCAACTCCGGATCTACTCCGGCCTCAAAACAGCGACTGCCGCCACGTTGCACTCTTCGCAGCAAATCCAGATGGACCGGAAACTCCGGCCACTGAGGGCGGAAACTCCGGGGCCTTGGTCCGGAAACTCTGGGGAAACTCCGGACCAACTCCGGCCTCGATGCAGCGACTGCCGCCGTGAGGAGCTCTTTGCTCCAGAACTCGATGGGCCGGAAACTCCGGCCCCTGAGCACCCCTGAGGCCGGAGACTCCGGCCTAGGCAAAACAGCAAAACTGCAAAACCTGAAATGCAATAACTTTTGCAAGGAAGCTCCAAACGAGATGAAACCAACGAGGTTGGAAAGGTAGCGACAAGAGCTTTCCTACAAATATGGAGGAGATATCACACATGGGAGTTGTGGACCTTATCTCGAGGAGGACCGGTAATATTTCCAACACCGAGAACGCAACAAGTTTTCCATCCGGACTCCGTTTTCAATGATCTTGGGCTTGCTCCGAAGATAATCACAAGCACTACAAGATCATGCATATACACATCATAGTCCATCATGTGAGGAGGATAACACAAGAGGAGAGTTTGACCTCTCTACAAGAGATGAACCGGTAAAACCTCCAACATCAAAAACACCACTAGATATCCAAAAGAAATCCGTTTTTGATGAACTAGAGCTTGGTATGGAGATGAACACAAGCTCTAAATCCTCACATGGATAAAAGCCAAATAAGAACCAAGAAAGATGATATGCCAAATATGCAAAGGTTTGATCTCTCCATAAAGATGCGATCAAGTTACTCACTTGAGAGCCCCTCTTGATAGTACGCCGTCTATCCTATAACCCGGTCTCCAAACTAACAACATGAGACCGGTAAAATAGAAACCCTATCAAGATCATACCTTTGCCTTGCGCATTCCATTTGAGCTAGATGATGACGATCTTGATCTCTTCAAGTGGACCACCTTTTTTGATTGCGCTTGCTAGCACATGCTTGATGAAGACTTCTCCAAATACTCCCCCATACACCATTATGGGAGAGCCTCGCTTAGCTCCGACTTCATGAAGATGATGTCTTGAATCCTTCAAGACATACTTGCAATATGCTCAACTCTACACATGACAATTCTTCATATAAACCCTTGAATAGAGCATTGATCATCATGTAATCTTCTAGAGTCCAACACATGAACTCCAATCCTCTTCATGGACAAGATCTATAAAGATATCTCAATGCAAACATTAGTCCATAAGGATTGTCATTAATTACCAAAACCACGCATGGGGCAACACATGCACTTTCAAATGTGTACTATCACTCCTTTGGAGCAAGTTATCTATGTATCCACTCGTCTGTGGTTTTATAATGAAGAGTTGGTATGAGACATCTTTCTACTTTTTGTGGTTATTTATTCTAGCATGTAATCGATCTCATATGTTGATCTCGTGGGAAGTTATGGCTTTACATTGGGTTTGATGATAAAATATCTTGAGTTTTGGCAAACATAGCGTTGGTCATTGGTAACAATTCATGAAAACTTAGAACATGGAAGAGATATCTCACATGCAAATACACTGTCTTGGACATCTTTTATGATTGTGAACTTTATAGCCTTATATTTTCTTGATCAAAAGTTTTGAAGTTGACAAGGAAGACAATATAATGCTTCATGACTGCATGTTTGTCTCAAAAGACTTTGCTAGCCTAAAGCCTTGTACTAAGCGGGAATTCTTCTCGCAAGTCCAATCCCTCGAGCCGTCCACTTCCATGAGAGTCCACCATATATACCTAGCTAAGAATGGTATTTAGTTCTCATTCCAAGTAAATTTCATGTGCTACCTTTGAAAACTTTAAATTTTCTATGTTCGTGCCACTCTTTGCAGCTCGTGAGGAAGTAGTGAGGGGATCGCTATCCCGAAACAAAGTTCTTCTATGTGTAATCTTCCAATGAGCATGAATAATGTGCTCATTTAACTGTTGCAAGAGAGATGGTAAAGGGATTTCTTGTCCCAAACTAAAATAAAAATAAAGGACATTCCTCTATAAAAATGTGAATGTTGGTAGGCACCCCATGAATTCGGTTAGCCATGGGTTATGAAAGAAAAGGTCGAGATGACTATTAAGTATGGGAACCGCTCTCAAAATTCTAAAAGCCAAGTTTTAGCATGGAAGCTGATGAGCTCTATACTACCCAACCGTTGATGTAAGCATACAAATCTCAAAACAATTTTAATCTTGTTCTTCAAAACTCAAAAAGCTCTCGCACATGTTTAATCTCCGCTTCCCTCTACGAAGGGCCTATCCTTTTACTTTTATGTTCAGTCAGGTTACCTATCTTTTCTCTTACTCTCCACAAACGAACATTGTATGTTGAAGGGAAGATACATGCACTCATATCTAGTAAATATGCTTGATCATGGTACCACACTATTCATGTGACCAACAAGTTGGAAAGTTGAGCATTGCTCTTTTTGCTTACTATTTTTTCTCTAAAAATATAATCTTTATAAATAATTAACCATTTTACACTTAAAAGATAGTTGAACATGGGATTTTTGCTAAACAAATAGCTCTTACGTAGACCCTTCCGGAAAGATATGAATAAAGTGTAATTGTTTCCTGACCAAGAACATAGTGTGCCATTGCTGAAGAAGGTTTTATTTCTAAACCTTAACATGTGAATAAATTATTACTTGTTTATGAGAAGAAGTAGTGAGTTTCCTTCATTGCTTAAGAGATACACAGTTCATTAAAGATTGGGGATAGCGAGTTGGGGCACTAGTAGGAAACCCGCTGTGAGTGTGAACACCCCTACCGGGCAAAAACCTACTAGCACCGCGATAACTCCAAAGTAACGAGAGTAATGGATTATTACAAACAAACAGAAAAGGAACAGTTCCAGCTAACAGCACAAAAGGCAAAAGCACCGCGAACCACGCCGGTGGGTGATCAGCAGTTGCCTGGAAGCGCCCAGCAATGGTAGACGCCTTCTTCATCAGCTTCTTTGCCCCCATGTTCAGGATCGTCTTGTCATCGTCACTTTGCAACCGTGTCCAGTATAGCAAGAACGATCACAAGGTGAAAATAACCTCAACAGGAGTTCTGATCACATGATCCTCAAAAGCGACCTTATTACATGATCCTTCTAATGCATGCAATGCAGTGCAGCTACACCTCTTGAGAGGACGAATTCAACTCTTAAGGCAGTAATTCAGAGGAGAGATGCCATATCTTCAGGTGAGAGTTGCCATGGCCATGACAAGCTCGGCGACTCCATCCATGGAGGGAACAATTCGTGCACACCGCTGCTTTCAGGAGTATCCAAGTTGATCACCTGGGTTGGTTCAACATCAGGAGCAGGAGGAGGAGCCAGAGTGTTGCTTTCGTGCGAGTGAAGACTCTGCGACAATGGGGCGGGAGCTTGCCCAATCAAGCCGGAAAACGAGTTCACGGCGCTCAAGAGACTGTCATCATCCACAGCATTCACGACCCCGTCGTCGCCCAGCAAGTTTTCGCACATCTGATCAATCGTCATTCCGTCCGGTGAGATGTTGTCATTGCTCGACATGTTCTGCAGCAAGGTCTGGCTGCCATTGGAGTCACGTTGGGGCAGTTCCTGCTCTATCATGTTTGGATTCGACAGTCCATGCTTGTAGCTTGGTTGGCTCCTATCATCAGGGATCCTCCACGCCGTCATCTCCCCAGGCAATGATGAGTAATCGGCGCTGTGAGATAGGTTATGTGAATTCATCTGATTGTTGAAGTGGTTTGCCGACTCATTATACATGATAACAGAGTTGGACACGGTTGAAGGTTGCGTCTCGCGAGGAGTTTGCAAAAAGTTTTTCCAGCTAAACATGTCCTTATTCAATGGAGGCTCTGCAGGTTCCTCTGTAATTACAGAAGCATGAAAGCAAAGAGGTGATCAGATTAGTTCACACTATAAGTTGACTAAAAGTTCAACATTAAAATGGCCCAAATTGCTCACGGAATTTTTGCGCGTTAACTGAGTGGAGAGAAGCTACATGGATTAATGAAGTAGAACACGGATAAAAGCGGTCAATCATTTTCAAACTATGATATGCATACTACATAGAGAAACTAGTAATGAAATATCTTGATTTCCACACTGCCTCAACTGACGAGAAACAAACCATATAACCAGCTCCTATGGACAGGTAGGGGAATTTTCGAACAAAATTTGTAGCTCAGACTTCTTTAACCTATTATAAGAGATGGAGTATCCGTGTATAATGATGTTCGTTGACAAAATAGGTAGTTGTTGCACCTATGATCTGGCCTTGCTTTCCTCGGAGCACGTATAACTGTTAATTATTGACATGGTAAAATTGCAATGCTAGGGGTACATGAAAATTTAACCTAATACAGTAGTTTTTCTATGTCTAGCGTCTCAAAAAATGAGACCAACATGTGCTTTCAGTATGCTTATTGTCGTCTAATACAACATATGGACTTGTGGTTCTGAAGTTATCCTTTTTAGATCAAAAGCAGTATAAGTGTTACGGCTCAACAGGCATGTACCTGAGTTTTTTAAGATAAAGGAAGAGCTTTATATACCTGAGCTTGGTTCGACCTGCCGATTCGTCATACTGTCACCAGGGAACTTCCTTGTCACCTCAGACGGCGACAGATATTTTGACCTGCTATGCGAGTTCTCTGAATTGACCAGATTGTTGATGTGGTTCACTTTGCCATTCATGATTCCACCATTGAACATGGAGGGTTGTTGCGCCACGCCCGTCGTTTCAAAGAATTTCTTCCAGTTAGGCTTGTCACTCTGCAACTGATAACTACCCCCTGAAGTTTCTTCTGTAATCACAGAGGTACCAACAACAACTGTTCAAAACAGAGGGAGGTCAGATTAATTTATTTTGTCTTGCAGTATTATTCACAGACGTAGACTCCATAGGAGAGAACCATAATAGTAAGTAATTACTCCAACTCTTTGCACAGGCAGCGACATATCGCAAAACAAATTTTCAGAATATCATAGGTCTGAAGTTTACCTGTGTTTGGAGAGAGTACACCTTCCAAGGCTCCAGAATGATCTAGTCCTACCGGTGTTTTTTCCGTTGGCATCAGATGAAGTGGAAAAGATTCCCCAGTTTGTTCAGTCTCAAACAGATTATCATCATCACTACCATATGAATTTCCGTGGGTCGAACTCAATGAGATTTCAGGCACTGAACAAAATGTTCCCGGAAAAGGACTCCCTGGATTGATATTGTTCTCCTGACTTAATAAATATAAATGGTGGTCTCCTGAGAGGAGCTTCTCAACGTGCTTGTCCATTATCCCTGGGTCACACTGCAGAACATGCCTCCTGAAAGCAGTAAAAGGAAAATCTTTTCAACCACCACAAATTGAGAATTGTTCAAACAAAACTAATTCAGCCAGATATGTTTATCACTAGTGTGGTGATTATATCAAATGCACACAAATAGCATACACATTTTTTCCTCTTCACATTTGCAAACGGTTGTCGTGCTCCGCTAATCTTATAAATGGCATGCCTTAATTTTTTTTAAATGGCAGTGGCAAAAAGTAGGGGAAAATAGTCATCTATAGAAAAATATTGTAACATTCTCCTCAAAAAGAGAATGTTTATCTTAACTCTTAATTTTAAAATTATAACTTGCGAGGACACCAACATATTAGTTTGTTTGGAGCCATACACTATAGTTTATTTTGTTCAACACATTATTTATTTAAGTACATGATTATGTGAAATATAATTACTTAAATGTCACTGTTCGAGACTATATGAAGTACATAAAATATATGATTGTGCCTGTTATTTATCTAGTCGGTGTGAAATACTTATAAATGATTTGATAGCATGAGCATTGTAGGTTGTTCGTAAGTCTTTTGTTAATTCAAAATATATGCTTCATAACTTCAACATTAATTATATATATCTTATACTACCTGAGAATTCTTGCTTGCCCACCAGTAAAATCTGTAGTATGAAGCCAGCTGGTACTCTTGTAAGGTCGTGGAGGGGCTTCTTTGTAAAACTCTGGCGCCACAGATACCTAATTGGAGCAAGGAAGATAAAATTACTAAGAATTCAGAAACTAAATAGTAGGCAGTGGTCTAATGGAAAATCAACACTACTTTAATTAACATTAGAATTTGTCCCATATTATTCTCTGATGTATACTGTACTGGGTAAAATGCACAACATGCTTTAATTCATTTTAAAAGAGAAACCCTATTTTCCAAATATTTATGCGTTAATATTAAGAATGTGCAACATACTCAATCTCACTTTTCACGTACCGTAATGTCTAAGGTTGCAGGTAAATCTTTCGGACAACTTATCCTCAAAGCACAAATGTCTGAACATTTCATCTCAATCTTGCTCTTGAGACCTTCATGGAGTATTTCCCACGCCACTTTGCTGTTGGCAAAATAGAATTTTGCAACAAGATCTCCTTGGTTTCTTGATTTCCACTGTTAATATAAACACATGGTTTTGTACTTACATAAATGTTCTAGGATAAGTTCTACTGAAGTCTAACAAAACTACAACATTGTAAGTTCTTGTTTCATTTCTGTGAATCCAGGGCAAAGATAACGTATCCTCACAATTATTTCAAACGTACCAGTAATTAATTCCCATAAAAAGAAACAAGTTTAGGATCACAATAAACAATTGTAATAGTAGTTGTGTGCATCATTTGGTACAGACGCCGGGGATATTCTCCTTTGTAGAAAAAATATACATATATTACCAGAATAAAATATGCAAATTTAGTTATTTCGTATACTATACTGGACAAAAGTACTTGAGTCGACAAAGAATCTACCTCCCAATCTCCAATTCTTAGACAGGAAGCTTGAAAATTGGAAGCCTGCTGCAACTTTTTTGAAGGCTTCATTCCTTCAGTTGCAGTAGATTGTGAATGCATAGCACCGTAGGAAGGAACATTTTCAGTGGCTTGCATTCTTTTTACTTTGGCGGCACGCGCGAGCTTCTTTTGTATCAGCTCCAAAAAAGAGGGAGATTTCGTCAAGTTTAGACCCAATGGTCCAGGGCTATGAATGGATTGTGGAGAAAATAATTCATTCACCAAATCAGTAACTACATTTGAATGCTGCAATAGATTGTAAAAGAAAGAGTTAGAAAAGGATATACTATAAATATATTTATGTTTACAGATAAAAAGAATATAATTATGTTTCAACCATTATGTCGGAGAGAGGATATCCATTTATTTTAACTTACTATGTCGCACTTACATATTAATGTGGAACAGAAAATATTTTGACCACAAAACGAATATTGGAGAAATGACACTATTTTGTTTACTTCTTCCACACACACTAAATACATTGAAAATTAGATGAAATTAAAGTTGGACTCGTCAAACAACCAAGTTGTATTACTACACATCATGAATGATGTGTTAGAATGGACATAAATATCGGCTTTGAAAATAAAAGATAACAGAGAACCATTAGAAGTCCACACTGGTTTCAAATGTCCACTTTGTACAGGGCTTGTTTGATTCAAAGGAACTTCATAGGATTCTTGTAGGAATTTATCCCATAGGAATTTTTCCTTTGCTAGTGGTTTGATTCATAGGATTAGTTCCTATAGGAATTTTTCCCATAGGAATCTTTGTACTACTTCCTATAGGAATTCTAACATCCACTCCAACCTCTTTTTACAATTCCTTTGATGGAATCAAACAAAGTTTGGTACAAACCAAATCCTATAGGATTGGAATGTGCATGACATATCAATCCTATACTTTTCCTATTCCTATGTCTTTCCTACCCTACAAATCAAACAAGCCCTAAACGAGGTCAACAATTTCCCCTAACAAACAAGATCAACCATTGGTCAGATGGTTATGAGGATGATTGTATCCAAGCACACCAGAGATTTAAGTCAGATTTAAGGTAATGTGTGTCTTGTTAAGGTGGTTTTCTTGTAAGTGGGAGGCATTTAAGTTGGAGGTCTCATTCCTGTGGGTGATGTAGTGGTTATTCTCACTTAAACTTCATTAATCTTAAGAATTTGTAACTCTAGTATTCCGTGCGAAAAACTGTGAGTGTGTGCTTGTGGTGGTGTACGTGTTGTGCATCGAGGCTGTAATCCGTGTTTCTAGAAAAAGAAGTGTACATACATAGGAGTAAGCAGCATCTCACTTGAAAAAACTCAAATTGTGACAAAAGCCGTATATTTGTCCTTCATGTGTATAAGAAATAATGGGAACATTTTCTTTCACATTGCACAGAAATTGGAGGATCTAATCCAAAACAAAATATCTCATTTGTAACTTTATGTTATACATTTTTCTGATATTACATATTACACATCATAACGAAACTGGTATGGAATACGGCAAAACTGTTGCTTCACAAAGTAAAACGGAGCCTCTTCGATTCAATTTTTTATATGAATTTTGGAGGATAGATATTATTAGGAAGTTTTTCGATGTTGTCTGTTTGATTGTAGGATTGAAGCTTACATGTTTTTTCCTAAGGATTCCATTCCACCATATTTCATAGATTTTTTTTGCATCCACTCGAAAGTCATAGAAATAATCTTTTTCTTGTGACGCAATCTAACAAACAAGAATCGTGTAAGATTCAAACGAGTATGTCATTGTAATACTAAGCTTTTTCTAAGCTTTTTCTATTACCGTGTTCTTAAAATAGTCCCTTGAATCAAATAGTCCCTTAACATGAGCTTGAAGCACGAAGACCAGAGATGGACTTATTCATTGTGTGAATTAAGGTTATTACTTCCATTATCATGATATTACCATATATAAGCACATACTCTACAAGTTTGCGAGGTCAAATGGAACTCTGGATTGGCCATTGGAGATGACAAGTTCATCAATGAACATAAGTAGATTATATGTTGCTTTGCTAATGAGTGCACCTTTAACTCGTAAGGATTGAGTAACAGTGTTACTGAGACATTAGTTGCACTTGAGGCATACAGTTGTGAGAAAATGCAAGTAGCTGAAACACATGAAAAATGCAGTTGAATCATCTGCATCATTGTAAATTGTTCAAAAATGTGATTGAATTAAGTGCAATGCTATCAACTTCAACTTGTGTCTCTCAACTGCATGCATGGCGGAACTGCATCATCTCAACCACATGTTGTGACTCAATTGAATCGTCTTGACTGTATTATCTCAACAGGAACTCATGTCACAAATATATCATCACATGTTTAACCCTAAACTTATTTTCAACTACAAGGCGTGTTCCAACAACAATCTTTCAACTTCACATTTTCAACAGCATCTCGCATCTTTGCACTTCTTCAACATCTCACGCTGCTACCGCAACTCATGTATTTAATATGATGTCTAGTAGTTAATAAAATAAGAATCACTTACTGAGGAGACGTGCTTGCTTTGTGTTGTTAGTAAGAAAGATAATACTGAGTCTGAAAACTAGTGCAGAATTACTCATAATTTGCAATCTTGTGTCTTTAAAATGACTGAACTAGTTAAAAAACTCTAAGGGTTTAATGAAGTTTTAATTCTTAAAAATAAATCTTTAAAAGCCATGTAGACCTATAGGAACGATACTGCCGGATTTCAATAGATTTTTTTTGTTGTGAATTTCATAGGAGCTTATGATAATTTCTTTTTTACTCCTAATTAGATTTCATTTTTCATATGATGTATCCAAATGACTAATTTATTGTTGTCATTTTTCTGTATTTGCACGGAAGTGTACTCTGGTCGAATTCACATGTGTTTTAAAGGCCCTAAAATGTGTTTTTGTTTCAAACAAAGCAGTCCGCACGATACTAGTTAACATGTCATTGCTGCACCTTGTCCCACTCCCTTCTCTCTATTTTTTCTGATAAAAAATAGTAGGAGGAAGGGCTTGTAGCTGGCATGGTTGTCCCATATGTTCACATAGATAGATTGACTGGCTGCGAAGAAAGGTGTGTGCAAAGAACCTCCATGGAAGGTTATTTGTGTGGTAGGTATTATGGCGAAGAAAATGATGACAATGTCAAATAACGTTGTTGTCAATTATGGTTTTCATCATAAGCGGAAATAGCTCGACAATTATAAGGAGTCATCTGCTTCCCTTAAATTTTTTTGGCTAAGCTAGTCGTTGTACTGTAGACTACCAATCTCTATCCCGCATCCAACTACTCTTAAGGTTAATTTGACGCATGTGACTAAGCACTACAGGAATACCACGAGACGCCGATGGCCGGAATCTACGCCGACGGCCAAATGTCGGGGCCGTCGGCGTAGAAGGCGAGCTAGGAGTGCCGCGAACGCGGCCGTCGGCGTACAAGGCCCGCCGTGACGGTACATGGACGGGGCTTTTTCGGCCACCGTCGGCGTATACGTGTTCTTTTTTTCAAATAATTATAAATAAATTTAGATTTATTTATTTCTCTATATAATATTTAATGTAGGTATAATTTATATATAAATTGGATGTATAATTTCCCTCCCAATTTTGGTATCCAACACCCGCATAAAATAACGGTTTGAATCTTCCGGAACCCGACCCTACAACATAAATGTAAAATAAATAAAAACAACATATGTAATATACACCTACAACATAAATATTAAATATATGGCTCATTTTATCCTGCCCCGTGGTGTGACCGGCTTCACGAGCATCACTGTTTCCTTAGCGAGTTTTTGGGCATATAGCTGGAAACTCCCACATCGGGCGAACAGGGGGGGAATCTTCACAAAAGTTGGGGTATATGTGTATGTTTCTTGTACCTGGGGACTACCCTAACCCAACCAAGCAAAAAAATCCACTGAGCTACCCCCTTTCGACGCCCGTACCGGCCGTAGACGGAAAAGCTAGGGTTTTCTCCAGCGGGTCTAGGGTTTTGCCGGAGAGGTGCTCCGGAGCGTCGTAATCCTACCAAAAGCTAGGGGGTTCCATATCACATGTGTACAAGTGTTTTTTGGGTTGTAGATGTCCAAGATCCTGCCCCGTGGTGTGACCGGCTTCACGAGCATCACTGTTTGCTTAGCGAGTTTTTGGGCATATAGCTGGAAACTCCCACATCAGGCGAACGGGGGGAATCTTCGCAAGAGTTGGGGTATATGTGTGTTTTTCTTGTACCTAGGGACTACCCTAACCCAACCAAGCAAAAAAATCCACTGAGCTACCCTCTTTCGACGCCCGTACCGGCCGTAGCCGGAAAAGTTAGGGTTTTCTCCAGCGGGTCTAGGGTTTCGCCGGAGAGGTGCTCAGGAGATGTAGGATGTGTTCGGGTGTTCCGGGTGTGTTTGTATGAATGTTTGGATGAATTCGAATTATGTTTGTGTCATTTGGAGTTTGTATGATGGTTTGGATTATATATATAATGTTCTGTGATGTTTTAAAATTTGTGCAATTTTAATTGTATTTGAAATGTGCTAGAAACCAGCAGCAACAATCTGCAAAAAAAAAAATATGGTCACCCATACGCCGACGGCAATAGGATGCCTCCCAGGCGCACAGGATGCTGACACGTTGACAGAAATGAACCATGTGGTTACCCATACGCCGACGGCATTGCCGTCGACGTCTAACTACCCCAGCGCCGAGCAATATAGCGACACGTGGCTTGCAGAGGCCGACGGCGTTGCCGTCGGCGTATGATGAGCTGACGGAACGTCCAGATGCCGTTTTGTGGGTCCCACCACCACGTACGCTGACGGGGTAGGCATACGCCGACGGCCGTGTGGGTATGCCGACGGTGCCAAACGCCGACGGCGATACGCCGACGGCCGCCGTCGGGCTTGCGATATGCAAGCCATCGGCGTATTGTGGGATTCCTGTAGTGAAGGGTATAAATCATACAGGACCAAATGCTGCCATATTTGTTTTGGAAAACATTCTTGCAAATTCCAAAACGAATACATAAATACGGAAAGATATGTAGCAAATACGGGACCGGCACAAGAGATCTATGGAAACCATGCAGAGAAACACAAGCACACCAACAAACTTGTTCAGCTGGTAAGATGACTACGGATTATATGATATCACATGGTCGTTGTCATTTGATCATGCCAAGTTGTCAGTGCAAGTGTGTGCAAACTGTGTGGCGAATCATGACATGTAGCATAAATGGTGATTGATCGGGGAGATTAGGTTTCAATAGAGTGGAATGTTAAGTTTTGTGTCAGGTTAGGCTAAGCCAAACCTATAAGGAATGCCAGATGGATATAGACACCGGCTCGACTGAATTGCATATAGACATAATCTAAACAATCGCATTTTTGGGAAAAGATCTACGGTTTCTGTTGGTAATCCATCGGAAATTGGAGCATGATTCTTGTTTCGGTGTTCGCGGGAAAATGTTTGTTTCCATTTAAATCTCTCTCCATTTTCGTATTTCCACGGAATGCAATGAAATGTACAGTTTCTATATTCCCACATGTGATAGCAAGGGGTGGAAGTAGAGAAGAAATCACCAGATACCTTTTTTTTAAATGGGGGGATACGCCCAAGACTCTGCATCAAAATGGTGAATACGGCCTTTTATTATCATTATTGAAGTTCAATGTGTATCACAGTTTATAGCTCATGGATCACAGAGGGTCGATAAAAAAATCAGCCATCTGAAAAAAAAAGAAAACAATGAAAGTGTCTGCTCATCAACATGTAATCATGTGTTCAGACCGCCAGTCGCACCGGTTGAATATATCCTGTGCAACTGTTTCCAGACGGCTGCGCCCAAAATGATAGTGCCGTGACAGAGAAAAACTTTCTCTTAGAGCTGCACATATGGCGAATATTAGTTAACTATTACAAATAATATACTCCCTCCGATCCGTTTTATTTGTCGCTGGAAAAGAACTACCATAGTACAACTTGGTAGTATAAGTGGCGACATTCTTTTCAGATGGAGGGAGTAATTTCTACTAGGTATCATGTGCACCCATTGTCACACATGGATGGGCTTAGTGATGGCTCGCTAAAACGAACACACTGGTTCTGTAAATCCCCGATCCAAGTAACTAACTAATTCTCAACACTACTTGCTTGGTATTAACTTCTAATTTGCTGAAAATAATCTCTTATTCTCATCGTTCATGGTTTCAGAAGAGTATTTGCGGATTTAAAGGGAACTTGCTTCCTAGCTAGAAACAGATCTTGTATGTTCAAGCGTTATTCACAGTTGCATCTGATTCAACTGGGAAAAAATCGACCTGAAAGAAATTATTTTCTCACGTTGTAACACTTTGTTTTCCTTGCAGCAAATAATGTTTTTCTTGTGCAGCGAGCTCCCCCTTTCTTGTGGTGGTGAAGTCTAGATGGGCCTCAGAGTCGTCGTCCATCGCGTTCAGGTGCACCAAGACACACAAGGTGACACCTCACAGCACACAAGTCTTACTTCATGGACGAGCACCTCCGTAGCGGGGTCTTGGGTGATGGCGCTTGGGTTAGTCGTCCACGCCCGTAGGTTGTACTGTAGTACTTTGTGCCAGTGAGCCTCTGCAACCATCGGAGCGATGGGAAGCAGCGAGGCAACGCAACGGGAGCAATTTCCCACAGTGTGTCTCTTGTAACAGAGGAAGTTGGCAACAACTTGATCGTCTGTTTTTTCGTGATGATTCACACCATTAAAAATTTGGATTTAAACAATTAAAGAGAATTAATATGTACATATCCATGTTTCCTTGTTAAATGTTTTTTTTGCCTGGAAAGAGAAGAGAGCCCTCCGTCTCAACATGGAGTGATGCACTCAACCGATATGTGTTTGTACAGGGGGGTTTCTAAAATAATTCTCAGCTACTCAAATTAGTAGAATTGTGTGTTCTGTGTGTATAGTAACAATGACATGTTTGTACTGTTGTCCCGACAGACTATCTTTCTTATTGTTTTTACTTATACTTGGAACTCTTGTTTAGACTTGGTTTTTTTGATTTATTCATAAAGCGGCAAAATACTATTTCAAGAAAATCGGTAGTGTTAAAAACCATACTAAACGTTGCTGAAAAAATATGCGATCCATTAGACGAAATAGGCCGTAGCCCCGCTATATAGATATAGCAACAACCCTGATACAACCGACAGTTTCCACATGCTGGGGCGGCAGCAAACATACACCCAAAGCAAGAGGAAGAGAAAAAAAGGAAAACAAAATGGAGACATAGGCGGATTGACTAAACTACGGTGAATCGCAACCGCTGCGCCCTCTCCGATGAAGTACCACCACGCTCCGAGCACCGAATCGCCGAGTACCAAGCAGCACCTTCAAGAAGGCACACACTCTGCTGCCCGGACCAGCGCACCGATCCTAGGGTTTCCCCCGGCACACAGAGGGGCGCGGACGAAGGGTAGCCACGACGCCCTTCATGAAGGGATGACGCCACCCAAAGGCGGCATCGCGTCGGTGTCGGCCAAGCCGACAAGGATTTCTCCCGAAAAACCCTATCCACCACCCCAGACGATCTGTAGCATCGGAGTCCCGCAAGACGAAGCCTTGCCACCACCAAACTAGCCGCCCACCAACAAGCGCCACCACGGTCACAAAGCCACCATCGTCGTCGCACCGAAGAAGTCGTCACGAGGTCTACAAGACGGAGGTGAGGAAGATATGAACCGGGGGCAGTGGAACCGCAGCCGAGCGGGAGGGAACAACCTCCACCGCCGAGGACGGTAGTCGACCGGACACGGCAGCAAAGCACACCAGTCCCCGTCGGGTCCGGCCGGGTCCAGCGGGCCCGTAAAGCCCCCGCGGGGGCACACCAGTCCTAACAGGGTCCGGCCGGGCCTAGAACGGCCCATGAAGCTTGCCGCCATGCTGCAACAAGGTTAGCCGCCGTCGCCACCGCCCCTGCCCTCTCTTCCTCTCTTCCACCTCGAGAACGCACCTCCGGTCTGGCCAGGCCCGCTCCAGGCCCGCTCCAGCCCAGATGGGCCAGATCTGGGTCAAGGGGTTGACCTAGCCCGAGACAGAGCACGTCACCGCCGGTCTACAGCGCCGCCCCGCTGCAGCACGGGATCACCACCGCCACGCCGTCACCCGGCCGGAGCCGGACCGCCGCCTCCCAAGCCGCACCGCCGCCAAGCCGGAGAAGCACCCGCCTCCTCGAAACATGGCGCGGGGAAGGACACTCCGCCGCCGGCGCCACCCAGGCCACGCCCGGCGGCCAGTGCCGACGGCGGCGACGAGGAGAGTGGGAGGAGAGGGGCGGAGAGGGAGGGGAGCTGGGGGTCGCGCGCCGCCGCCGCGGGGGGCGGGGGACGCGCGTGGGAGGGAAGAGGAAAAAAAAGGAAATTCAGTCAAATATGCGATCCATTCACACGCACGATGGTGTCACATCTTGCCCGCATGGACTTAGAGCAGACGTTTGCATTCCCCGTATTTGGTATATTCGAATATGAGAGGGGTGCATCAAACCTCAAAATATGTTTAACGGACACTCAATAATTAAGTCAATAGTGAGAGTGAAACACAAGTAGTATTCCAGTGCAATAGTTTGGCACGATTTGTTTTTTGCGTGATATATTTTGGCAGCAAGTAACTCTACGTAGGCAGTTACTGTTTGAGTGTTTTTTTTTTCTATTGCAGTCAAACTTGGACCACTCCTACGAAGGCATAACCGGGGGACAATGAATGTGCTGCAATTTATGGTATTCAATGTGCAAAGGGAAGTTCTAAAGTTAGAGCTACTACTGGCCTATAATGACAGAGCGGACGTAGGCAACGAGCCCCTTTTGTTTGGTTTTCGCTTGATTGTAATTATTTGCATTAACCGAAAAATGGGCGGCACAGCTCCCTACTCATGATAAGCGTAGAAAAACAGGTCAAAAAAACGTGGCCGTGGGCACAAAAACCATTAAAAAAATCAAAAAGGAGGAAAAGCTCCCATATGCATGGACATATGTGTAAACTACGTGTGTTAGCATTGGCAATTGATATGTAATATAAGAGATGTAGTAAGAACGCGTCATGATACGGGAGATATGTCTTAAAAATGATTGTACGTGTTATTGGTTTGGACTCTACAAACCTGGGATGAAGATCCTGTTATATATGCATATACAATTTTCATTTTTAACTGAGATATATATATATACTTGTATTGCTCGATCGGACTTTTATTTCACATATGAAACTGAGTTAGGCTATTTTTTTTCTGCTTTGAAACAGATCCAGTTAATACCACGCAGATTCATTGGCACCAGATCTGTGTCATGTCGTGCCCTCTTCGTGTAGATCTTGAGAAGACAATGACAAGAGGGAGATGGCATGGATGAAATGCCCAGAAACTAAAGACCCATGGCATCATCAGAGTAGATCAATATGAAAACACACATGATGAAATCGACCTTATAGCTAGCTATATATCCGCTATTGATGCTACAACACATAAGCAAATCATGGTCTATCCAGAAACTTAGATTGGACATACAAGTGAATTCGACAACACACAAAAACATGCCCATTCAATCACTCACACAACAACAATATGAAGACTACACAATGGCTAGAAAAGGGGAAGAGATTAAACCAGTAAATAAACAAGGGGAAACCACGTTTGAAACGATTGGACAATAATATATACTCACATGTCTCATCTTCTTGACTGGTGACATATCCTCCCCTTCTTGGTTCTCGTCGGTATCTGCACTTGTCACAAATCTACGACATGCATCGTCACCTGGAGAAGGTAAACACCTTTTGGTCGGTCTATTCTTACGTGTATCAGCCATTGTAGGAGAGCTTTGGCAAGGAGACATAGGCATGGGTAAATAGTTGGGGTCCTTGGCAATGAAAGAAGGCGACTCGGGAATTTATAGGAGGATTGATGAGGAAAATAGGGGTCCTTGGCAATGGAAAGAAGGATTTTTTTCTCAGTGTTTCACATGGCATTTCCCTGGGTTGTAGGAAAGGTCTCATGCCTTACATTAGACTGAGTCAAGCGTGGGTCTATGTATAACTAATCGTAAATATAACTTTGGAGGTAATTTATTTAGTACATTAATTAGTTGTTCGAAACTTAATTCCAAATTTGTATATACATGCCTTAGTAAGGAGACGTGGCCCTGCTCTGTGTAGCGGGCCAAGGTTGCATTTGAACAACCATAATGATTATTTACAAGATAGATTAGTATATATGCAAAACATCGTAAAATGCATGAATCGACATAAAAGCACACTCCACCTAATAAACTAAATAAAAGTTTTTATTTTGTATACACTATTTTTTCCTATTTGATCATGTTCTAATACAACTCGTCTCCATTTACTCTCCAATCTGAATGGAGGCTCCGATCTGGACTTGATGGCGTTGTTCCTGTTGGTCCATGTGGAGTCGTCGCATATCCCCAGCGTATTGCGTAGACGATGAGGTCGTGATTGCGGCCTTGGCCTTCGTTGTTTCGCGGGTTGGCGAGCTGGAGTCTCATGCCTTACACTAGACTAAGGAATGTGTGGGTCTATGTATAACTGACGTAAATATAACTTTAGAGGTAATTTAATTAGTAATGATGGGGGTGGGTCATCATTAGGGTACCCTATACCCTCTTTAGTTAAAACAAAATGAACTAATTTTGTGATGACATCATCATTTTGCAAAACTTAGTTCATTTTTTTGAATTAGAGAGGGTAGAGGGTACCCTAATGACGACCCACTCCCATCATTATTAATTAGCGGTCCAAATTTGTAAATACATGCCTTAGTAAGAAGACGTGGCCCTGCTCTGTGTAGCGGGCCAAGGTTGCATTTGAAAAACCATAATAATTATTTACAAGATATTACTATATATGCAAAACACCGTAAAATGCATGCATCAATATAAAAGAAAACTCCAATTAATAAACTAAAAATAAAAGTTGTTACTTTGTATGTACTTTTTCCTTATTTGATCTTGTTCCAATACAATTCATCTTCATTCACTCTCCCGCTTGAATGGAGGCTCCGATCTGAACTTGATGGCGTTGTTCATGTTTGGTCCATGTGGAGTCACCTATCCTCGGCGTCATCCGATAGGTGACGAAGTCGTGATTGCGGCCCTCAGCCTTCGATGTTTCGCGGGATGGCGAGCTGGTGGTGCACCGCTAGAGCTTATGGCGGAGCCACGGTGCTCCGGGGTGGCTCATTGTCCCCGTGTTCCTAACCCTAACACATTGTCGTCCTCAAACCGGCTTGAGTGCAGCGTCGCCGCCTTCCATGGCTGTGGGTCTTGGTGAGGACTAGGGAAACCTTCACCCACATTGGATCATAGTTTACGCTGGCACTATTGGGCACGTCGACTACGGCAAATCAACCGCCACGATTACCAATAGGTGGGGTAGTGCAGTATTTGAAGGGATCGTCAAGCTTATGGAGGTGAAGCACATGTCGAGTTTGAGGCCCCCATGTTCTAGCAGAGGAGGGAATTATGATGATAAGATGAGTGCAGCTCGCTTTGCAAGGCATGATTTTTTTGTTGCACGGCTTGTCCATGTCGGGACCATGCGCGTGTGCGGCACACGTGAGTAGGACATTAGACGTGGGGCCCTTCTTATAGGACAACAACAATTTATGGAACACACGGCTACATTAATAAAAGAACATGAACTGGATCAACACTGACAACCATCAACCACTATTATATGAATGAGTAATCCGTGCAACGTAAAAATAGCACCTTGTGTCTGATCTTTTAATATCATTCGCTCTTTTTATTTCCAGATTCCCGGTCAATCCTTCTCAATTACTCCTTTATCTTTTATGCAATTATGATTATTATAAATTATTACCCATTCTTTAATATTTATTTCTACCAAGTTTGTTATAAGCACATGTGTGGCTGAGAGTGACGCCTCAACTGCTAATGTCTTATAGTCATTCTTTGGCTTGCATCATGCCAAAAATAAACTAGAGCGTTTGCATCTATCCCTACATTTGTGGGTATCAGCTCCATGGTTGGATAGCAAATCCATACCTAGAATTATTTCTATAGCCATTAGTGGTATCATGAAGACATCTACATAGTACACATAGTTTCAAATCATAATGATCTAATCTATCTTGATAAGAGTAACTAATAAGAATCCTCTGGCCGATTTTACTATTATGGGTAGGTCAAACTCATGACATGGTACAAGTGCGTTGAGCGCAAAATCTCGGGCAATAAATGATGTGGTTTCTCTAGAATTGAGTAATACGTTGCCATAGTGATGTTGATTTACCAATGGTGGTGGTGTTTACTTATTCCAGTTGGCGTAATTCATCCAACCAAACATATTTCCATGCCCTTTCTCCCGAGCATTTCCTTTTTCAGCGGCTAATGTTTTTCGGTGTTGATCCTATTGGTAGTTTTCTTTCCCTTGTTAATTTGTGGTCCGCATGTTGGTGTGCATTCGTGCACTGTATCTTATGTCAATTTCCCACGTCCATAACAAGCATTTGTCGGCCTCCTATAATCCTTGGCGATGTGATTCGTCAATTCACAATTTGGACATTTATTATCATTTGATGTTGTAATGGCCCTAGGAGATACAGGAGCAACAAACAGGTACCTCGGCTTGAACACAAAATTTGGGGGGGGGGGGGGGGGGGGGGGGGGGGGGGGGGAGTGCGCCGAATCTAGAAGATTCGTTGTTCCTTACATAGTTTCATATTTCCTCGTATTTAGCACGTTTCCACAATCATCCTTCTGGATTTTCATTGTCAAGCAAGTATGAGTTACATTTCATAGTTTCATATTTCCTCGTATTTAGCACGTTTCCACAATCATCCTTCTGGATTTTCATTGTCAAGCAAGTATGAGTTACATTCCATAAACGGGCTCAACCCCTTCGTGAACCTTTTGTGTGTTTAGCTTATTACTACAACAAAATCATATTTAATGACAAATGGCAGCATGACAAAATTCCAAACCGTTATGGATATGTCTTAATAGCTGACAGTTTCCTGGCGTCAACCGAACGCACCGTGTCTTTTAATTCGTTCTCAGTCGAACGGGTCTAGCTAGATTTTTAATCTGTATAGGCAACCAAACGAGCTAAACGACATTGCTCAGACTTTATTTTTTTAGAGTAAACCTCTACTAGAGCACGAATGTAACTGGCCCAAAAACCATACTGCGCATGCTGTGCGTCAATCCGGCCGACCAAGGCATCGTGCATGCCTCCTCTCCGCAAGCAAACAATAAGAGCTTCTCTCTCCGTTAGCGCCTGTGATTCTAAATGTATGCTTCACAAGGCAACAATGCATGTTACAGTACTCTTGTGCTCAATCCCGTCGGGCGTTATGCATTCACTGCTCTCTCTCACACACAGACGCATACATTCAACATAGTGACAGCGTACTCTCACGCATACATCCAATAGAGTGACAGCGTGCTCTCTCTAGTTCTAGCTCTCTGTTCTCTTGTGGACGCCTCCGATATTCTCTACTTCAAAACCATACGCATGTTTATCCAATCTATCTCCGTGACCTTGCGTAACAATGTATACACTATATATATAACCTCGTTCTCTGACATTCACATTCTCTCGTCTCTTGTGCACTCACCATTTCTTGCTTGGTCCCGAGGGACACTACGGTTCTGCGCACCGTCGGCCATTGCAATGGCCGCCAGTTCTTCCAGCTCTAGCTGTGGTCGTGCGCAACAGATTCTTAGTGTCCTTGCGCTTCTCGCCATCGCTTGTAGCGCCCATGGCCGTCGGAGCATCGCCGTCGGCGTCGAGAAGAAGAATGCGGTGCTGTCGCTGCGTGGGTTGACGTGGGTTACTACGGCGAGCAAGACCGGAGGCCGCTACGTGCAACCAATGCAAGATCAAATCCTTGGTTAGTAGTTACACTTGCACACGAACTATCTACTGTCTGTGGTGCTTATCCCTTCAGAGTTTAGACCTGATGTAGTCCTGTAATTGCCCGAAATCTGCATGCGTTTTGGTTGTCTGAATTGTGCGTTTTTTGTCAACCCCATTTTTTCCGGGGGATGGAGATTCATCCATAAGGCATATATAGCGGTTGATAAGATAACTTGGTCTTATGAACTGCAATAAAAAACATGTTATAATGTTCACATTTTGTAATTTTCACTGAACTTTCTGGTACTGAACTTCCCACTTGTACATCTAGAATTCTAATCATGATCTAGTTTAAAATCTGTTAAGAAAAAGAAATTTTCATGTACCATACTTCTACATTACTCTGAGAATCTATAAATCAGAATGTCTGATAAGCACTTGCACTTTTCCATCTCATCTTCTCCAGAAGAGCGCAATAAAAAAGCAGAGCTGGCCAGAGCAGCAACCACCGTGTTAGAGCTGAAGCACCATTTCCCCACCACCATCCACAACCAGCCCGCCGGCGGCGAACGTTACCTTTCCCGCCTCCTTGCTGCCGACGCGGCGCGTGCTGCATCATTGCAGCTCCCCAGGGCAGCAGCCACACAATCCGGTCAAGCGGCGGCCGAGGTCCCGCTGACCTCCGGCATCGGCTTCCAGACGCTTAACTACGTCACCACCATCGCGCTCGGTGGCGACTCCTTCGGTGCCGCCTCCAACTTCACCGTCATAGTTGACACCGGCAGCGACCTCACCTGGGTGCAGTGCAAAGCCTGCCGCGCCTGCTACTCGCAGGTTGACCCGCTCTTCGACCCCGCCGGCTCCACCACCTACGCCGCCGTCCCGTGCAACGCCTCCTCCTGCGCGGCCTCCCTCAAGGAGGCCACCGGCGCGCCCGGAACCTGCGCCAGAAGCGGCGGCAGTAGTGAGAAGTGCTACTACGCGCTGGGCTACGGCGACGGGTCGTTCAGCCGCGGCGTGCTTGCCACGGACACGGTCGGCCTCGGCGGTGCAAGGCTCGAGGGCTTCGTGTTCGGCTGCGGTCTCAGCAACCGCGGCCTGTTCGGTGGCACTGCAGGCCTCATGGGCCTCGGCCGGACCGAGCTCTCGCTCGTCTCCCAGACGGCGTCCCGGTTCGGCGGCGTGTTCTCCTACTGCCTGCCGGCGACCACGTCCGGCGACTCCACAGGGTCCCTCTCCCTCGGAGGCGGCGGCTCCTCATCCTACCGTAACACGACGCCCGTGGAATACACCCGCATGATCGCCGACCCCACGCAGCCGCCGTTCTACTTCATGAACGTCACCGGCGCGGCCGGCGGCGGCGCGGCGGTGACCGCGTCCGGTCTCGGCGCCAGAAACGTGCTCATCGACTCGGGCACGGTGATCACGCGCCTGGCGCCTTCCGTGTACCACGCCGTGCGCGCCGAGTTCGCGCTCCAGTTCGGCGCCGACGCGCGGTACCCCGCGGCGCCGGGGTTCTCGATCCTCGACACGTGCTACAAGCTAACGCGGCACGACGAGGTGAAGGTGCCGCTGCTGACTTTGCAGCTGGAAGGCGACGCCGAGGTGACCGTGGACGCCGCCGGGATGCTGTTCATGGTGAAGAAGGACGGGTCTCAGGTGTGCCTGGCCATGGCGAGCCTCCAGTACGAAGACCAGATGCCTATCATAGGGAATTACCAACAGAAGAACAAGAGGGTGGTGTATGACACGGTGGGTTCAAGGCTAGGCTTTGCTGATGAGGATTGCAGCTACATGTGACAGTAGAAACTAAGACTGGATTTAAATCAAGTATTTGTGAAATGTAACATGAAATGGAGACGGTGGTCGTAGGCCTTGTATCTTTCATCATTTTTTTTAAACGGGAGCATACTCCAGACTCTGCATCACGGTGATGCACACAGCTTTTTCATTAAACGTAACAGCGTAGCGAATTTTAAGTTATTACAACTTAAGCATCGGCAAAAGAGGCCACATGAATCAAGGATCTAAAAACAGCGAGCATAGTAAGACTAGACATAATGAAGTCTTATAGCATGCTGACGGCCACCATGGTTGAAGATAGCCGGGACGATCGTCATCAACCGTTAACATCCGGTATCCATAAATACTCGGTGTTCTGGTGGTGGCAGGAAAGACCACAAATGGATCTAGTAGGTAGCACGATGGACGAACTGCAAAAAATAGCATCTCTAATCTTATGAAACACCACGTCATTCCGACAATTCCAAACATCCCACATAAAAAGCACAAACACCAATATGTATGTTAGTTGTCTCTTTCACCTTTTTTGATAAAGAGAATATATTAATACCAAACAGATATCAATAACACCCAGCCTCTGCAACAACATAACGTCAAGAGCTAGCCAAAACATTAAGGATGCACACAGCCAAAAGAAAAATAAAAAACCTCGCCTGACAAACAGCAAAGCAGCAGGAACTGCCACCGCCATAAGCCACACCCGGACTGTCAAAAAGGTTCTTCAAGAACGATGCCTTCAAGAAGGGAACCGTGTAGAAACACTGTCGTCGCCTCATCATAGATCATGGGTTTTCACCCCGAAGAAAGTCTGAATGAACTCCAGACAATGCCTTCAGCAAGGAGACGAATATAGATCCGCCATTGCCAGGTACAACCAGTGAAGGTCAGACCTAGGGTTTTACACCCCGGAAGTCAAAACTTTGTGCTCATAGAGCACCACCAAGAAGAAGTCCACCTGTGTTGCCGCCCCCGCTTGCCGAGACTGCTGCAAAACACTGATCATCCGGTTTACAGTCTTCACTGCATCCAAACATGTCTTCGTCATCACTTGAAATCGAAGTCTGCCATGAGCCATCGAAACCACTGGTCATCCGGCACAACCATCTTGACATTCCCCATCATTATCAGCACCAAGGTAATCGCAGCTAAATATGGCATGTCGTACCTCATGGTGCTGACAAATCAGAGTGTGACAATACCACATGTCGATTGTCAACGCGGAGATCTGGTCGAGGAGGTTTGCCGCACCGATCCCGCAAAGCAATCTCTTCTATGTGTTGTCCCTCCCGATCCATTGATGGGGACGATCACAGTTGGCGCCCGGCGGTCTGCACCCATGAACTCGATCTGGTCGCGACTTAACGTCGCATGGACCAAATCCGCATCCATGAGCGGCTACCGGTACTCAGATAATCTGACTGCCGCGACCGTATGTCGTTGGCCTCAAGAACTGGCTACCGCCATCCTTCCTCGCAGCCTCCCGATCTCGCCGGCCCTCCAATCTTTGGAGCTGTAGGCACGTAAAGAGCAAGCTAGCCACCAAGGATTTCCATGCGGGATGGATTTCCATGCGGGATGCATCATGTGCCATGCACACGGGATGGATTTCCATGCCGGAACTCCAGTACGGATCATGTGCCTGCACATGTACAGCACACGCACGCAGGACGCTGGCTGGACGGAACTTCAGAATAGATCACATCGAAGATAGTACAGATCAGATCAAACTGCACAGGCTTTATTGGAAGGGAAAAAAATGGCAGGGCGCCTCGCCGCCGCTGTCTGTCGTCGGACGACCTCCTCCAGCAGCGGCGGGGAAGGTAGGTAGGGGAGCGGTGGCCGGCGGCTGGGAGGTAGGGTTTCCCCCGAGTCGCCCACGCGGAGCGACGCGAGGGGAGGGGAGGGGTTTCCCCCGAGTCTCTTTCACCTGCTTTGAGTAACTAGTAATGGTGCAGGTGTAACAGGCAATCGTGAGTAAAATGGGTTTTACGCGAGTAATTAATCAAATACAACTTATGTTTCGTATTATAAACCGTTTTAGCTAACTAATTTAGTTTAGAAAAAATGGCATATAATAGGGAATGGAGGAAGTACATCGGTCCTCTACAGAAAAGGAAAGTGGGCTAAAAACCCACAGATCCACATCACATATACAGCTCGCTTCCACTCATTGCCACACCACATATGATACAGCCGCAACTGGCATGACTTCAGACGAATCCATACGAAATGTCGTGCATAGCACCTACCAGGTGCTACCAACACGCATGACTTGACGTCTCCACGAGAGACGTCGTGCATAGCACATGACGAGCTGGATCGAACCCCACCTGGAGATGCAGCGGCATCTCGCCACCGCATGCCTCAAAATCTTCATGGTCCAAGGAGAGGATGTCCCGTACCCACCTAGCGCTATAATTAAAACTCGCAAGTTAAACGAGTAACTGGCGACTTGATTCGATTCGACTCGAACTCGACTCGACATGAACTCAGAATTAAACGAGCCGAGCCGAGCTTTCAATTTTATGACTAAACGAGTTCGAGCTTTTTGAGCCTGAGTTACCGAGTAACTCGTTTAACTCTCTTACAATCAAAAAGTAATGTGTATGTTCCTATCTAGCCCGATTGTGCAAGCGGCACAACTAGCAAATCTTGCTCCCAAGGCCACCCACGCACCGAGCTTACCCTACGTGACCACCGCACCAAGTGATTCCCCTCTGGCCACCGCCCTAGTCCCCGCTGGCCACTGCCCGCCGCTGCCTCGTTCCCACAGTCCCCACCGGCAATAGCCCACCGCAGTCCCTTCCGGACACTAGGTCTGTTTTACTGAGCGTCGCCTCCGGCCGGCCATAGCCCATTGCCATCCCCTCCGGCCACTTGGTCCCCATCGGCCAGAGCCCGCCGCCGTCCCCTCCGACCACCGTACCAAGGGGAAGAAGTCTGCCTCTAAGCGGCATCGCCCGCGTCCGTCACAATTTCAGTTCGCTTGTTGTATGTTTTTACTGAGCTACGCGCCAGTAGCTTGTGAGTTCACTCAAGTCGAGCCGAGCTTAATTATTGGAGTTGTTTTGTTGAACGAGCCGAGTTTGAGCGAGTCGAGCCGATCTTGCTTGGCTCGACTCGAATTCCAGGCAATCGATCTCAAGAACACGATGTTGTGGCTCAAGATATGGCCGCTCCATCATCGTTCAAGAATCAAGGTCGCCGCCACTATTCCAAAACTCATGCAACGCCATCGCCATCGGATTAAGGCATCTGTTGCCGCATCCACTATATATCGCCCTTTGCGAGCGAGAGTTCGGACTCACCCGCAGCGTTCCGCTCCATGGGTCGGCCGATCTACGCGTGCAGGTTCATTACCTTTTTTCTTCTTCTTTTTTTGTTGTTTGTTCATTTTTTTTCCTGTTTCTATTTTCTTTTCTTTTTTAACTATATATATTATTTATTAAAAATATAAACATTGTTCAAATTTTGAACCTTTTCAAATTTGAACATTTTTATCAACCTGAACATTTTTGGAAAATGATTTCAAATTTGAAAAATATTTATTTTAAAAATGTTCTGATTCTCAGAAAATATTTATTTTTCGAAAATGGTTAAAAAATTAAAAATATTCATTTTTAAAATTTGTTCGTTTGTGAAAACTGTTAATTTTAAAAAATGGTTTTGATTTTTTGAAAATGGTACTGATTTTTGAAAATATTCCGCAAATGGTTCATTTTTGGAAAAATGTTTACTTTTTGAAGATGTTTCTGATTTTAAAAAAATGTTCCGATTTCGAAAATTATTCAATTTCAAAATGTTACATTTTTTGAAAGATTACAGATTTATGAAAAATGTTTCAAATTTGAAATATTTGGATTCCCAAAAATTTGATTAAAACAAAAAGCAAAAATATTTCTACGAAAGGTGTACCTTTTTGGGCTTTTCGTCGGCCCTAAAAGATCTACGTTAGCCCAGCTTGCGGCAGCAGGTTTCAGTTTCCGATTGGACGATGCGGGACAAGCCTTCACGGTGTAATGGGCTTCGCGTCGAACAGACGTACGCGGGTGTCTGTTGCCACGACACGTTGCCCCGGCTCTGGGCCTAAGCGGCCTTGTGTGGCGCATAAAGCCCCATGGCTGGAGGGGGCTCATCTCTACATATGCATATGTATATTGGGTGCTACTCGGCTAGAAAAAAATTAAAATCTAAAAGGCCAAGCGCCTAGTAGCCCACGTGGAGAGGAATAGGCAGGTACGCTGCCCTAGCTACATACCTACGCGCAATCAATCGATCAGCTAGCCGTTCTTGCCTGCCGCTTTCCGCTTTCGCTTGGAGAGAAATCGCCAAATCTGATCGTCCGGTCCACCAAGCACGGAAGCGTCCTGCCTAGCTGTAGATCGGCGACCGTCCTCCTCCGTGCAGTACGTGCGTACGTGTAATCGTCCTCCTCTGCTTCCGCCTCTCGGTGGCATATATATTGGATATTGCCCTATTCTTTCATTTGATGCTAAATTGCAATTTTAGATGTTAGAGTGCCGAAATATAAGTCTGCCGCTGAGAAAAGGAAAAAAAAGAAAAAAAGAGAATCAACTCATTGAATCACAGAAAGGTGCTTTAAATAGGTATGTTCCCACGGCTAGTACTAGTAGTGTTGAAAAGCAAAGGTAAAGAATCCGAATATAGACAAGATGTGTAGTTGGATATAAACTTTTAACATTTTACGTCATAGTTCAGGACTAATTTTTCAACCTTTCACTAGAGCCCAAAAAATATAGAGCCGGCCCTGGCCGCCCGTACAACATGTCTGGCACGCCGATGTCGTCACTTTACATCGCGGCAAGCAGATAGCAGTCCACCGTCCCAGATTATAAGCAGGCCACTGCCATGCCGCTGCCGGAAATGGGCCATTACGCTGCCAAGCTCCACCGTCTAGGGCCCTATTTGTTTGGCCTTCTACAGCAGAAGCCCAAACAAACATCACCAAATTGCAAAGCGCTCGCAGGAAGGGTTGTAGGAAAAATGGAAAATGCATGGGAGAAGCGAACTGGAGCAGAAGCGGGGCGGGAGCAGGAAGCTGCGGGTGGCGAAACGTTTTTTCCTATTACCCACTCCGTTCCTCAAAATTAAGAGCCAACTGCCACGCAAGCCCAAACTGGCCACTTCCCTTCGCTTCGCATGTGTATCTAGCTGACTACCTTTAGGGTACGTGTCCCCGAGCTGGCGACTTTCTCGTTTTGCATATGTACCTGTAGGTTCCCTTGCCATGTGTATGTACTGTAGTACTTATAGAGAGTCGACTCTATCTCACACAAACAATTTCTTTAATTCAAAATAGTGTGTATACGAAATATGTGTGTGTCGACGAGTAGGTTCCATTCCCTGATCGGTTTTGAGTTTCGTGGATTGTTGGTTCTTAATTTTGGACCGAAGTTTGCATCAATTTTAGACGAATTTAATAAAATTTGTTGCACTTGGTCACCCGTTTGAACTTTCCTTCAAGGAGTAGATCGTTCTCGCCGTTTTCCACAACTTTCGTGTTGTAACCTTTTCAATTTGACGGACATAAATGAATCCTTGTTAAATCAGTTCACATGGAGAGGTGGTGGTTGGTGGCGCGAGTTTTCGTCTTCGGCTAAGGTGTGCGCGGCCTTGGGACCGGCGTGCATGCCGGAGCGGCGGCTCCGGGCTTCGCCTCCGCCGTGCCGCATTGAGGTGGTGCAGCGTCGGCTCTTGTCGTTTGGGCGTCTTGGTCGTCGTCTCGTGCGAGGCGCAGCCTTGGGGCTGGCGTAAATGTCGGAGCGGCGGCTCTGAATGTTTCGCCTCCGCTGTGAAGCGTCGAGATCTTTTGGATATACGTAATGATTTATGCTCTTTCGGATATATGTAATGCTCTATGTTTGGATAAATAAATGTTTCAATTATTAGAGAAAAATAGATAAACTAAGATAATTTAGCTCTTAAGCATCGTAATTACAAATAAAATGAGTAAAAAACAACTATTTTGATTCAAATCAACACTTATATAACATCTTCAGCACTCAGGGGCATTCCAGACATGTCACCCATAAAACCAACAGCAACAGCTGCCAACAACACTTTTACCAAACATCAAATCTCTACTTCCAGCAGCTGTTCCAACAGCTGCTTTCTCACAGTTCACCAGCTACAGCTGCTTTTCAACAGCTGCAGCCCAAACAAAAGACCCTGGTCGCACAGCACACCCATCCGCTGTTGTAGACGGGCAGCCAGGTTGCCGAGAGCTGCCACCGTAACCGACCCTGCGAGCACTGTGTTGTGTCTGGCTAGGCACCAGCTTGCCGCCATACACCGAAGACATGGCCACCACGAAGAACAACCTTGCACCCACCTCCACTACGACTCTACGAGAACCAGTAGATCCCACCACCTCCGACCGCATGTTGGCTTTACATAGTTTCCATCTAAGCCACACCGTTGGAGCGACACAGGGAACAAATAGTTATTTAGATGTTGAGTTTGGTTGTTGTAAATGCTAATAACTTTTAATCAGAGAAATGCATTACAATTAAATTGCACAGACACTACGCTAGTTTAACTAAATATCTCTCTTCAGATCCACTCACAGCCCTTGTCAGGTTCTAAACAGAACTTGCACAAACGAAGATGCACATTAGACATTACAGAAGATTAGAATGTATACATAACATGGCAGTATTCAAACTGATATGCCCAGACAACTTGATCCTAAACCAGGACTAATATTACAGGAAGAAGCAAACTACTCGACTCTGAATTGAGTTATTCAGAGTTTGGCGGCTGAGAGTGAAGGTCTAAGTGAAACTGAAATATCACTATATGCTTCTCCCTGCTGAACATCGATATAATCATAGCTCTTCAGGGCCTAGAGGAACAAAAACATTAAGAAAACCAACATCAGAATCAGAGAAAATATATATGAGCCAGCGGGAACATGCAAATTATATGTATAAATAGCTAGCTACAGGTCTGAGCGTTACCAATGTTTCAAAAAACATGCGTGCAGCTTGCTTCCTTGTCCTCCCTTCCAAGATTCCGTTCAAACTGAAATTCCCTCGTTGATCATCTGATGTGGCTGAAGATATCTTATTTTTGAAGTACTCGGCCACAGCCCTACAATGCAACATAAGTCAAACTGTGCACTTGCATAAGTGGTTATACAATAATATTAGTGAAGGCATCTCTTAAAACGCATGTCATTTACCTTGTCCTGGTAGACATGCTACCTAATCCTGTGGTGCTTGTACCTGCACTAGGTATCATGCTAGGGGTACTGATCAGCCCAGGAATCTCTGGCAGATCTTCCTCAAGTTCGTCATCGAATGGGAATGGAGATCCACTGGGATCAGACACACGAGTACCATCACTGCCATATGTTTCTGATATTTCCATCGCACCAGTTCCTCCAGGTATAGACTGTGGGGTTCGACCTGGAGTCTTGAAAGGAGTATCATCATACCTTACTGGAGAATGATTCCCTCCAGGAGAGAATCGAGGGAGCTCAGGTGAATCAAATGGCATTGTATCCCCATTTCCTGGAGACATTGGGGTGAGGTGAGGTTCAGGCTGCGCTTCTGCATTTCCTGGAGACTTCGCAGTGACTTGTTCAGGTTGTACATCTGCATTTCCTGGAGACTTCGGGGTAAGGTGGCGTTCCGGAGGTGCATCCTCTTCGCCAACATTTGCAATGTCGGTAGCCCGTTCATGAGAGCCAGACTCAGCATCAGAGTCACTCGAACGAGCGAATTCAGCCTTGTAGGTATTATGGAGGTCAGTACACATTCCTGCAAGGGAGTGTACTTGCGGCATGACATGGTTTCTTTAGAGAACAAGACTATGCACCAGCTGAATCCAGCATACTAGCTTACCATGTACCAAAGGTTCACAGAAGAAGCTGTCCTTTTGCCTTATCCTGTTAAATTTCCACATATCCACTGATGTATGGGGTAGTTTCTTCCTCTTGCAAACCAGCTTACACAGTTCGTCACCATCAATTTGTTTCTTCATATAGCTGTGCAACAGAAGATGAAATTTAATTAATATGATGAGCACCACCATCCACCAGAAAATCATATTATTGTGATAAAAATTATAACTTCTACAACCAGAATTATGATGGAGAAAGTTCAAAGCTTAAATATAATTTATTGTAACAGAGTAAATCCTAGAAACATCTATTGCAATTGCTTAAGGATTGTTGTGAATAATCTACTTCATAGGCCAATGTTTAATATAGATACTGTAGAGCTGAATGTTTTTCATTAAACCATTTATACGACAATACAGATGCACATATCTGAAGTCTTTTGGCAGACTTTGAACAAACACATCAAATGTAACAAAGTACACAATTTGATGATAGCTAATTCTCTTAAGAAATTTATTTCAGTCAAAATTCAGATACACACACAATTATGTGTTGTTATTTCCAGAGTGAGACATTGCTCAAGAAAAGAATATGTATGAATTTGTCCTTGTAGGTCAGGGCCAACTGAAACTTACGCATTGGAAAACACTAGTTGCTCATCAAATTTGGACCTTCTCTTGTTCTCTTGTACTTCCAGCGTTCTCTTTCTCTTGTTATCTTGTACTTGAGGTGGAGATGGTTCAAGGACAAATAAAGGTACCGAGATTCCTAAAATGATACAAGTAAAGGAAATTATAGTTGCATTAGAAGGTTGGCATCCAGAGTAAATAGATCTTAGACAACATTTCACCATCCAACAAAACTGTTTGGTGGTAGAATTGCTAAACAGTTTCAATTTTATTTAAACCTTGAAAGATAAGTGAGGGAAGAAACACATCTTTTACATAGATAATGAGTTAGCAGGATACACACCAGTGCCACTTGGTTCTTCATATTCAATAGGATCATGGCTGATACTTCTTGGTACATTGGGAATGGATATCCCAGGCAAAGATCCTCTACCAGGGGATAAAGATGAGTTCATTGCTGGTGGTGTGGTAACCTTGTATATGAAGGGTGACGAATCTTCGTCCATGGGGCCACTGCCATCAATAACACCTTTAAAGCTCGGCTGGCTCTCAGGTGCTTCACGCAACCTTTCTGGTGAATCTTGCTCTCCATTAGTAGTGTTCGCTGGCAAACTGTCCTCTGGAGGATCTACAGACATTGGATCCTCAGGGAATGGAGGGAATGTCCTGGACATGGTTGAAAAAGAGACATGAGTCTACCAAAATGAAGAGGAAAAGTATTATGTGAGATACATACCCTTGCTCAGGTGGTTCCGGCTCAAGAAATAAGGATCGACCAGCAGGAGATGGTTCTGGTCTACCGTCCTGCATCATTTACATGTAAAATAATGTTATCGCCCAGAGTGGATACGAATAAAAAAACAAAGGAGGACAGTAGTGAATACCTCATCAAGAGTGATTATCACATACTCTTCTTCTGCAACACAAATGAGATAGTTAAACGCAGTTGTTGAAACAATAACAAAAATACTGAGTATTGAATATATCGAGTTTCACATACCATACAAGGTGATCTGATCAGAAGTTTTCCGATGATTATCTGGCGTACTGTCAGAAAGTTGAAAACATATTTACATTGAGGTTGCATAACACATAAAGCAATGATATGAAAGAAGAATGCTTACTCTATCTGACGAATTGCATCATCCAGGTTTAAATCATCAAGGTTAAATGTTTCTGGCAATGTGATGACCTCAAACGGAGCACGGTCCGCATCAAATGGCAGATCTACTTCCACAGAGGCGAAAGCAGTTCTGATTGTGCTCAGCATTCGGTTACAATCTTGAAACAAGTAATTCACCTTCCATGAATAAATGCGAACTAGCCCTAGAAGAAGATGCCCTGATAACCTCAGAGCAATTGGAACCTCAGGGAACATTATGGACTCTGAAAAGGCATCACATCACAAGGAAAAATCTTTAGAAAAATGATAGTGCAGAATTACCACATTCTAAAATGCAGATAAAAGGAGAATCGAAATATAACCATTTCCTGTTTACACAATGAAAAAATAACGTGAATCTCTGAAAGCATATGACTTTACACAAAAATGAGGAGCCATTAGTCTTCTGGTACGAATATAATGGTGTTTGTCCTTCCTCAACTCCACTAACTCTTCCTAGCCACGAAGCGCATCTTTTATCTACACAATCAGTCTAGTATATTTCTTTTTTTGACAGGATCCGATTTCATATAAAGGAAGCTCAGTACAAATTACAAGCAGGTCCCTCAGGAACCAGAGAATACAAAGAAGACCCAGCAAAATGCACTAAACACCCCGAGCAACCTGAAAGACCACAACCGGATCCACCCCAACCCCAAAACCTAAACCTCACCGGAGCCGCCGTACCACCATTGCCAGGACAGCGAGCACCTCCACAAGTTGTAGTCGACTGCAAATCCGGCCGCCACTCCGCGACGGACACCTAGCTCGATGAACGCATACAGCCATAGTGCAAGCTTGTCGAAACCACCCTTCTTCCCGCCAGCTCCGCGACGATCAGGCCAGCCACCCAGAACGCCCACTCCCGGTCAACCTCTTCCCTCGCCGCCACGGCCGGCCAAAGCAAGTTCACCGGAGAAAACCACCACCACCACAACCAAACATGGGACGGCAACAAAAGGCAGCGCTCAGTACCTGACGCCTCAGATCTCCACCGTGGAGCTCGAAGAAGCAGCAGGACCTCGCACCCCGACGACGCGTCCACCTCGTCATCAGGAAAGCCGCCACGCTCCCACATCGAGGCAGCCCTCTCCTCCTCCCCCTCGCCACCGAGGCCGGCCAGGAACAGGAGAGGAGACCCCAGATCTAGTCTAGTATATTTCTTGTGTATCACCAGAAGTCATTATATAGCAAAACGAATCCATTTTAGAAGGAAAACTTAAGAAACAGCTTGAAACATTAAGTTGCTGATGATGTAGATTCTTTGAGGGTTAGGAGAAGAATCAAATCCCCACAACTAAGAAAAATACTACAGAGGAACATACTGACTCAATTATCCGCACATGCACATAATCTGCTTAAAAATTATGTCTTTGCTACAGAAAAGACATAACATCTTGGGAAACGGCTTAAAAATCGAACAAGCTAGGGCCCAACTTCCGGAGGACGTGACAATACCAGGCTATTATTATTACTGGGCGACCTACCATGTTCAATTTGCAAACAAGACAGAACATACATATCCTGACATGAAGTTTCAACTGACAGCCATATGTTTCTGACAAATCGTAATATTGGCAAGACAAAGAAACCTGCAGACAAAATTCTTTCCCAAAACCAACCGAGCCATCTTCTTCGCAATCTCTCAGCGTTTGGAATAAAGAATACGAATTTTCCTCGTTGCGCCCCAAATATCCGTGGAAAGAAGCCTAAACCCCCTCATACTGCTAGTTGTTACCCATGGATACAGAAGAAAGGAGGAAAAATCGCATCTTTGAGCAAAGAAACAGACCGACGTAGGAAGGGATATCGATGCCGTCGATCTGCGTCTTCTTGACCTTGCGCTCGAGGTGCGCGGCGATCCAGATCGTGCCCAGCGGGCCTTTCTTCGCCAGGATCGAGTGTGAGTAGAACATTGTTGCGGCTGCTCTTCGTCGTAGGGTGGGGTTCGGTTGCGTCGGCGGAGATGGCGGCGACGCAGCAGAGGGGTTGGGGGAGATGAGATGGGATTGGGATTATTTCTGGGGGTTGGGGGGAAGTTATTTTGGAAGGGGAGGGAAAGCGGGCGGGAGGGACGCCTCGGCTTTTCGCGCGCGGTTTTTCCATCTGGGCGCGGAGTTGTCCGTGCCTGAGACTGAGAAGGTTTCGCTAGTTTTTTTTAGACACGTGCTTGTGGTGACTCAGATCATGCTGAACACTTGACCAGTCACTGTGGGAGAGTATGATAAGATATAATATCAATATATGTTACTGCTTCCATAATAGATACTAATATATGTGTTGTATCGGAGTATTATACTGTGAATTCCGATTATCCCTCTATTTATCCATTCATGAAGTTAATTACCCATTTAGTAAAAAGTTGTTCAGATTACCTATTTAACAAATTTTGGACCCTTTTTCAGATTCATTTCTGGAAATGAGGATTGAGACCAAAAAAAAAATACTAGGACAATGACGACAAATTGAATAGATGGCGAATGGAAGGCTCGAAGTTATCGTCGACTGCGTCCTTCGATTTTTAAATATTTTGACAAACAAAAAGTGCTAAGATGCCCGTCTACTCTACGAAGACGTGCAAAATACCTAAAATGAGGGTAAGACTATGTTCAAAAAAAATTGTGAGAATGGCGTTTTGGCTCCCGGGAGCATATGCTTCCGGTATTTTACAAAAAAATTCAAAAATTGAAAACTTATCAAAAAAATCCGAAAAAAATCATGCACGTACCCGAGCATGGTACGCACCGTCGTGTTAAATTTCGCACCGAAATGTCATCATATGCGCCCTGGGCAAAAATGACAAATTTCTGGATCCGAAAATTTGAATTTCTTGTTAGAATTTTGTTTTTTTTTTCCAGGGCGCATACGGTGACATTTCGGTGCGAAATTTCACACGATGGTGCGTACCATGATCAGGTAGGTGCATGATTTTTTTCGGATTTTTTTGATAAGTTTTCATTTCTGGATTTTTTTTTGAAAATACCGGGAGCATATGCTCCCGGGTGCCAATACGAATTTCCGAAAAATTGTCTATTTTATATTTTGTTTCACTAATGGGGTAATATGTGTCACAATTACAAATACACAAATGTCTGTTAATAATCAGAATTCACTCTATACCGCATTTACTAGGTTGTAAACTCATTTTGTCTTGCAATGCGCTATGCTACGCTATCTGTCTATGATACCAGTATCATCTCTTTCATCATTATTTGCAAAGAAACAAAGCGGAACAAGGATGGCGTAAGTGTGGTGGTTTTCAGTTATGACATGTGGGCCCTAGTAATGAGAGTGAGTCTAATGTGGTGACTGACCATATAGGGCGAATGGAAATTGAAAGAACAAATGTTTAATTGTCTCATTATATGTTTAATTGTCTCATCATGAAGAAGACACATTTGTTACTCACTTTGCTAATTGCACTTTACAAGGTTGTCTTCTATAAGGATTACCACCTTGCAAATGTACCATCCAAAGATTTTTAATTTAAGTGAAATCTTCATTTTCTATTTTTTATTATTATCAACAACAAGTGCTCTATATATAGAATCTACCGAGAATTTCCCATTTTCATGCAATTCCAAAAAACACAACAAAGCCTTGCGACAACTGGACCATGGCCAGTCGACCTAACATACCATTTCATGCCAGTCTCGTCTGAACGTTATTCGGTGTAGTAGTCTCACCATTACACAGCTACACATGATCCAGAGTTAGCAGAATAATTATATAATCCGCAGTTACAATGACAACATAGTTTCTTCAAATAAGCTAGTCACACTTCCAAGGTACCTCCACGGCTTTACACAAAGCCACAACTCAGATAGCAGAACGCGCCTTTTCCATATCGGAAGATACTTGTCCTGATTTCTTGCATAGTTGCACCTCAGACAATTAAAGGAAATTACACAGCTGTTTTGATGAAATTATCGGAGAGTGAAAGTCTTCATTCTGCTGCCATCGCATCCCTTCCCCGTGTAAGCACACCAATTGACTCCCATTCCAGGGCACAAACTACATCCTGTGTAAAAGCACGAGGAGATGATTACAACAGGAACTTGAAATAAAAGCTTGCTCTATTCAACCTGGAGCAGACAAACTTACAGAAGGGTTTTGAGGATCAATATCGAAGGAGTTGATAGCACAGGGCTCGGCAAGCAATTCAAGAGGCCTCTCATCTGGTAATAAAATCACCATATCTTAAGCAATTTGCATGAAAGGTCAAGAGCGGACACATTTATAGCTGTCTGGCTATATGCTCACCTTGTTCAATAATTGCAAGAATCCCATCCTCTGAGCACATCATCACAGGTAATATTCTTGTTGAGGCAGCCAAAATAATATCAGATGACTGTGTGTAGTTATCAAAAAGAACCTCCCAGACCTCACTTTCACAGACTGGTTCTGCCATTTCATGAAGGCCTACACCAGAGAGTGGTATTGGCTGCTGTGGCCAGCGTAGATCCCAAGCAAATATTGTCCCAGAAGAGCCTCCGACCTACAAACATTCAGAGGTGATTCATTTCTTTAGTAATTGCTTATCTGAATGCTTCCATTTAACTTGTTTCTGCTATGTTCTTAACAGGGTGGAGCAGTGTTTGGGTCAACAAGGGCCCGTGTTCTTGAGAGGTAACAAGGGTATTCTAGGTTTAACATTATGGCCCAAGTTCCAAAGCTCAATCACCTTGCCACTTGAAAATCGGGCAGTTGTCCCCACTCCCCTACAAGTCTAAGCCCAGTCTCATACAGTTATTAGGCTCACTTCACAGGTTTACACAACCCTGGCACAGTGACCAAATCATTCCAATTTCACGATGTATTTCATACATCAATTGGTCCCAACAACTTTGCCAGTATAATTTACAGTGACAATTGAGTTTTACAAGTTGGCATTGTTAAGGCAAAGCTACACTCACAGCTAACTGTTTGTCTACCACATGCAAAAACAATTCTATTCAAAGTTTTCTCATCGTTGGTAAATGCAGGAAGTGAAACTCTTAGCAAAGAGCAGCTAATGCCTTTACATAACTTGCAGGCCTTTACAGTAGTATTCATTTCAATCTTTTAGGTTAAGCATCATGTAAACTTAACATGGAAGTAGTGTGCATAGCATCAGAGGATTGACATGAAACGAGCAAAAGCATCCAACATAGGGATACATAGAGACATCAGTTGCCATTATCTCCGAAAAAGGCTCAATTCTTATTTATAAACCACAGCACGTGGACACTTGACATACTTCAAAAGGAGCACTCTATTACAACAACTGCTATTGATGCCATTCCAACCGTGCCTAACATTTTTTGAAAGACTGATTTACCTCTGTATATTGATGATTTATTGATACAGGGACCTGTTTGGAATATTGAAAATGTGCAGGTATTTGGGATAGGCGTATATGTACTCTTTACTCGCCGTTCTTCCTATGGTAGTTGTTTGACTTTCAGCCATACCCATTAGTTTATCGCTTACTGACGTGGTAACTGAATATTCTTATCCTAGATACCCAAGCCGCTTCATCCTACTTTTTTGTTCAACGTTTAACCACTAGGTTATATTAGTAGTACATGATTTATGTGTAAAAGCTTGATTATCTTCAACTGCCAAATATCTAGCGAAAGAACAAACATATCCTCACAGAACAAGAATGGGGGTAATGTTTTATGGTCAATAAGATGGTACCATGTCATAGGAAGTTATATATAAAATAAAATAAAGCTTTATCAAACACATGTGTTAAATTAAGTGAACATACATTGCTATTTTAATATTTCAAGTTCATGTAAAGAATGATATTGACCGTACCACACAGATATGCTTTCTTGACGGATGAATATCAACTGAATGCACCATGCCGGTGGCAATGCCATGACCCCTAAAACAGCACAAGTTCATCAGGTGAGCATAACAGAACTGCATGACGAAATAGGAACAATGAAAATTTTATAACAAGATGTTTAACTGCTCAAAGATTACGATCATTTTGCTTTTTTATCACAAGCTTAAGAGAAAAAACTTGACAGCTGATCTTGAGGACGAACAGTTCCAAAAGGAAGTTGTGTATCAATTAGTAAATACCGGCAATATTATACATGGTTCAGCTACCAGTTGAAACTTGGAAGAAATACAGCTAAATCGACATGACTTGCGGGATATACTCATATACATGTGGACCTAAAAGCCATCAATATCTGAAATGCCATGGACATCCAATTTTTACTAAACATAACCAAAACCACCTAATAGACACATTAATGAATATCTTGTAGTATATTACACCCGAAACAAATATTAATACTGCATTTTCTGAAGTTTTGCACCCACAAACTTATGCATAGCAACTAATCAGCCAACAAAATGACAAATACTAGTAATAAGCAACGGCTTTCTGGAAATGGGCCAGAAAAGATAGCAAGGGATTTCCAGAATATAATCATCTGATCCCTATGATAACGTGCATTTCTTTCAAGAAAAACTACTGACATATTAACATGATACCATAACATAATAAGAACATAAACATAGAAGAATATCAATAAATAATGAAAGAAACATATCCGGGTGAAGTGAAGTAACTTTGCATCATTGCATAAGCCGCTGAGACAAAAAATTCCCCTTCCAACCATGACTGGATAACCAAGGGTCTGAAATGTTCTGTATCTAAGGCTTATAAGAATTTTCAAGGTCCCGTTCATTCCTTCTCTACGCTGTGGGGTTCATGCTGTGAGAAAAACACAGGGTTTTTGGGTGGTCGTTGCTGCACAACAGGCTTAACACCAGAGAGCTGCTACAGAGGAAGAATTTTTTCTTGCCAGATTATACTTGTGTTACGTGTAGTTCATCTTATCTAGAAACTAGGGATCATCTATTTTTCCATTGCACCTTTGCTGTTTGGTGCTGGTATGCTTTGCTTCCTGGCTGGGCAGCCCCCACTATGAATATCATGACATTCTACAATCGTTCAAGGCTTCTTACAACCAGCCTTTCTAAATGGAGGTTTTTCTTCTTGCCCTGTGGTCTATTTGGACAAATCGGAATGACGATATTTTCAAAGGCATACCTGCAGATCTCCACAAGTGCAAGAAGAGGTTTAAAGAGGAATTGGCCTGGGTGATTCTTAGGGCCAAGAAAAAGAAGCTTGCCAATTACGAAGCTTGGGTTGACAATTTTGTATACTTCCCCACTTTTAGTTTTAGCTTAGACTCTTCAGTTTTTTGTACTATATTTTTCAAAAATCAATAAAAGAATTCACAGCAGAGTCTGCTGCTACCCTAAAAACCAAACTAGCGAAATAAGATCCAAATGACTTAAGTCTCACTAGCATTAAACGAATACTACTCCCCAAATTTCATTACATCCTACAATCTGCAGAAAGAGCATTCAGAGAACCTACATTTCATATCCACAACCGAACACTTTCGAGCAATCAACCAACCAGCAGAAACTATACATATCCAGCCTGCTTCGCACTCACCAGATGCCCTTGCGCTGCGCCACTACGGCATCCCCTTTCCTCCGGTCCCACCACTGCACGCCGCAGCCGGCGCCACCGGTGGCGAACTCTGCAGACGACGCCCATCTCGCCGTCTCGTACCCCGACATCCCCTTCCCATCCCACACCCTTCTCGTCACCACCCTGCCGCCGCCGCCATCCGACACCACGTGCACCCTTCCGTCCTCCCCTGCCGTCACCCACTCCTCGCCGACACAGTCAAGCCCGCGGACGGCTCCCACGTGGAAACCCGCGCCGCTGGGAATGGATATCACAGAGTCGGTGTCGAAGGATGAGGGAAGGAGGTGGAGGGAGCCGGAGGAGGTGGCGGCGGCGAGGACGGAGGGGGAGCAACGGAGGGCCGTGGGCCGGGAGGAGAGCGGGAGGGATGCGAGCGGGGAGGCAGGGTCGGGGAGGGAGAGGAGGTGGAGGTGAGAGGAGGCCGGGATGGAGGGATCGTGGACAGCGGCGGCGAGGAGGCGGGCGGAGGAGGTAGAGGAAGGGAGCCAACGGACGAGGTCGATGGAGAAGGGGAGTGAGTGGCGGCGGAAGGAGGGGGAGTCTGCCATTGTCGTCCTTTGGAGGGTTTGGCGTTCAGGGGGTTTGGACTTTTGGACTATGGTGCGGGAGCAAAATTACCCCGCTGGACATAATACTCCTTCCGTTCCAAATTATTTTGAGACAGTACTTTATTTATCTAAATACGTTCGACACTAAATAAGTATAGAACATCCGTATTAGGATAAATCTAACTTAACTAATTTAGAACGGAGAGAGTATCTCTATACTATATAATACGAGTAGTGTTTCTTGCTCCCGAATTTTGGTACGTTTTGCTGGTTTGGTACGTCAAACGTCATCCCGCACTCCGATCATCTGTGTTGTTAGTCGAGGTGGTATTAAATTTTCCGTACTTTGGTTTGGTTTCGTAACGCGCAGTCAGACGTAGCTGCGGTCCTGGCTCATCCGATCGCTGCACTGTTGGGCCGATGGGCCACGAGCTACGCACATTGGAAAAACAATATTTTCTTTGCATATCCTCTGCCTACTTGTCGTCCCGATTCTATCTAAAAGGACGCTGACCGCGTGCGTGCTCCACCACACCGCCGTGCGGCAACTTCCTAGCCATAGGATCAGCCGTCGGCCGTCCTACTCCTCCGGACGCCCTCAGCCTCCCGCTGGCGTCGCGCGTCCAACGGCTTTCATCCCGTACCCTATCTCCGGCAGGGCAACCTCATTGTCCGGCCGGGCGACCCGGCGTTCGCATAGGTGGGCTCTCCAGGCTCGGCGCCAACCCACGCCCGCGAGGCGCTCTCGGCCGCCGCACGAAGTCTCCAGGCCCAGGATGCCGCGTTGGACGGCGAGGTGGCCGAACACCAGGCAATCCACGCCATGAAGCTGGTCTGCGATAAGACCACATTCTCAGGGTTGGCCATGGTCGCGGCTGTGCGCCCCGGACGCAGAAGGCTTGGCGGAGGAAACATATGTGGACCTGGCTGTGTTGGACGCTGACGCTATGTCCGTCTGAACCTTCACCACCCATGACCGAATCCAGTAACATGGTCGCTCCCTACTTCGAGCGGTTCTTCCAGGAGTCGTCGCCTTCAAGCAGGTGCTTCCATCGGCTGTAGGCCTGTAGCGGCAACAACTTCCTGTACTGCAAGTCCATCTCCAAGGACAGGTTCATGTAGTTTATTTTTTTGAGAGAAGTTCATGTAGTTTCAGAAGATACACCTCCATGCAGAGCTGAAGAGGTTGGTTTTCAACGTTAGCTCCAAGAGGCTGTTTGCGATTCGATTTAGTGTGTTGTTCCCGCTGATGTTCCTGCTCAGCTCCAAGAAGCTGCGACGCGTGTTCGAGAAAAAAACATCCTAAATTGTTTGTCTTTAAAATTAGAGATCTTTCATTGGAAAAAGATGCAGAAGGGGAAGCTGAATTCAGATCAAAAATTAAAGAGAAGGGAAAAGAATTACACGCTTTATTTCTACTACTCTTATTAGTGTTTGCCGCTCAATTCAAGAATTAGATAATTGTTGGAAGATTTGTTAGTGGAGTACTCTTGTTAGTGTTAGCTTCCCTCTTTTGACCAACCTTGAATTCATATATCACATGCCCAATGTTTAGGTATAACTTTCGACATGACCGTCATGTAGTTTTTTCAATTATTAAAAGGTTTTGTCCCATATTAATATGTTAGCGCACAAATCTTTGGACTCCCGAACAAGAGAGATATATGGGTTTTCAAAAATTTCAAGCACAATGCATCAAGCCTTCTTCTTTGCTTCGAAGTTGTGTCATCTATTTTTTTTATCACCCGTTGCAACACAAGTGATCAAAAACAGGTGGTAGAATAAAGCACTAAGTAGCACGATATAAAAAAAAACTCAGAAGAAAGAAGTGAACTTCAGCATTGGATGCAAAACAATAGTACTGCAATTAGAATAGGATTGTACCCAGATTGATTTCTAAACTATATGGGCTAACCCTTTGAGCCGTAGGTTGGTTGATTTGAATGTAGTTGCACGTAAGTACTTTCATTCCGCGAATGATGATCTATGTGTCCTATTGGATTTTTATAGCACATTTAATGTAGAATATCTTTGTATTTGTTGTCCCGTTGCAACGCACGGACATTTAGCTAGTATCTATACTACTATTAAAAGAGGGGAAAAAATAAAGGCAAGCGATGGTAGCAACTCTGATCGGAATCAGCCATCAGGTGTCCTGCCCCTCCTGCATGAGTCTTTCTTCATCAGTAGTACTCCGCCTGTACAAAAGAAAATCAAAGCACACCTGGACCCTACCAAACGACGATGCCACAAACCCATGACCCGATCGACCTTAACACCGTTTGTGAGGCCGATCGCTACGGCGACCCGATCGACCTTGGCACGTACTCCGTGATTAAGTTGACCCAACGGCCTCACGATGACGCCGGCGACCCGTAATTGACCTGCTCCGCTAGCTGCCGCGGACGCAACGTCCTCTCGCTGACTACCTGATCCGCTCGCCGCCGCAGACGCAAAGTCATCTCACAGACGACCTGCTCCGCTCATGATTAAGGACGCAATCCTGGACTCCATCACCTTCTCACCATGAGGGTGCGGCCCGTGAGGACCATCTCCGACCTCGAGAGACCATCTATCCGGATGACCTGAGGTTCGCGCCGTCGGCTAGCGGACAGCGAGCTATGCGTGCTCGCGTGCTTCCGTCGTTGCGCAGCATCAATACAGCGTCCCTACGATCCTGTGTCATCCTGAGCCATGGGCGGCGCTGGCACGCGCGCCATGTAGCATGCAGTTGGTGGACCTCTCCGAGCGGTCGTCGACGAGCTATCCTATTTCATCCTGAGCCATGGGCGGCGCCGGCACGCCATGCATGCAGCATGCAGCTGGTTGGACATCTATTCGGCCACGCGGCCTCACGCCGACGTGCCCTCGCCAAAAACTACAACTGCATTGCCATCGCCCATTGGATGAAGAGCTGATGAACTGAACAAACGGCTCCCTTTCTTTCAACTCAGGCCAATCAGACTTCGATCGAGTTCTTCAAACTATTGGTAGCTAGCTAGCATGTTGACATGAGAAAGGCCCATGTGTACTACCTACGGTAGAAAAAGTAATCACTTAAGTTGTTCCATTATCTCGAAAGCAATAACAATTTGGACTTTCTGCTGCTTGGCCGGCGACGATGTGCAGATGTCTGCAGAATCGATCAGCTGTGGGGAAGTGTTGATGTCACCTTGGGATATTGCTCAATCGCCTAGAGTCTGGCGCCAACTTCTTCACCGTCAATAGGACGAATATCAATGTCCACCATGGCCGGCAAGAGCAAGTGCAACTTTCTGCGAAGCAGAGGAGAATACATTGTCCATCATCTTCATGGACGACCGAGAGGGAGGGGAGGGGAGGGGACGGTGCTCAAGCGGACGTTGGTGTCATAGAGACAGGTGGATGCGTATTGAGGAGAAAAGGAGCCTGGTAGTGCGGAATGCGAGTGAGGACGAGGGTGTACATAAGTGGCGATATTTTTTCGATGGTGAGAGTTCTGTAAATTGAAAGAAAAAGGTTGTTAAGCATTTCCAAAAAATATTATGTTACAATCATAGCAATATTTGCTTCAAATATTAAATTATGATTATAAGTTTTTCTAATTGTTTTGAAAATGTGACAGAAAGGGCTCTTTGAGCAGGGTGCTGGTAGCAGGATGTATGCTCGGCGTTGGCGAGAAGACGAGAGGATATTAAAAACAACTCACCAAAAGTAAATGAAAATTGAAAATACATATACAATAATTTAGAGACGTACTACATATACATAACTATCTTATAGATGTGTGTTGCACGTGCACTTATAAATTGTCCCATTTAATTGTGAAGACATCGTACTTGTAAATGGTCTCATGTGAAACGTGCGTTGCACGTACATGCCAACTAGTGTTTATAACAACCAAAAAACTATGTGTTTACAACCAAAATAAATCACGAACTATTTCACCGACGTTTATGTAGGAACATGGACGTAATATTATGGTGGAGTCCGTAGCATCGCTTGCAAATGCTGGGAACTTGCAAGAAAGGAGAAACATTTTTAAAATAAAAATAAGGCAAAAGATTTGCCACTTTTATTAATTAAAAAGAGGTTTTTAGAGGTTTTTCAAGCCTAGTTGTGGCCAAAGCATTACATTACTTGGGGCCTTTGCCCCGGCGAGACACCACGTCGCCGCCTCCTCCTTGATCTTGGTCACTAACATGATTGCGGTAGACGAGCGGGTTCGAAAAACCCTTGCATTTTGCTACTTCCAAACCTCCCAAAAGACAAGCATGGTGACTGGTGAGCGAGGCCAACACCTTTCTATGGGGTCCCTTTTTGTGAATCACCTCCACCCACCATTCTTTTACGATTTTCAAAGCTTGTAAATCTTCCGGCTTCACGTCTTGTAGGCCAAGCCAAATCTTCAAAGAGTACCAACTCCTAGCGGTGAAACGGCATTTGAAAATAAGGTGAGCGGTTGTCTCTTGCAATTGGTTACAAAGCTTACAAAGACCATTGCTGAATCCTCCTGGTTTTCTTCTACCAGTAGACATTTTCATGCTCCACTACTAGCATCGCAGGTACACCTAATAAAAGGTGTACGAAGAAAAACCTCACTCCGCAACTGGACAGCATTCAGGAGCAAATAAAATGCATCCAGGTGAAACCAATCCAGGCACAAGATCACGTTCTGGAAGCAAATTTCATAGCTCAGTGCCTCACAAACTTAACAGAATCTATCTATCTATATAAAAGGCGTCCCGTTCAGCCTCCTCTCGCGCAGCCCACGTCACACATTCACTATTCACCTACAGTAGCTACAGTGCGCGATCGTTTCCGCGCCGTTGATATCTAATCCGACGGTCCACGCGAAGTTCATCGCGCCATTTTGCAAAAAACAACCTCACGAAACCCGAAATTACTCCACAGCCCTGATCGCCAAACGGACAGTCCGTCTAGCTTTTCCGTGGGAGGGACCTATCCGTAATTTTCTGAAAACCCAGGGACTTCGTTGCAAATATTCCCACACATCTCAACCTTCTCCGCTCTCTTCTTCCCCGCGCGCGGCCGGAGCTGCCGCCGCCGCCGAAGCGTCGTGCCGCCACTGCACGCCCTCCCGTTCAGATCGAAGACCACCCACGGGAGGGCCTCGACTTCCTCTCCATTCTCGCCGAAAATCGCGAGCCGGGAAGCTCGGGAACGCTCGCGCCGGGGTCATTTTCGCCGTGTCCGTCCGCCGCCGCCACGCCCCGATTCGCCGCCTCCCGACCTCGCCTTGCCTAGCGCCACCACGCTTCGGTTGCCCGCGATGCGCCGCATCCAACGCGCTAGGCCGCGGCATCCCTCTCGCCCTCAATCGACGTCGCCATGGTCGACGTCGCCACCCGAGGAAGACGAAGACGGTGGCCATTGATGATGTCATCGGATGACGCCATCACGGCCCCACCAGTCAGCTTCCCGTTCTTTTCGTAATTTTTTATAAATTATTAAATTCCTGATATGCGGGTCCCAGTTGTCAGGACTTTAATAATAATTACAAATAAAAGGCTGATATTTGTTAAATTCATACCTTTTGAACCGTACTTCGGAATAAGTCAAATGATATATCAAAATTTACAGAAAAATAAGAGGTTTTAAACAATTTTGACATACATTTTCCTTGATTTTCATTTTTACAAAAAAATTAATATTTCTTTTCCCGTGCTCATATTTTCGACACAAATTTTAAAAATAACATTATATATTCAACCTCACAACAAACATATATATATATATATATACCCCTGCTATTCTAGACTCCCTTCTAGAATAACTATTCTGCACAACTTTCTGAACTGCGGGTTAAGAAGGAGGTGAACTTCCTGCCGACCGGGCAGTTTTCCTCTCAGAACTCCCCTATATCGGAACCAGTGAACTTCCTGCTGGGAGGGGGGGGTTGGGGGCCCCCCCCCCCAGTTTTTTTTATTAAGTAATTTCCTTTTTCTTTTATTTCCACGTATTTTACACTCCTGCCATTAATTTGTTTAATTACGTGTCGAAACCCCCGCTCCACACATCCATTAACTCCCACCTCTCTGTCGACACAACTGCTGTCGCCACACACAACCCGCAACTGCTGTCGCTCTCCCTTCTCAAACCCCGCATTCCCGTCGTGGCCGGAGCTCTCGACGTCACCGCCGCACGCTCCGCGCTCCCCCGTATGCTCCACACCTCCGCCTCTCCGCGCGTCTCTCCCGTATACCAGTCGGTGGAGCGGAGAATCCCCCACCCGCGCGCCGCTGCACGTCGGCCGTCTATCTGCTAGGGTTTCTGTACCGGCGGCGCGGGACGATTTGGGGGCCTGATTTCGTCGGTGGGGGCTCGGATCCGCCGCGTATATTCCTTTGACCCGCCGTATTGCATCCTCGGTCGGTCGCGCGTGGCATCTGCTCTCCCCTTCCTCACCGGTTTCCTGCTCGTGTGTGTTCTTCTGCGCCTGGACTTCGAGTTCCTGCCGTTCCTTTTTTTTTCTGGTGGCTTCTGATGCGCATAAGCAATGGATCCTTCATCCCCGTCAGGAATCGGAGGTTAATTTCTACCCCTTTGGCTGTATTTAACTATTCTGTGATAATTATTTTGTATGTTGCTGCGTAGGGTTTGCATATCTTTAGTTATTATTTTTTTGTGTGATATATGCACTGTGTGTAATGAGTGACATTTTCTGAATCATGCATGAACAATATAGTTTTCTATATCATAATTATATATGAACCTCTGTTATATGTTCTTGTGAACCCCCCTTATGTTTATTTTTGTTGGCAGCAATTGAAACTTATGCATATTTTGTGCAAGTGTCTTTTTAGATTTTTTATGCCAGTGGCTTTCATGTTGATTTAGTTTCTTTTTTTATAGCTATGTGTTTTGTGTTTGTTAATGCTTTGTTCTGAGCATTGTTTTTTTGCTAGTATCATGTGAACTACTTTTTTTTTGTTAGCATCTGAGCATAACCTTGCTTGTTTCGTAACACTATATTTTTTTTTGTGTGTGTGTAGTTGATGATATCATTAAGGAATCCTTAGATCAGGTCAATGTTGATAACCCCATCGGAGAGACCACATCAGCTTCAGATTTGCTATCTGATCTGCCTTTGTTCGACCGTACGCCGCTGTCCACTCGAGGGTTTGGTGGTGACAGCACTGTTGTTACTGGCAATGGTTCTACTGAAGCAACGGCTGCAGATGCGCCATCTGATATGCCTTTGTTTGACGGTACGCCTCTGTTGGCCTCTCGATCTGATTTGGGTGATGGCAGCAGTGCTTCTGGTGACGGTCCTCCAAATGCAATGGCGGCAGATGCGCCACCTGACCCGCCTCTCTATGATGGTACTCCGCCGGCGTACACTGTAGGCGACGTGCTTGACAGTAGTAGTGCCCCTGGCGAACGCACAGCTGGACCATTGTTTGACGCCACTCCAATTCATCCAGTTGGTGTGACTGATTCTCTTGATTGCACCCCTGAGTGGCAGGATACGCCATCGCAGAGTGTTGTTGGCCCGGAGGAAGTTACTCAGGAACACAATGTTCAGGCACAGCTTGATAAGTATGCGGAGGAACACGGGGCCCGTGTAGCTGAACATGAGAAGAAGTTGACAGCTTACTATGAAAGAAAATATCCAGGGAGGTTGAGAAATCTCCAGGTAAACGTCTCTGATGCCCCTCACGAAGAACTGTGTGCAGAGCCCCCACCTGCCAAGAAAACCAGGGTGGCTGCTGCCAAGGTGAAAAATGCAACTGGGGATACTCCTCGGCGTAGTAATCGTGTTGCCCGTAGTGTCCAGAGATTGTCACACGATGCACCCGCCCCTGTTAAATGGAGTGCTGCTAAACGTAAGCGGGTTGCTGACAGTACATACACCCCTGATGCTCAATCTGATGGCGATAATGCGGAGTTTGATGCTGAAGATGGTGACTTTGAGGACAAAAATGTTAAGGTGGGGTTCCTGCTTTTCTTTTTTCTTATTGTTTGTTTTACTTAACTTTCTTTTTTACTCTAAGTGAACTTCCTACTGGTATTTTATATGAACCTTTTTTTTTTCTGCTGTGCTGCAGATTATGAAGAGGAGGAAGAGACACGTAGCTCCAAAGAAGCCGCAGGGTCGGAGGAAGAGAAGAGATGATGAAGACAGTGAAAAGAAGCGTTTCCAGCAAACGGTGCGCTGTTCTCTTGGTGAAGTCCGTGCTGCGGCCAGTTTGCTGAAAGAAGCTCACAGGGCAAAGGTCATTGAAGCTGGCTTTGGATGTGTTTTTGATTGGGTGCTTGAGGGCAATGTCACCCGCGTACTCATGTGCCATCTGTTGTCGATTATGGACACAGCAACTATGAAGATTCACTGTGGACCTGGCAAAATGCTTGACGTCAACAGAGAGGCGGTTCACCATATTTTTGGTCTGCCGATTGGCGGCGACACTGCACCAAGGCCTTCTGACACTGGACACGACGAGGCTCTAGCTAGTTTTAAGAGAGAACTGGGGATTGATAGCAATTCTCCCATTCTGATAAAGGATTTGCGCAAGATTCTAAAAGATTTAGTTGAAGATCCAACTAAGGTTGATTTGGCTGTGAAGGTGTTCTTTGAAATTCTGTTTAACAAGCTTATATGTCCTGGGTCAGCTCCACGTGTGGGGAGGGAGGCTGCTATGCTTGTCAATATGAACTACAAAAAAATGGCGAAGATGGACTACTGCCAGTTAGTAGTTGATGAGATACAGAGAGCTGCCATCAAGTATCAGGATAGAAGTATCCCGCAGGCTGGCCCTGAGGGTGGCGGGATTGTGCCGACCGTCATGTACCTGGACAGCTGCTACTCAGCTCGGTACTCTGTGATGCACATCAAGACGCCACGTGCGAATTACTTGCACGAGAAACCTCTGAGCGAGATTTTCTACCTTGACATGAAAAAAAATGGTGGCGCTGACCTGTTACAATACAAGTTTGGTGGACTCCCGGTTAGTTTCTATTTTTTACATTCTTGTTTTTGCATCCTTCATACCATGTTTTGTAGCTATAACTTTTTATGCTAAACTTGTCTATTATTATCCCTCTTTTTCAGTGGAAAGGCTGCAATCAAATTGTCTACTGTTATAGTTTGCCTGCTGAAAAACTTTTGTACGATTCACGCCCTGGTTCACCTGCCAGCCTACCTTGCCCTGATCACACTTCTGATCCTAATCCAAGCACTCAGATAACTATTCACACCCCACAGCAGCCATCTGATAAATTTGAACCAAGAGATCATCCTACTTCAGATGGGGATGGCCTTTCTTCTCTAGCATTCTTTGACCAAATGATGCAGTTGTTGCAGAAAGTTGAAGAAGTCTCTCATAATATTCCAACAACCTCTGATCGCATGAGCATTATATCTGGTCTTTTTCCTGATGGGCACGGACCTAGTGTTGAAGCAGTTAAGGAGCAAACACAGACTGAAACCCAATATCTGAACAGTTTCAGGCTTGCTATAACTTCCATGAAGTCAGATTTTGTTGAGTTCCGCTTGAAACAAGATGCTGCATGCAAGGAGCATGAGAGAGAAGCTGCCACTATAGCAAAGCAAATCTTTGAGGGAGATGCTGATCCTGAGAGTTCTCACAGCAAAATTTATTCATTCATTCAATCAGGAGGAGTTGCTGAGGTAGTCTTTTGTTATTGTGTTTTCCTACTTATATATTATTCTCTTCTTCTTTTTTTAAAACAAGTAGTTACATGTAAATGATTTTTTAAACTGATGTTGGGTTGAACTTCCTTTTCACAGGCAGAAGCAAAACTAGCTGAGATGTTAGCTTCTCAGGATCCTGTTGGAGTTGATGAAGAAGACGATGTTGTATCCGATTATGGCAACCTTAGTCTTACACCTTTTGCTCCTCAGGATGATCGAAAGTCGTCCCCTGCACCTGTCTCACCGCCACAACCTTACAGCGATGGAGATGATGGAGAAGACGCCTTGTTTGACAATACACAGTCCAGTACGAAATACACACCTCAACATGTTGATGCTTCCGTGCTGCGGGATCTTCCTGACGATGATGATGTTGATGCTTCAACAAGTAAACAGTTTTATGTTTCGTTCAACAAGGACCTAGCACCTGAACAAGCTTCTGGATTCCATGATGGTTCAACTCGTGAAGATGGCGTTGAAGACATTGGCGTTGCACAGCAGGGTTTGCATGGAACAGTTATGCATGACAACATCCCTGATGATGGGCTAGCTAAACAAGACGATTTATGTGCTGACATACCAGCTGAAGAAACCCAGAAGGGGACTGCTAATGTCCATGCTGATGATGAACCTTCGCAAGAACAAGGCAAGACGCATATGCACCAAACTTAAACTCCCCAACACATATATGTGAACTCCTCATTTAATCATTTTTTTGGTTAACTTTGCAGCTTCCAGACCAGGCTCGAGTTTTTCGCTCTCTGATATGCCAATTATGAAGAAAATAATAGAAGTTTATGAAGCAGTTTGTAGGCTGAGGAAGGATCCCAATAAAATGTGCGCTTTAATACCCTCCAGTACATTATTTTGCCATTGTTAACTTCCAAGTATTACAATGTGAACCTCCTTAATATGTCTCTTCTTTTTATGTCCATTTTTTTCTGTCCGCAGGGATGATGTACTTTTCGATCTCGATGAATGTCGTTGCACGATTGGACAAGTTGGCAAAGCTTTTTGCCCTTATGGTTATCTATGTTCATTCACGGCTACTGTTGGATCATTTATGATTGGTCGAAAGTTCAGGCACTCGAACAAACTTGTCGCTTCATATGTCGTCTCTGTATGTGTACCTCTTTTTCAACTTTTATATGTGAACCTCCCTTGTTTTTCTTTTTTAGTTTATTTTTAACTGTTTCTTTTTTGTTGTTTTTGCTTTGTTTTTTTATTCAACCAGAGGCATCTATTCGAAGGAAACTTAACAAGTAATGTTTTGATGAGATTTTTTGATCCGGCTTCTGATGAACGCTTAGACAAGAAAGATATTGTAAGCACAATTTTTGTGTTGTTTTTGGTTACATGTTCCTTGCACATTCTCTGATTTCTTCGTTCTTTTCTAGCGAATTTTTTATTGTGTATTTGCATTGTCTCTTTCTTTTTTCTGCAGGTTTTGTTTGCTGTACTAGATGGACCTGTTGATGTCATTGGCCACTTCTGTGTAGTGGCTATCAATGTGAAGTTGAAATGTTTTGAGCTCATCGATTCCCTGCGAGGACCTTTGGATCCAGATGGCAAGAAGGTTATACATTTGATGGCGCGTAATATAAAGAAATTATGGAGGGAAGCAAGAGACTCACAAGGGAATTCCTTTGAGCCAAAATCAATTGATAGCTGGGGTTTGGGTTATCGCAATTCGCCAAGACAAGAGAACACGTAAGCACATACCTTAATGACTAGATCTTCAGTTTCGACATTTTTTTTCTGCACACAACCGTGCAAACCCCAGCTATTGTTGATTCTATCCAGCTAATTTTTTTCTCCATGGTGCAATGCGCAGTCATGACTGTGGCTTCTTCATGCTGCAAAATTTGCAATCCTATGATGGCCATGGCCTGATAGACTTCGGGCAAAAGGACATTATGAACATCAGGATGACTATGCTTTACAGCTGGTTGACCGCGAGTGATTTGATCATAGACCTCAAGAGCGCTATTGGTGTTGAACCAGGTAGTAACTACAATGTTTCTATTCTTTTTCTGTCCCCAACTATTTTTAAACTTCAGTTTACCCTATGTATGAACCTCTGCTTGCTATTGGAATGAACTATTTTAATTTTTTGGAGAGTACTGAACTCCTGCTTTGTGATTTGTTTTTCAGGAGAGCGTCTTGACATGGAGGAGGATAACTATTCTTTATTTGGATCTCAAGGCTACATACCTGATTTTACCCCCATTGGTGAAGAAGATGTTGTGAAGGTCAAAAGCAAGGCACAGAAGGTTGTTGCCCGTCTTCATCCCACTGTCAAAACAAGGTCTAATAAGTCTTCTTCTACTGGAAACAAAGGGAAGTCTACTGTTGTTGAAGTTGAAGACGATGATGATGATTTCGTCAGTGATGCATTCTGGAAGCGCAAAGATAATCATGTCTCTAAGGATGCGCAGCCTCGCAGTTCTGACAGCAGTGACTTTGTCACTCAAAAGGCTGTACCACCAAAGAAGTTGCCCACTGCGAAAAATCCAGGTGGCTCTAAGAAGATGCCGTCAAAGGTCTTCAAGAAGTCGAGTATTAAAGTCCCAAAGCTTATCATTCCTGAGTTCCGTCATCTATTGGGTGCCAAGGATATCAAAAACTTAATATTAAGCAAGGAGTATAGGAGTGTCCACGGCGAGTGAGTAATGCTGCATGTTATTTTTTATGTTTTTATTTTGTTGCCTAAAAAATAGTTGAATATTTTTTATTTGGGCTCCAATGTTCTCACACCTTTTTTTATGCTCCTGCAGTTCACCCCTGGTGATGTTCATGACCAGAGATGATCCTGTTTTTATTGATGCCAACCGCATGTATAGCATTTTCGGACGTTGTGAAATGATGGAACTTGACATCATGGATTGGATAATCTCGTACTGGAAAGATTCTGGGGAGATGAATCACTTGTTCCAATCAGGCGAACGTGTTTTGCTCTCACCGAACACAATCCCAGTAAGTTGCCTTAACCTTATTTTTTCTATTGTAAAATACAAGAACGTCTAATGAGCTTCTATCTGAACTCCCCAAAAAAAACCAAGCAATCTGAACTCCATGTGTGTTTTTATTTTTCTCCATGCAGTACCTTCTTGACTTCGTACCATTCGATCTGAAGGACTCCAAAGGTAATCCTATCCAGAGGCCCCCATTCGACGTTAAATTAGCTGCTAGACAGTGGAATGAATACGTGAGGGTTTCTGAGAACATTTTGACTGCAAAACTGGTAATTTTTCTCGCCTTTTCCCAATTTTTATTATATGCAGATTGAACTTTTGTTTTTGTGTAACCTGAACCCCCTGTTATCTCAGATTGAAATTCCTCATTTCGTAAACGGCCACTACTCGTTGTACGTCATAAATAAGTACACTGGGGAGTTTGATATCATTGACTCGAGGCGGTATACCGAAATGACACACTTAACCAGGAAAGAGCACCACAAGCACCGTGTTGAAATTGTAAGTTTGGTTCCAATCATCTATATGTGCCTTCGCGCTATCTGTTGTGTACCATATTTTTCTTTTTCTCCTAATTCTTCTTTTTCTCTGTGAATATATTACATCCAGGTTAAGAGATTGGTGGCTGTCATGAAGGAGGTGTACGGGGCTGAAGAATACGACCAGCACAATCAAGTTGATTGGGAAGAAGCAGCAGAAGATTGCCACTATGTTCCAACACCACGACAGGGTGCCAACGAGTGTGGATTCTATGTTCTGAGGCTTGCTTGCGTTTATGATGGTCTAAAGTTTGTAGAGAAGATCATCAACACCGATGTAAGTCCCTGTTGTATTTTTTGTTATTATTTCAGAACACTTTTTGCTTTTTACAAATCAATATGAACGGGGTTTTCACTTGTTTTTTCGTTTATGCTTTTCTGAAGGCTCGCGTCGAGGACTGGAAGGCTGAATATATGTACGAGCTTCTGTTCCATCCAAAGAATTTATTTGTGCCTTCTGATTGGCCTGATATGCTCCAAGACTTGGTTCTTCTTCGAAGTTTAGGATCGCAGTCTACACAGGAGCTGCTGACCCAGGCTGTGAAGAATCGTGCTCACCGCCAAGCTAGGCAATAGATAACTCTCCCATGTTGTGTAATGTGTGTAAAAAGAGAACATGTAGTGATCCTTTTTGACGCCATGATGTTACCCTACTCGCAGACTTATTAGTGTTTTATCCTTCTTTTTTTTAGGGTGAACTTGATGTACCTCCTGTTTGTGAACATCTAATTTATATCTAATGTTTTTGGTACCCGTTTAATCTCAGCAGTTTTTCAGAACATTATTCTGATACCTCCTGTAAGCAAAGAAGTGAACCTCCTGTGTCCGAGTTAGTGAACCTCTGTATAAGTTACAGTACAACTTCCCATACGTTATGCCACTCACATCCCATTCCAGCCTGAGCTTCCCTTTTCCTTTCATTTTCACAAGTTGTATACAACCACCACAACAAAGACTGCAAAAAAGAAAGTGAACGTATGCATATGTTTTTCTTTTTCCTTTTTTCATAAGATATCTGATATCTTCAGAGGAATACACAAGCTAATCCAGGTTCTACAGTCTAAAACTGAACTAAAAATAGACTGAGGTTAATCCACTTTTGTTCCTAAGCATACTAGTTTCTGCGAGTCTTGGCTGCTTTCTCCCAAATTTTCAGCGATATGTGAACCTCCCTTACACAGATATGTGAACCTCCCTTAAACAGACATGTGAACCTCCCTTAAACAGACATGTGAACCTCCCTTATATAGTTCAACACCTGTTTAATATTTATTACGCAAACATTAATATCAGAAACAACATTATTATTACCACAAAAAAAGAGTAACTACTATGTATATTACTGGTTTTTTACATTTTTGTTCATGTGTGCTAATATGCATACAAGCTATTTTTTCTGGTAAATCCCACTAACACAATGTATACTTTGGTGCTATCTTTTTCTCCTCTATATTTTTTCACTATGGTTTCTGCAGCCTTTTGCTTCTTCTCGGCGGTGTTGTTGATTGTGTGCCAGCCTGGCTATCGTTTGTGTGTTGCTGCTGTGTTCTTTTGGTGTTTACAGCACTTTGGTGCGTCTGCAAGGTCTTTCTCAGCTCTTCTTCTAGCATCAACCTCTTGCACGTCCTTGCATTGTGTCCTCTTATTTTTCCACAATCTCCACACGTCCTTTTCCCTTGCGGCACCATTCTCTCGCTCACGCCCACCTGATGCGCTGAAAGTTTCGCTTGGAGGATCTCCAGCTTCCTTGGACAAGTCCTCGAGTTGTGCCACTTTTTTTCATTGCATAGGCTGCATCTCCGTTGACTTTCCGCCTCTGGAACAGCTGCTTCCTCAACTTGTTGCTGTGCTTCATGGTTGCTACGATCTTCAAACGTGGGTTCTTCATTCTGTTCCTCTGTATCGTCGCCATCCTGGGTCGATTCGTTGTAATCATCTGAAGCTTCTTCTTGTGTTCCCAGGCCGTCTTGTTCAGTTTCATTTCCAGAATCATCCTCATCATCATCAGCATCAGTATCCAGCATGTCTTCATCATCCACATTCCTGAACCTTTGTTTTGAAAGCAACTTCTTGATGGACAGCTTAAAATTTTGTGGAGTGCTCGTAGTCCCATGCACCTTCTGATGAGCCTCAATCAGCTGCTGCTCAAGCTGTCTCCTCTTGCATGATCTGGCATTGTGTCCTGCAATTCTATTGCAGTTGCTGCACAGCCTTTCACCTTTAGGATTACCATTCTCATCTAGCTCTGGCTCTGGTCGTTTAGTGGCAGATTTTTGGGTTTTATGCGTTTTCCCATCATCATTCTTTTTGGCATTCTTGCTGCCTTTTGTCTGTGATTTTAGCGGTGGCTGGATATCCGCATAAGGTTCAGCAGTAGCAGTCTCTTCTGCACGAGGTATATCGTCAGAACTAGAAGGTCTTGCAGCGGTATCTTCACGCGGCGACTGATTAGTTGCGTTTTCCTCATCTATTGCATCAATTTCCAGACGATAATTCACTTCCTTGAATGCAGACAACGCCTTGTCAAACATTTGGTCTGAGGAGCACCCTTTGTTTACAAGTTTCATGGCCTCGTTGTACAGAATCGTCCGCCTGTACTGGAGCGTTGCACCGCTATCTTCTGTCCTTGAACAATCTTTGCGGTTGAAATCTTCTTCTGTCACCGGGTTCTTCGTGTATCTTTGTAGTATGTATCCAGCTGGTATACTGTCTAGCCGCAGGTGTTCAAACAACGCTATGACGTGCTGGCAGAACAACCCTACACAACATGAGCAAAAAATATTTTTTGGTTAATCTGACATTTCATCAACAAACAACACACTGAACTACCAGTTAAAGATCATGTAAACTCCCAGAACCAATATAGGTGAACTTCTTTTTCCCACAGCAAAACATAATAAACAAGAATGTGTACCAGTGTGTTCCCATAGTTTGCACTCGCATTGGAATTTGCCTTCATCTTCATCTGCAATTACATGAAACTCATGCCTTGACCAAGCAAATTCTCTGCTTTGATTGTAGTGGTATACGAGGTACTCTGTGGCTTTGTCTCGTGATTGCTTGATGCGAAACGCCGTGCTGTGCCATAAGCGTTCCCGGAATACATTGTACACATTTCGGGTGTACTTCTCAATTAGCTGTGCTTCAAAGCCATAGCGTGTCACTGGCTTCCTTGGGGCCTGTTCAGGTTGGATAGGAATTTAGTATGAAATTAAATTCCAGTATTATAGGGAATCATTTTTCAGAAGCTAGTATGAAATACCAGTTTTTTTATATAAGTAAACTTCCTACAGAAGCTAGTATGAACTTCTAATTCTGAGAAGTGCAAACTAACAACATTATTTTTATTTCATGGACACAGAGGTAGGGTGAAGAAAAGCATACCATCGAAGCTAGTGTTTCTGCATTCTCTGCCACTTGTCTTGTTTGGATGCAATTATTCACCTGCTGCACAAAAATATGTAGATCAAGCTCCTCTTTTACAAATCCTTTCTTCAGAATATGGTTCATGCTTTCGCTTCTCTGAGTTGACGTCATGCGAGCACAAAATACTTCTTTCCAATAGGCAGATACCCAGGATTTTCTCTCATCCCACAAATTTAACATCACGTTAACATCGTGCAGACCATACTTGTCAACCAAGGCATGCCAAGCATCTTCGAACTCTGACGGCATCAAGGGATGGTTAAGGACTGCAGCAAGCTGTGCCTTCAGTTCAGGGAATAGTGCGTAAAGTTCTTTCAAAGGAATTTTATGCTTTCTCATGATGTGCCACCTGCACCATTTATGCAGAGAACGTGGGAATATCTTCGGTATTGCTGTCGCCATTGCTGGGCACTGATCTGCACATTTTTTTTGTTTTTTATTAGAAATGGGGGGGGGGGGGGGGGGTTGGGGTAAACAGAATGCATATATGAAGTTAAAAAAAGAAGCACAAACCTGTGAGGATGCACATGGGTTGCTTGCCTCGCATGCATCTCAAGAATGTGCTAAACACCCACTTGAATGAGTCTTCATCCTCTTCTCCAACCAATGCAACACCAAAAATACACGACTGCAGGTGATTGTTTACTCCGACAAACACTGCTAGAGGCATGTGGTATTTGTTCGTTTTATATGTTGTATCAAAAGTTACACAGTCACCAAAATCAGCATAAGCTGCTCTGCAACTTGCGTTTGACCAGAAGATGTTTTTAATTCTGTTCTCTTCATCAACCTGCACATCATAAAAGAAGTTTTCATTTTGAGCCTCCATATCCTCAAACCATTTGAACATCTTCGGGACAGCGTCTTTGGACTCCTCACGTGCAAATGCTGCTTTCCTGAAAAATTATAGCACAAATATTTAGTCTTCACCTTTTTTCAAATTTTTATCAGGTGAATATGGTGGACCTTACATTTTTGTGCTATTACGGTAACTTTTTAACTTACATGTTGAGTATATCTTTGTCGTGGAAGGGAAGGTTGGCTCTCCCATTATGCATTTTAGACAGCAGCCCCATTATGTTAACATGCTTAACATTGTTGGAATAGAGATCTCTCACATAATCAACCAGAGTGGAGTCAACATTCTTGTGCGAGTGCATAAACACCAGCATCGATGGTGTCAAGAGCAGGGGATGATTGTGATCATGCTGAATTCCCTTTATGACACATGTGCCGTCATGTCTCTCCTTAAATCTTATCAAAGCCTTGCAGCCCGTTCTTTTGCTGAGCTTATCCCGCTGTCTGTCACCGTCAGCCACATAGGGCTTGTGGATACCTTCATTCACGCACTTGAGGTACCGTGTTCTCTTGCTGCGTTGCGCCTTCCTGATGCCAAAACCCGTGTGTTTGGCATAGGTGTTGTAGAATTCATACACTTCTTTATCTGTGCTGAATTCTTGACCAACAGTTGGTATCAGATCCCTTGGGAGCTCCGGCGCCTGCAATATTTTTTTCAGAAAAGATATGTAAGTATTTTTTTCATACCAGTCATTTTTTAAAATAGACACGCAACTGCTGCTCTAGAAATCTATTTTTTGCAAGTCTATATCGTTCAGCTCACAACTTACGTGTGTGTATGTTCGCAGTTCTGTAGGAGTTTCATCATCCAGAGTTTTGATCGGACAAGGCGGGGTGACAATTGGGACGTGGCACAGAGGATCTATCGAGGGCATATGCGATGATTTCCTGGAGACTTGTAGTAGCATTTCGCCACCGCAGCCTGCACCTTGTTTTTTGGTAGAGGAAGCTTGCTCAGGCATAGTTTTTGTCGGGGGTAGCTTCTTGGATGTTTTGCTCTTCTGAACTTCACAATCTGCATATCTGGCCCTCTTAAAAGATGCATCATCACGCATAGTAGCCTGTCTGGACCTGTCACTCTTTTGAACCTTGATTTCTGAAGAGCTGGACTTCTCAATAGAATCATCAGTGTTAGCAACATGACTGGAAGATTCTCTCATATGGACCTCGCACTCTGAATAATTGGACTTCTCACCAGATGTGGACATTGATCTGGAATTCTCCAAATCATTTTTTTGTGCTGATCGGCGACGTGGTTGGCGGTACACTGGATCTGAGACAGTTAGCTTCTCAGTGCATATGACTGGAGATCGTGCAGGCTTCGGTGGACCTGACCACATCAGAATCTCATCCTCTTCTCGCTGACTGCTGCTCAAAGGCACTGTTCTTATGGGAACTTCATCATCGGCTGTGCTGAACTTCCTTTTGTTCTGTTTACCCATCTGATTCTTCAGAGCCAATGCGCTGGACACATTGGCTATCAACTCATCGCGCTCACTGAACCACCTCACTTGATCACTCTCTCTCTGTTGCTCAGCATGCAGATATGGAGGTTCATTTCGATGAGACCAGCTAGATATATTATCTCGCAGTTCGGCATATACTCGTTCAAGCTCCGGCCTAGTTCCAAACTCTGTTAGATTCATGTGCATTTCTGATGCAGTCAATGTCTTGTTGTCATGTATGTTCTCAACAACTCTTGAACGTTTCCTCGGCCCCAACCCCTGCAATACAATTTGAGGAATTTTTTTATAACTAGTGAACCTCTACTGGGAGATAAGGTGAACTTCCAGGGAATGAAGAACAAGTTATTTTTATTGTAAACCCTCTAAGAGAACTTTTTCATGGTGTGAATTTTATTAATGACACACGTAATCCGAACTCCCCCCAAGCCATCAGGTGGACTTCCAGCATCAAGCAGCAATTTCAGACAATCTGCTAGTTTTCAAAAATAATTTCATCTAGACTCTCAGTTTGAATCACAGGCACTACTGATGTTGACCAAGACAATATATCAGGATTTTTTTGCTGATCGTACCTTCTCATCTGCCATTGGAGGCCTCTTAGGCGAGGATTTTCCAGTTGGAAATCCGGCGATATGTCGACGAACTGGAGCCATGTATAGCGGGGGAGTTGTGATGGGAGGTTCACCCTGCTCGTTGTTGTAGCAGGTCACCGCCGTGCGCGGGCTCCCTCTCTCGTCGCCGGAATTGACGAAGGAGGTCGTCGGCAAGAGAGTTGGGCCGCCTCCGCCTCGGGTTCCCTCCCGTAGGTTCCCGCCGCCGATCTCTCGCCGGCGCGGGATGCAGGTTCGTAGTGGAAGGGTACCGCTTGCCGCCGCTGGATCCCTCGCTTCGGCGACCGCCGCCGCTCGCTCGCCCGCGCCGGGATGTGGGAGGTTGGGGAGGTTCGCCTCTTCGGTCGCGGCCTCACTCGCGACGGCTGCCGCCGTCGCTCGCTAGCCCGCGCCGGGATGTGGGAGGTTGGGGAGGTTCGCCGCTTCGGTCGCGGCCTCACTCGCGACGGCGACCAGGTAGGAGGTGGGGTGGAGATCGAGGCGTGCTGTCCGGATCGAGGTGGAGGTCGAGGTCGGGGGGTCAGAATTTTAGGGTGTGGGGCGGGGCGCGGTCGGTGTCTGGTTCCGGGTCGGTGTATGTTTCCGGTAGGAACCACGTTGGTTTCAAAAGTTGTCTAGAATAAGTATTCTAGAAACACTTAAGGGGTTGTCTAGAATAGTCCTGTCCTATATATATATATATATATATATATATATATATATGTAGATTTCTATGTAAGTTGCTTAATCTTATTTGCAGCAAACATCTCAAAAGCAATTATAACATAGTTATCAATCTAAAAAATAAGTTAAATTTTAGGCAATAAAATTAGCTAGACATTCTATGTTTTGAGTTATATATGTAGATTTCTATGTAAGTTGCTTAATCTTATTTGCAGCAAACATCTCAAAAGCAATTATAACATAGTTATCAATCTAAAAAATAAGTTAAATTTTAGGCAATAAAATTAGCTAGACATTCTATGTTTTGAGTTAATTGTACTGAATCTCGAACATATCAAGATTTATCAAACATTCGTGTATATTTTCCCTAAGCAACATAATCATGTTTTCCTTTGTTTATTTTTAGCAATATGTTTGATCTGCATCGTGCAGTCCTGATATTTAGATCTTATTTGCAGTAAAAATTTCAAAAGCAATTATAACATAGTTGCCAATCTAAAAAATAAGTTAAATATTCAACCTCACAACAAACATATATATATATATATGTAGATTTCTATGTAAGTTGCTTAATCTTATTTGCAGTAAACATCTCAAAAGCAATTATAACATAGTTGTCAATCTAAAAAATAAGTTAAATTTTAGGCAATAAAATTAGCTAGACATTCTATGTATTGAGTTAATTGTATTGAATCTCGAACATATCAAGACGTATCAAACATTCGTGTATATTTTTCCCTAATCAACATAATCATGTTTTCCTTTGTTTATTTTTAGCAATATGTTTGATCTGCATCGTGCAGTCCTGATATTTACATCTCATATACGATAAGGTATTATTAGCTATGAAATATGAGTGACCTTTTAGTTGTTTTCATATGTGTTCCTTTAAAAAAATTGCGCAGGTCCCATTTGTCAAGACTTTAATAATAATTACATAAAAAGGCTAAAATTTGCTAAATTCATACCTTTTAAACCGCAATTCAGAATAAGACAAATGATATATCAAAATTTACAAAAATATAAGAGTTTTCAAACAATTTTGGCACACATTTCACTCGATTTTCACTTTCGCAAAAAAACTAACATTTCTTTTCCCGCGCTCATATTTTCGACACAAATTTTAGAACTAACATTTCTTTCCCGCGCTCATATTTTCGGCACAAATTTTAAACGTATTTTTTCGATGATACTTTCTTTAAGTCAACGTCAAACAAAATAGTAACTACAATTTGTGCGCTACAAGTTTTAAAAATTTCCCGACCACATAGGCATTTCCGACACAAGTTTTTAAACATAATTTCCCAACGGCAATTTTGTAGGACACTTATCTATCGAGAACAAATTTCCGACTATAATTTGCAGAAATATAAGAGTTTTTGCACATTTTACATTTCAAGAAATTTTAAATTTTTTGAAAATTTCAAACTTTCCACATAACCTAATAAATGTCCATTTTTGTTTAAAATTTGTAATCTACAATTCAAAATAATACAAATAATATATCAAAAATCTCCAAATTTACCAAATTTCCAAACTTTTCACACAAAAGTGGAACCAAAAAATAAATTGTGCACAACATATTGCAAATAATATATCAATTTTTTCTCAAATTTCACCAAATTCTCAAACTTTCCACACAAAAGTTGCAACAAAAAACATTGTGCACATTTTACATTTCAAGAAATTTTAAAATTTCAGAAAATTTCAAACTTTCCACATAACCTAATAAATGTCCATTTTGTTTAAAATTTGTTGGAATAGTTTCCCATATAATTTTCCTATCTTCCCGTTGAAGAAAAAATTCCAAACGGATTTCAAAAATTTCGATCACAACAGGCACGTTGTGTCACCACACTAAATTTTCCAATAGTATTATCCATTGTAAATTAAAAATAATCCCGATCTCCCCCGCAATAGTTTCCAGATGATAATATTTAACCGCATCAGACAAATAAACATGAAGATTATTCTTTTTTAAAACATTTTTTAAGAAAATGTTAGATTTTTGACAGGTGGGACCAGTTCACTTAAACAATTTCCATAAAATGAAAAACGTTCAAAAATCAATAGCTTCGAATCTATCCACCGAATAATATGAATAATACGTCCAAACAATCAGACAAATAAATACTAACTATTTATGACACAAAACAAGCATGATTGAATATTCCAATTTAGTAAATATTTCGAGAAAAATCCAAATGCACTTCCTCTAATTATATGAAGTTAAATTTATTAAATGCTCATATAATGCATTTTCTCCAATTACGGACTTAAATCAAACACTTCAATTTGGTAATTATTTGGATGAAATCTAAATAAATTTACTCTAATTATGAAATTCAATTCAATAAATATGCACTTCCACTTATTATATACTTAAATTAATTATTAATGCAAAAAAATTAACATTTCAATTCGCTATGTATTTGGGGATACTCCACACAACAAATTCCGGCGAATTTCAACATTTCGAATCCCGACGGGTCTATTTCAAACTCACTTACATTTTTCCCGATGACAACTGACTTTCGAATTCGCAAACCTTCTAAATTAAGCTTACATTTCCTTCTGCGAACATCGTCTCCCAATTCCTTTACTATTCCCCAAAAATAGCGTACATATATCCAATCCTCTAAAACTAACTAAACGAAATATTACTGTTGCTTCTAATAAATATAAACATTGATCAACAAACCAAAATGACAGCAAAATTTCTCACCAAGGGTGCGGCGTGCCGACGCGCCTAATTCCACTAGTACTATAGGCAAAGAGTATACAATATTGGGCCAGGGAATAGGAACACCTCGCTCTTTCATAATGCTGTCCTCAAACGTACAAGAAGGAATCGTATTATTTCTGTGAAGGATAGGCATGCGAATATGCTTCATGATCCAGATGACTTTGCAAATGAGTTTGTGAATATCTTCAATTTCTTGTATCCAAATATTGGCAGGCCCTTCTTGAGAACCTCAATTCGACAGGGTACCCAAGATTTCACTTATTCTGTCCCGGACAATGCTTATACATTGCAACAACCTGCCTAGAACTACAATTTCACATACACAGGTTATTTTCGACCCACGTACATATATGAATATGCCGTTCCCTCTATAGTCTATACATAACATCAACGGTTTAACACCTTAAATCTGCTTCATGAGTTTAAACCAAGACCGCATCTTGTACACATGAAAATCCTCTATATGACCTTAATCTCCTTGAGCCAAGCTGTGTGGAGCGGGCATGGATCTGGCTTTCCTTCCGCCAGGGCCTTTTCAGAGAGAGAGTAAAACCAACCATTCCTCCACTTGAACTGCTACATTGAAATGCTTGCATGTTAATTTGAAGGCAAAGGTACAGGTGCAGGTTTTCGTTACATAGATTGGCAGTGGTAGGACTTGCCTCTTTCACAGCAGTCGGGAAGTGTGCCACAGCTCTGGAGTAGGCACAAAGCCTCTCTTCTATGCCTTCGTCAAACGAAAGACCCCTCTCTGCACCAGCAGCAGATGCTAATTCAGCTATCAGGCGGGATACCTACAAAAGAAAACACACATGAATCTTGTACTGGAAGAGTGACTCTTGCACCACATGTATATTTTTAAACTCAATCCTGGAGCATCATCTAAGGAACTGCTAAAGTTAGCAAAAAAATGGTCAGATGAATTATTTAGGGATCGGTTATAGGCAACTCCAAACAGCAACAGAAGTTGTTTTGTTGAATAAGATATGTTGCGATCATTGTAACTAACGCGAAGGGCAAACAAGTGAATAACTATGTTGCACAACAATGTACACCATTTATTGGTTTTCAACCTTTGAACTAATGAATGAATATTACCTCGGATCGATATTCTTTTTCAACCGCACCAACAGTTGCCCCTGGATGACGAGCTCCAACAAGCATGAAAGCTGAAATCCATATCAACTTTTCTAGCATTTGCTTCTGAAAGGCTTCCTTTTCAAGAACCTAATTGTCAGATTGCAGCAAGATTACCACCAATATAGATATTGAAATACTAGAAAATGGCACAAGACAGTAGTGCGTGTTATAGAATTGATCATGCACGAAAGGCATGCCGAAAGAAAGAAATACTTGCCCTAAGAAAGAGTTTGGAAAAACTAGATTCGTAAAATCTGAGCCAAAGAGAAATGGTAACTTTGGGATGAACGCTAACTGCCATGGCCATGGCCCATTAACTCTATTCATTTTCATCATGTTCTCCCATCATACCATAATATTAAACACGACAGCTTAACCTACAATGATTTGATCACTTGAGTATTGTGTAACTTGCAACATCTGTGCAGTGTGCAAAAAACAATGATTGTATGGGCCGTTCGCACAAAGCTTGGATGATATATAAATATGCTGTAATTATGAGGGACAATTGCTAAACAGGGAAACTGAGTTGGACGTAAGAAACTTAACAAACGATAATCGTCGGCATCGGATATACCAAACCTCATATATTTTTTAACATGCTCAAGCTCAACTGGTAAAAAATCATGAGATGCCGAATTGTCAGCTCTGACTAACGAAATGCTGAAGAACGGCACCTTGCAAGTAAGTCCGCCATTTTGCAAGCGAGCAGCCACTGCTGGAGCCCAGTTGCCAAAAGCAGCGGTGAGCCCCTCCGGGTTGGTGTCAGTGATCCCGTCCACCGGTGGCTCTCCAACCTTGGACACAGCGAAGTATGCCAGAACCTGGTTCGCATTCACCAACCCCTTGCTCTCGAACCACGGATCCAGCATTCCATTCTGGAAGAACACCAAATCTGTTCCATTATCAGCTCAAAGGGCTCCCCAGCACGCGGCAGCAGTAAGGAATTTCTACAGCACAGAAAAGCGATCATCATACCGCGCCACCGAGATTTAGGGGTGGCCTCAAGCACGCCGTCGAGGTCGTCGTTGCGGGTGCAGACTAGTATGGGCCCGGCGGGCGCGCCTTCCGGCACCTTCTCCCCGCGGCCCACCAGCACGTCCCCGCCGAGCGGTCCCATGCCCAGCAGCGCCTGCCCCACGCGGCCGCCGCCCACCACCACCGCCGGCTGCACCGCCGTGGCCATCGCTGCCGAAATCCTGAGAACCTTAGAAGCGGCCACCCTCGAGGAGGAGGAGGAGGAGAAGAGAAGGCGGCGGCGGAGTGCAGGTAGCGGAGTGACGGCGGCGGGGACGGAGACGGTGGCTTTGAGGGCCATTCGGACAGGTGGGGAGGATGGGGTGGTGGGCTGACGGCGTTTGTTTAAGAGATGACGGGTGCCGTTAGGCGTTAAACGGGAACCACCCGATCTTTGGATGGGGTTATCTGCTTAATTTGTGGTCGACGTAGACTGAGCCGTACTGGGCTCAAGGACCTTGGGTCTTTGGGCTTCCCTCGGATGTTTGGACCAGAGGTATTTTTGTACTATTAAAAGTTTTTTTTGAGAGCATGCATATTGAGTGTCGTTGATTTATAGAAGGCAGAGAATTTTTACAAGAAGACTGAGCCTGACTAACAAGTCAGGACAGTACAAAACTCCACACCCAACACATAAGCCTACTCTCCTGTTACATTGTGGACTCCAACACCAGCCGTACGGCCTCGCTTGGCCAAGATCCAAAGCTTCATGTCTTCAAGCACCTTGGCAGCAAGCACGTACTCATTGCACTGCTGGCTAGTGTTTCCAAACACTCGCGTTCCGCTGCTTCCAAATACTCCAACAGCCCGCACCCACCAGTGTGTCAAAATGACGAAGGTCTTTCCTGTCCACGCCGCGTCTTGCAGCCAGCCACCAATCCTCCAGGCGATCCCCATCATGTGGAAGCTGAACTCTGAACTTTTCTGCTGGAAGCAATGAAACCAAACCTGTCTCGAAAAGACACACTGGAGTAGTAGATGATCCGTCGACTCCTCGACTTGATCACATAGCTTACAGTTGTCCACAACTTCCTGTAGCCTGTGCCTAACGCGCCGATCCGAGGTCTAGATTCTGTATTTCAAAGCCAGCCACATGAAGATCTTACAGTTCGGCGTCGCCCAGGACTTCCAAACTGCAGCATCGTAACCCACTTGAATCACCCCTTGCGTCAGCATGCCGTAAGTGGATTTAGCCATATAGACACCAGACGAGGACCATGGCCAACTGAAGGCGTCGGCAACCTGATCGTCCCTGTCAACTTGGTTGATCGCGCTCCACAATTGCGCACATTGCAGAGCTCCTTGGTGCGTCAGAATCCCCGACATGTCGGCGAACCAACCATTGCCTCGCAAGGCCTCCGCCACCGTCCTGCTATTGCACTTCCTAGTGCACTCTAGACTGATCACCTCCGGGCAATGTCAGCGACAGAGAGGCCATTGATCCATCTGTCCCGCCAAAAGAGTACCGTGTCACCACTGCCCACATGAACACGAACCAGACTGTCGAACACCTGACGAGCCTCGACATCATGGATCATGGGGAGGCCGAACCAAGGCATGCTGCTGTCTGTGCGCCTCAACCACTCCCAGCGCACCCGAAGAGCCAGACCTTGTAGCCTCAGGTCTTTGACACCAAGTCCACCAAAGCAAGTTGGCTTGCACACCGCCGGCCATGCGACAAGGCATTGGCCGCCTATAACTTCATCCTTGCCTGCCCAGAAGAAAGCGCGCATCCAACTGTAAATCTCTTCCAGCAGCCACGCTGGAGCTCCGGCCACTAGCAAGAGGTGAATTGCTCTGGCAGCCACCACAGACTTGATCAACACGAGCCACCCAACACGATCTATCATGCCACGTTGCCAGACCGGCATGAATTTGAGAATTCCGTCCAGGGCAGGCTGCCACTCGGTCTTCGTAAGGGGACGGAGAGCTAACTGCAGGCCGAGGTTTTTTATTGGGAAGTGAGCGACGGCGCACTGCAATGTGTCACTGACCAGGGCTTCATCCTCCGCCGACCCTCTGATTACCGTCGCGGAGGACTTGAGGTAGTTGATTATGAGCTCGGAAGACTCACCAAAAGCAGCTGGCAGGTGACGAACTGCCAGCAGATCTCCAAAGGTAGGCTTGACGAACAAGACGACGTCGTCGGCATACAACAACATCCGTTGTAAGGGGGAGACACCGGGGATGGGGGTGAACAGATCGTGCTGGATTGCGCTCAAAATCAACGGCGTGAGCGGCTCCATGGCAATATCAAAGAGCATCGGAGAAATTGGGTCTCCCTGCCTCAATCCCCGAGCATGGACAATCTGCCGCCCCGGGATCCCATTCACCAAAACACGAGTGGTCGCCGATTTGAACAAGAAAGAGATCCAAAGACACCAGATGTGACTGAAACCCATCTTGCGCAAAACTTCAAAGAGGAAAGCCCAGGAGAGAGTGTCAAAAGCACGGGAGATATCGAGCTTAACAAGCACACCTTTTTGCCTCCTGGTGTTGATCTTGCGCGCGACTTGCCGGACGAGGACAAAGTTATCGTGGAGGCTCCTTCCCCTGATGAACGCTGACTGATTCAGGCTTACCAACCTACCGAGGTGCGGACGGAGGCGATTGGCGAGTAATTTTGAGAACAGCTTAGAGAAACTATGCACCAGAGTAATCGGGTGATAATCCCCCACTTCCAGAGCCTCTGCCTTCTTCGGAATCAGCGTAATCACAGCGGTGTTCAATCTGTCGAAGCCCCGGCCATCTCCAACAAACAGTTTCAGAAGCGCAGCCATGATGTCTCCCTTGATGACAGGCCAGGCGTGCACGTAAAAGGCCCCCGCGAAGCCATCCGGCCCAGGAGCTCGATCCTGCGGCATATCCTTGATAGTGGCCCAAACCTCCTACTCCGAAAAAATCTCGTCGAGCTCGTGCAGATCAAAGGCCTGTAGGCCCAACGCATCCAGGTCCAGAGTACTCTCCCTATTCCGCAGGGTGCCAATAAGGCCCACGAACGCCTCGTGGAAAATTTATTCTTTTCTGGATTGCTCCGTGACCATCTCTGCTCCATGCCTGATGGAGGGGATGAAGTTCTTGATTCGACGCCCATTCGCAACCGAGTGGAAGAGTTTTGTATTCGCATCCCCCTCCATAAGCCACCTCATACGTGACCGCTGGCGAGCAATCGTCCGCTCGAAAGATGCCAGGGCAAGCACAGTCTGCTTCAGAGTGCGCACCAGCCACCGCTCGACAGGCGAGAGAAGTCGTCTGTCCTGAGCAGCCTCCAATCTGTGAATCACCAAATTAGCAATCGCCAGCTTCAATTTAACGTTCCCGATGCTCCTTTGGCCCAGGTCTGCAGGTGGCTAGCCGTATTGCGGAACAATCTATCAAGGCGCAGGAACGGATCCGTGATCGCAACATCGCACACCCAACCCTCCTTAACCGCGTCCAGGAAACCATCCAGCTTGGTCCAGAAGCATTCGAATCTGAACCGGCGCTTGGGTTTAGCGCAAGCGTTCAGCGCCAGGTGAAGGGGGGTATGATCAGATATGTTGGAAAAGAGAGTCTGCAGAATGCTGTCTGGATGCTCCAAATCCCAGTCTACCGAGGCCAATGATGACGTGAAACACACGTTCGTTGGGAGACCCCAAGAGGAAGGTATGATGTAGTCAGCAGCAAGTTTTCCCTCAGAAAGAAACCAAGGTTATCGAACCAGTAGGAGCAGCAACTCTTCAGAAGGTTGTCAACGGCGCCAGAAAAATAGCTGTCGCAGGGAGTCTGGACTGTTGACGTGGAATCTGCACACAACACAATCAAACTACTTTGCCCCAACGAAACAGTGAGGTTGTCAATCTCACTGGCTTGCTGAAAACAAAGGATTAAACGTATGGTGTGGAAAATGAGTATTAAATTGCAGAGAATGAAAAAGGAACAGTTTGCAGTTTGTGGTTGTTTAATCAGTGTAAAAGAATGGACCGGGGTCCACAGTTCACTAGTGGTGTCTCTCCATAAAAGATAACTAACATGTTGGGTGAACAAATTACAGCTGGGCAATTGACGAATAGTGAGCGCATGACAATGCATATACATGACATGTTGACTACTATGATATTTAATTGGGCATTACGACATAATACATAGATCGTTATCCAACAGCATCTATGACTAATAATCCACCGCCGGGTTGTCATCCGAGTCCCCCGTTGGTATTAAGTTGCAAGCAACGGATAATTGCATTAAGTAAAGTGCGTAATGTAAACAAACACATATGCCCGTGGACATAGCATCGTTAGGTTATCCCTAGTGGCAACAGCACATCCACAACCTTAGAACTTTCTGTCACTGTCCCAGGTTAAACGGAGACATGAACCCACTATCTAGCATAAATACTCTCTCTTGGAGTTACAAGCATCTACTTGGCCAAAGCATCTACGAGTAACGGAAAGCATGCAAGATCTTAAATAACATATAAGATAGATTGATAATCAACTTGACATAATATTCAATATTCATCGGATCCCAGCAAACACAACATGTAGCATTACAATAATATGATCTTGATCATGTAGGGCAGCTCACAAGATCTAAACATGATGGCACAAAGTGGAGAGACAACCATCTAGCTACTGCTATGGACCCGTAGTCCAAGGATGAACTACTCACGCATCACTCCGGAGGCAGGCATGGCGATGTAGAAGCCTCCGGTGACGATTCCCCTCTCCGGCAGGGTGCCGGGAAGAGGTTCTGAACCCTCCCGAGCTAGGGTTGACGACGGCGGCGTCTCTGGAACTTTTCGTGGATATTTGCTCAGGTACTTAGGGTTTTCGCGTCGGGGGGAATAAGTAGGCGAAAGGGCGGCGGCTGCGGACCCCCGAGGGGCCCACACCACCCAGGGCGCGGCAGAGGGGGGCCCGCGCCCTGGTGGCGTGTGGCCTCCTGGTGGCCCTCCTCTGCTGCTCCTTCGCTCCGTCAGGTGTGTTCTGGAAAAATAGGCACCCCGTGTAGTTTCGTCCAATTCCGAGAATATTTCCAGACTAGCTTTTCTGGAATACAAAAACAGCAGAAAACAGGAACTGGCACTTCGGCATCTTGTTAATAGGTTAGTCCCAAAAAATGTATAAAAGTGATATAAAGTAGATGCAAAACATGTAGCAATTGGTATAAAACAAGCATGGAACATCAAAAATTATAGATACGTTTGAGACGTATCAGCATCCCCAAGCTTAGTTCCTACTCGTCCTCGAGTAGGTAAACGATAAAAACAAATAATTTTTGAGGTGACATGCTACTATCATAATCTTGATCATATAATATTGCAAGGCACATGTAAATGAATGAAGTGATCCAAGTCAATGGTCTATAATTTGCTACCAAATAGATAATGAGTAAACAATGAATCACACAAGCTAAACGTTTTCATGAATAGTACTTTCGAGACAAGCATCAAACAGTTTTGCATAAGTGTTAACTCATAAAGCAATAGTTTCTAAAAAAGGTATTTAATCAACACAAAGGAAGAATTTAGTTTCAGCATTTGCTTCAACTTTCAACATATTTATCTCATGGATATTGTCAACACAAAGTAGTATAACAAGTCCAATACATTGCATATAACGCATGTTGTAACAAAGTTGACACTAGTGTTTGCTTGTGGAAGACAGAAAGAATAGGAAAACTGACTCAACATAAAAGTAAAAGAAAGGCCCTTCGCAGAGGGAAGCAGGGATTAAATCATGTGCTAGAGCTTTTAGGTTTTTGAAAGCATATAGAGATTGCATAAAATATTTGATACTCCTCCCAACCTTGCTAACACAAGCCATGGCTAACCGAATCCTCGGGTGCCTTCCATCAATCACATACCATGGAGGAGTATCTATTTTTGAGAGGTGTTTGTTAATTGTCAACGAATGGTAGCGGGTGAGAACAGTATTCTACCTGTCGAACGGACTTTTAAGAGCGGCTCCCATGAAGGACGTTATTTCTACCAGCAAGGCAGATCATCCCTCTTTCTCTTTGGTTTACACACATTCAGGTATTTCACTGTTTGTCATTGCTTACTGATGAATCAGGGCAAAAGTGTGAAGAGAATTAATTGGTTAAAGTTGTAATTAATTGGGACTGGGCACCCCGTTGCCAGCTCTTTTTGCAAGTTATTGGATAAGCGGATGTATATGCCACTAGTCCAGGTGTAAAAGTCCACTCGACAAATAGAATAAAGAATAACCACACTAATTCCTCATGAGCTAGTAAACATTGACACAAAAAGGGAATAATAACATTTTGAATAATTTAAAGGTAGCACATGAAAAATTTACTTGGAGTGGCAAGGAAATACCACATATAGGTAGTTATGGTGGACACAAATGGCATGGATTTTGGCTCAAGGATTTGGATGCACGAGAAGCATTCCCTCTCAGTACAGAGTTTAGGCTAGCAAGGTTATGTAAGCAAACAAGAATATCAACCCGTACACCAAGTTTTATATGACAAACATATTGCAAACGTTATAAGACTTCATACCGTCTTCCTTGTTAACCAAACCCTGTTATTAGAAAATATCTAGACCTTAGAGGTACCACCGATGCAAACCAAATTTTCAACAAGCTTTACGGTAGTTCTTCACTAATAGGCTTAACTCATGTGATGCACAATTTAATCATGATCTACTTGTTAACTCAAAACAATTGACAAGCATCAAGTTATCCATTTTAGTGATCTACAAGATTAAGCAAGTTTTTCCTTATACCAATTACCACATGCAACATTTTCTGAACCAACCAAACACCAATCAATTTATTTCATCAACTCTCCAAACAAATATAAGTGAAGCAAGAGAGTACTTTCTACAAAAGAAAGCTAATAGCTCTGACAAGAGATACATGAAAACAAGAGCTAAAAGCTGAACAGCGCTAGATATGAATACTCAACAAATATAAGTGAAGAATAGGAGTATTCTCATGAAAAAGCGGAGCGTGTCTCTCTCCCAATCAAGAATGCTAGGGTCCAGTCAAGCTTTATTGAAAATAAAATGCAATACTGAAAATAAAAAGCACACAGACGCTCCAAGAAAAGCACATATGATGTGAAAGAATTAAAATATAGTTTCACTAGAGATGACCTGATAATTTTGACGATGAAGAAGGGGATGCCTTGGGCATCCCCAAGCTTAGACGCTTGAGTCTTCTTGAAATATGCTGGGGAGATCCATGGGAGCCTCCCCAAGCTTAAGCTCTTCACTCTTCTTGATCCTATTATATCATCCTTCTCTCTTGACCCTTGAAAACTTCCGTCACACCAAACTCAAAGTAGATCTCATTAGAGGGTTAGTGCATAATCAAAAATTCACATGTTCTGTAAAGACGCAATATGATTTGTTACTTTAAACATTAGCTACAGCCACTGATGTTATGTGAAGCTCTTCCACCCAAAAAAGAATTTCACTCAACACTAGTAAAAGAGAGAATGCGAAAAATAAAAAGGCATAATCTGTCTAAAACAGAACAGTCCGCAAAGACGAATTTTTTCGAGGCACTTACGACGCTCAGATCGAGAAACTCTGAACTAATGAAAGTTTCAGACATTCATAAAGATTACGCACAAAAATTTCAGATTTTTAACAATCTGGTGATTTTAGGAATTTCGTACAGTGAACAGCAAAAATCTGTTTCTGCGCAGCAATCAAAATTAAGCATCATCTTATCATTAGAGGCTACTCTTGGCACAACAATGCGAGAAAATAAAGAGTTGCTACAGAAGTAAACAAACTCCTTGACTCAATAAAAGAAAAATTGCAGAAAAATAAAATGGGTTGCCTCCCATAAGCGCTTTTCTTTAACGCCTTTTAGCTAGGCACAAAGCATGCATCAAGTATTACCAAGTGAAGAAGCATCAACATTGTAATTTGTTCGAACAATAGAATCATAAGGTGGCTTAATCTTCTTCCTAGGAAAGTGTTCCATACCTTTCTTGAGAGGAAATTGATATTTTATATTCCCTTCTTTCATATCAATAATAGCACCTACAGTCCTAAGAAAAGGTCTTCCCAACACAATAGGGCATGATGGATTGCACTCAATATCCAAGACAATAAAATCAACGGGGACATAATTGTTGTTAACCATGATAAGAACATCATCAATTCTTCCCAAAGGTTTTTTAATAGTAGAATCAACAAGGTGAACATCCAAGTAACAATTTTCCAAAGGTGCTAAATCAAGCATATCATATAATCTTTTAGGCATAACAGAAATACTAGCACCAAGGTCACACAAAGCATTGCAATCAAAGTCATTCAATTTCAATTTAATGATGGGCTCCCAACCATCTTCTAACTTCCTAGGGATAGAAGCTTCATGTTTTAATTTCTCTTCCCTAACTTGTAGAGCATTAGTAATATGTTTAGTAAAAGCCATGTTTATAGCACTAGCATTAGGACTTCTAGCTAGCTTTTGCAAGAACTTAATTACTTCAGAAATATTGCAACCATCAAAATCAAAGTCATTATCATCAAAAGTAATGGAATTATTCTCTTCCTTATTGCTAGAAATTTCAGCATCTTTATCAAGGACAGTTTCAGAGTTATCAGGCAATTTAGGACATTTTGCAATAGAAGTGGAAACATTACCAACACCAACTATCTTGCCATTAATGGTAGGAGGTTTGTTAACACTTGAGTTTGAAGCTTTTCAGAAGTAGTAATAGTATAAACTCTAGCAATATTGTTCTTTCTAGCAATTTCATCCTCTCTTTCCCATCTAGCATGCAATTCAGCTAACATCCTCACATTGTTATCAATTTTAACTTGTATAGCATTGAGAGTTTTGCTCTCTTTAACATCATGAGGCATGTTCTTTAGTTTCAATAAGTCAACATCAAGAGCAAGACTATCAACTTTAGAGGAAAGCACATCAATTTTCCCAAATTTCTCCTCAACAGTTTTATTGAAAGCAGTTTGTGTACTAATAAAATCCTTAAGCATAACTTCAAGATCAGAGGGTACACTCTTATTATTGTTGTAGGAGTTACTATAGGAATTTCCATAACCATTGCCACTATTAGAAGGATAGGGCCTATAATTGCTATTACCAAAATTATTCCTATAAGCATTGTTGTTGAAATTATTATTTTTAATGAAGTTCACATCAACATGCTCTTCTTGAGCAACCAAAGAAGCTAAAGGAACATTATTTGGATCAACATGTGTTTGACCATTTGCAAGCATAGACATAATAGTATCAATTTTGGCACTCAAGGAGGAGGTTTCCTCAACAGAATTTACCTTCTTACCTGTTGGAGCTCTCTCGGTGTGCCACTCAGAATAATTAATCATCATATCATCAAGAAGCTTTGTTGCAGCACCCAAAGTGATGGACATAAAGGTACCTCCAGCGGCCGAATCCAATAAATTCCTCGAAGAAAAATTTAATCCTGCATAGAAGGTTTGGATGATCATCCAAGTAGTCAGTCCATGAGTGGGACAATTTTTAACCAATGATTTCATTCTCTCCCATGCTTGAGCAACATGTTCATTATCAAATTGCTTAAAATTCATTATGCTACTTCTCAAAGAAATAATCTTAGCAGGAGGATAATATTTTCCAATAAAAGCATCTTTGCATTTAGTCCATGAATCAATACTATTTCTAGGCAAAGATAGCAACCATTCTTTAGCACGTCCTCTCAAGGAGAAAGGAAAAAGTTTCAGTTTAATAATATCACCATCTACTTCCTTGAGCTTTTGCATTTCACAAAGTTCAACAAAGTTATTAAGGTGAACAGCAGCATCATCAGTACTAACACCAGAAAATTGCTCTTTCATAACAAGATTTAAAAGTGCAGGTTTAATTTCATAAAATTCTGCTGAAGCAGCAGGTGGAGCAATAGGTGTGCATATGAAATCATTGTTGTTCGTGCTAGTGAAATCACACAACTTAGTGTTCTCAGGAGTACTCATTTTAGCAGAAATAAAAACAGTACAGAAAATAACTTGAAAGTAAACTAGATGCAAGTAACTAATTTTTTTGTGTTTTTGATAATTGAAAGCAAACAAGATAAAATAAAATAAACTAAGCAAGACAAAAACAAAGTAAAGAGATTGGAAGCGTGAAACTCCCCTTGCAGAAGACTGCTGTCTCCCCGGCAACGGCGCCAGAAAAATAGAGCTGTTGACGGGAGACAGAGAGCTTCCTGAAGAACTTCTACTCCCCGGCAACGGCGCCAGAAAAATAGCTTGATGACGTGAAACACACGTTCGTTGGGAGACCCCAAGAGGAAGGTATGATGTAGTCAGCAGCAAGTTTTCCCTCAGAAAGAAACCAAGGTTATCGAACCAGTAGGAGCAGCAACTCTTCAGAAGGTTGTCAACGGCGCCAGAAAAATAGCTGTCGCAGGGAGTCTGGACTGTTGACGTGGAATCTGCACACAACACAATCAAACTACTTTGCCCCAACGAAACAGTGAGGTTGTCAATCTCACTGGCTTGCTGAAAACAAAGGATTAAACGTATGGTGTGGAAAATGAGTATTAAATTGCAGAGAATGAAAAAGGAACAGTTTGCAGTTTGTGGTTGTTTAATCAGTGTAAAAGAATGGACCGGGGTCCACAGTTCACTAGTGGTGTCTCTCCATAAAAGATAACTAACATGTTGGGTGAACAAATTACAGCTGGGCAATTGACGAATAGTGAGCGCATGACAATGCATATACATGACATGTTGACTACTATGATATTTAATTGGGCATTACGACATAATACATAGATCGTTATCCAACAGCATCTATGACTAATAATCCACCGCCGGGTTGTCATCCGAGTCCCCCGTTGGTATTAAGTTGCAAGCAACGGATAATTGCATTAAGTAAAGTGCGTAATGTAAACAAACACATATGCCCGTGGACATAGCATCGTTAGGTTATCCCTAGTGGCAACAGCACATCCACAACCTTAGAACTTTCTGTCACTGTCCCAGGTTAAACGGAGACATGAACCCACTATCTAGCATAAATACTCTCTCTTGGAGTTACAAGCATCTACTTGGCCAAAGCATCTACGAGTAACGGAAAGCATGCAAGATCTTAAATAACATATAAGATAGATTGATAATCAACTTGACATAATATTCAATATTCATCGGATCCCAGCAAACACAACATGTAGCATTACAATAATATGATCTTGATCATGTAGGGCAGCTCACAAGATCTAAACATGATGGCACAAAGTGGAGAGACAACCATCTAGCTACTGCTATGGACCCGTAGTCCAAGGATGAACTACTCACGCATCACTCCGGAGGCAGGCATGGCGATGTAGAAGCCTCCGGTGACGATTCCCCTCTCCGGCAGGGTGCCGGGAAGAGGTTCTGAACCCTCCCGAGCTAGGGTTGACGACGGCGGCGTCTCTGGAACTTTTCGTGGATATTTGCTCAGGTACTTAGGGTTTTCGCGTCGGGGGGAATAAGTAGGCGAAAGGGCGGCGGCTGCGGACCCCCGAGGGGCCCACACCACCCAGGGCGCGGCAGAGGGGGGCCCGCGCCCTGGTGCGTGTGGCCTCCTGGTGGCCCTCCTCTGCTGCTCCTTCGCTCCGTCAGGTGTGTTCTGGAAAAATAGGCACCCCGTGTAGTTTCGTCCAATTCCGAGAATATTTCCAGACTAGCTTTTCTGGAATACAAAAACAGCAGAAAACAGGAACTGGCACTTCGGCATCTTGTTAATAGGTTAGTCCCAAAAAATGTATAAAAGTGATATAAAGTAGATGCAAAACATGTAGCAATTGGTATAAAACAAGCATGGAACATCAAAAATTATAGATACGTTTGAGACGTATCAGCCAACGTATGATCAATTCGAGTCAGAGTAGTAGGATCACGCCCATTCCTCCAGGTAAACAGTCGTCCGTGCATGTAGAGGTCTTTCAACTCGTGCGCAGCAACGAAGTCTCTGAATCTTGCCATGCAGTTTCTGTTCAGGTTAGCGTTGTTCTTTTTTGATGCTCTCAGAATCATGTTGAAATCACCGACTAGCAGCCATGGCCCAGGAGAAAGAAGCATGCGCTTGGCGAGCTCAGCAAGGAGTTGGGCCTTCTCCGCGGCCCTCTGCGGCCCATACACGACTGTCAACCACCGGGTGCTGCTGTCAATGGTTCTCACCTCACCGTGATCGTGTAGGTGTCTAGGCTGACATTGTGCAGGAAAGGATCGAGGAATCCCAGGCAACCAAAATGCCACCTCTATTCACGGACGCCGGCAAGTAAACAAAACCATCAAAGATGGCCCAAGACATTGCAAGATAATATAGTAGTCGATATTCTCTAGCCTAGTCTCTAACAGACACACCAGACTCGCTCGAAGGACGATAAGAACTCCCTAATGGCCTTCCTTTTGACTGGATCATTCAGGCTGCGAATGTTCCAGCAGATCAGCTCGGTGTATAAATCCATAGGATCTAGAAACACCGCATCGAGCTCGCGGATCACGCCACGGCGATAGAGACCCCTCCCGCCATCTCCAACTCGCTCTGCAACGGTAAGGATCGGTTGAAAATCGCTGCAACCGTACGCATGTGTTGCTCTTGCAGAGGAGAATCGAAAGAGCTCGCGGAACTCTTGCAGAGCCGCTTCGTTGACTTACAGATCAGAAGGCGTAATGCCCAGCGCCCTGAGCAACGCCGTTTCTGCTTCATACACCTTCTTCGATGGCCTCGGAGGAACCGCGGGAGACTTGACACTCCTAGTGTGGCGCCTTGGGGTGAAGGGCTCAGCATTCGCGCAGAGCTTTGAGGATGCTTGCACAGAATTGCTTCAGCCTGTTGTAGGCATGAGAGTCCGTGCTGGCCCCAACAACAATTGGCACCAAAACCAGTTCATTCCCTTCTTTCGATCCTACAAACTCCTCCTGGAGGGGCACCGCCACGATCGACGTAGACACAGCCGCTGGCAAGGCAGCCTCTCCGCCAGCAGGACAGAGGGGGCTGGCAAGCTCTGGTTCAGGTTCAGACAAGGAAACCTCAAAGATCTCATTGGTCGACGCCAGCGAAACGCTAGCTGCCACCAAGCCCTGGCCGCAGAAACAGTCACCAAAATCTCCTCTAGGTTGGGCCCACCATCAGCTGGTCATGTGTGGCCAAGGTCGGGTCCTGTGTCGCGATGATATCCCGAGCCAGCTCGGCGCCAGCTGTCACCACCGGAGTGGACAACTTGCAGGCCAAGGCAGCCTCAGGCAACGGGAAGATCGAATCCACCATGGGATCCCCACCCAAGACCGTGGTCTCTTCCTCCGTCCTCGAAAGCACCAAAGGACCCTGGCAGGCGACAGGATCAGCTGCACGCGAATTGGCAGCTTGCCTGTCCACCAACCCCTACTTTTGCTTTCGCCGCCACACCTTTTGCATAGTTTGAACTGGCCGTTTGTCCCGCCTTTCAATCCGTCCGTCCATTGGCGGGATCCACCACGTGGCAGGCGAAGCAGCGACCTGACAGAAAGACCGCTGCCCAGGCCCACCACACGGGCTGTCCCCGCCACAGCGATCCGGTGCGCCAAGCCGCCAAGGCAGCCTGCGCGACTCCCGGCCACCACCGCGTCCGCCGCCGGAGTCGGCACCCGGCAGCCCACTCCGGTCACTGTCGGGAGTGCCATGCCAGACCCAATCGTCCGCAGCCTCTGCATCTTCCTCAACCGAGTCGACATCGATGAGCACCTTGTAGCGCAACGTACACAACTCCTCCGGGATGCGCACCGGCGGCGTGTTGCAAGAGTTGTCGGAGAACTCCTGGGCCGGAGATGGCGTCTCGTCGCCCTGCTCCGCCGGCTCGGGTATCACTAGAGTGCGCGCCACCGGAATCTCCTTAAGGTCAGAAACCCAAGCTGTCAGCTTGAACGTGGACAAGTCCTCTCGAGACGCCGTTTCCGGCGCCACAGACTCGACCGCACACGCCGAGCCGACGAGCTCCTCCGTGATGCCCCGATCCCAGGAGTGGGGTGGGATGCCCTCCAGCACCAGGTTGACGCTGGATCGCATGGCCACTCTCGTGGCCTGAGCATGCCTGTTCCACAGATAGAAGTAGAGCGAGAAACCACCATGCGGCAGGAACGGGAGCGCCGCCACCCTGTTGCGAAGCTCAGCCGAGGAGAAGACCACCAGGAAATCCTCCGGGAGGTAGCGGTGGACGGAGAACGAACCAGCGCCCACCTGCATCCTGGCGCAGATCGCAACCTGGACTTGCTCACACGAAACCGCTGGCCACGAACCACCGACGTAGGCAACCATCACGTGCCGGAACCGGCGCTCCAGATCCACCATGCTAGATGAGCGACAAACGACGCAGAGCGGCGCTTCCACTTCATCAGCCGAAAGACTTTCGAGCGTACGCAGGAGCTGCGGCCAGGCCGCTGCCGGAGCCAGAACCGGCGACGACGAGCGGGCCGGCATGAGCGGTGCAGGCACAGGAGCACCCCGAACACCCGCCGAAGGGGTGTTGCGCAGCTCGCACCACCGAGCCACCTTGGCGATTGCATCCCGGCGCAGCTCTTCCTCGGACCTTGGGCTGCGAGGCCGCGTGCAGCCCCTGGAACCATGCCCATCTTCACCACACCTGATGCACACGACATCGTTGATGCACTCGAACTTCGGATGCCCAGGTCGGAGGCACTTGAAGCAGAGGCCATCCATCTCCGGCGACACCGGCCTTGGCGAAACCGGCCTCAAGGGGCACGCCGCCTCCAGCTGCAAACCTCGCAGCAAGATGATGGTGCCAGAGGGACTTGCGGGAGGGCCGCGGCTACACCCAAGCGAGCCTGTTGTGGACGTTGACGTGCTCCGGGCAGGGGCCAGCGGCGAGGAGGCCGGCGCTGGCGCAGCCGGAGCAGAGGAGGGGCTGGCCGAATGGGAGCGTTCTGGCGTGAGCCCTAGGCCTGAGACTGAAAGGACAAGGATGTCGCCTAGAGGGGGGTGAATAGGCGATTAAAACTTTTCCGGTTTAGGCTTGCTAAATGCAGAATAAAACTAAGTGTTTTAATTTAACTAGCATACAACCTAAATATACTAGGTTCACCTATGTACACCAACAACTTATGCTAAGCAAGACAAGTAATAGGTGATTGCAAGATATAGACTTCGAGCACGAAGGCTATCACAATGTAAATTGCATAAGTAAAGAGCTCGGGTATAGAAATAACCGAGGCACGCTGAGACGATGATGTATTCCCGAGTTCCTCCTTTTGAGGGGAGTACGTCTCGTTGGAGGGGTGTGAGTTTCAAACTCAAGACGCCACAAAAGGTCTCACCCTATTCTCCGATGAACTTTGCCCAAAAGCTCGGTTAACCTTACATTATTGATTTCCTTTTGGGCGGAAATCGAGTCCCTTACAATGATATTGAAGCACAACCCACAAAAGGATTGGGAGCTCCCAAGTGACCACAAAAGGTCCCAATTAGCCACAAAAGGCCTTGACCACAAAAGGTCACAAGAACACTGTCTAGGATCCAACGACCCAAGAGTAACAAGCTCACGAACTTTTACTTCCACGAATCCTCGTGGAGAGAGCAAACCGATGCAACAAAATGCAATGGCAAGAACACAAGAAGTGCTTAAGTCCTTCACTCCCAAATCCCACCAAAAGCAACTAATGCTTATGGGGGGAGAAGAGAGTAAGAACAATGGAGGAGAAACACCAAGAACTCCAAGCTCAAGATCTACTAGGTTCCCCTCACTTAGAGGAGAGATGGATCATGTAATTGTAGATCTAGATCTCCTCTCACTTTTCCCTCAAAGATATGCAAGAATCATGGGAGGGATTGAGAGGAAGGCAAGGTTTTCCAAAGGTCAACAATGGAGGAGAGAGAGGGGAAAAACGAGCTCAAGAAGTTTGGAAGAAGACCTATATATAGGGCAAGATAAAATCTGCCCGTTACACAGTTTTTGCACTTTCCGGTGCCAGATCTGGAATATTCCGGAACCAATTCCGGGTTAAAAAAAAACGCTGCTGGATCCGCCTGGAAATACCCGGTTCTTACCCGGAAATATTTCCGGACCGGCCCGGTGCAATTCCGGATCTGAAACTGAGGCAAAACAGGAAAACTACTCCGCCATACCCCATTATGGGAGAGTCTCGTTTAGCTCCATCTTCATGTATCCATTGCAAGCTTCAATCAAATGATATCTTCCGAGATGGATCATATTGAACTTGCACTTCATCTTCTTCTCTTGACATATAGGATGGCTTGGAGATAAACATGAATGTTCACTCAATCTTCTTTTCCAAGCCATATTTTACCATGTAAGCTTCTAGAGTCCAACACATGAACTCCGTTCTTTTCCTATGGACAAGATCTACAAGGATATCTCAATGTAAACATTAGTCCATAAGGATTGTCATTAATTACCAAAACCACGCATGGGGGCAACATGCACTTTCAGAGACAATATTAAAAGTTTCAAAACCCTCAAAAAAGTTTCAATATTTCCTATTTTGTAAATAGTTTTAGCATATTAGTTTATAAATTTGATAAATGCCCCAAAGCGTCGTGCGGTAGGTACTATCGCTTCTACGAGTGGGCCAGCAGTAGAAGTGGGGTGGTAGTCCCGTCCCCTAGCATCTTGGGCGGTCGTACCGCTTGTCAAGAACGGTAGTACTGCTACCTGGTGTTTCAGCTCCTTGCTTCTCCTTCATCTTCTTCTTGGCTTGGCAATATCCTCCAATAGTCTCCCACCTCCTCATGTGTGGATTGTACCCACATCACATCCACTTTGCTAGCGATCCGTTCATTGTAACATCAAATCACATGAGGTAGTGAAGGAGATATGCCCTAGAGGCAATTAATAAAGATATTTTATATGTCATATCTCGATTGTTCATAATACGTTTTATACCATGCTATAATTGTATTAAGCGGAAACATTAATACACGTGTGGTATGTAAACAACCAGGTCCCTAGTAGCCTCTTTACTAGTCCATTGAGATCAACAGATGATCAAGATTTCCTGATCATGGACTTGGACGTCAATTGATAATGGAGTCATATCATTAGGTGAATGATGTGATGGACGCACACCCAATATATGTAGGACGTAGTACTCACGCAACATCCAAAGTAAATGAAGCAACATCCAACATGGGTACTTGGTGTGGTGATGTCGTTAGAGTACACTGTATCATATTGGTTCACTTCCACCTCTCAGGGCATGAGTGGGATGATGAAACGGCAGGCTAAATGAAACATACATCTCCAAGTGAAAATGGTGGATTGACAACTAACATTGTTTTTATCAAGCAAATGCACAAGGCAAAAGAACGAAGGGTTATGTTTCCCCAAAATACACACGCACACATAGGGAAAGACTACAATAGCAATAGGAAAGATGTAGTGTGTTTGGTTGCTAGCAATAGTGTACGATCATCAAAGCACTCCAAAACATGGAAAATCGACAGTTTCCGTGGGGCCAAGCCCATAAGAGCCCAAGAAGCCACACAGATGTACGCGCTGGAAAATAAAAGAGAAGGCACATCGTTCAGGGACCTCGTGCCATAAATCCCCTCATCGCTCATTTCCCCTCGGCACTCCTCCCCTCTCACTCGTCGTATTCTGTATGCGGTTCCTCTCCCGCGAGAACATCCAGAGCAGTATGGTGACCATTGACGTGGAAGATTAGGCCGGCGGCCTCCGCTTCCTCTCTTGGCACATTGGTCATCGACAATGACGACTTGGGTCATCACCGTAGACCATGAACCCTTCATTTATGGCGGTATGATCTCAAACCTCTATCACAAGGCTCGTAGGGACGTAGATCAGTAGGTCATACCCTAGTAGGATTCGTTGTCACATGCACGGTAGATCTTATATGTTCTAGGATAAAATGTGCATCCATTGGTTCCAATTGTTTTGCTTATAGTCGTTGATTTGTTATATCAGTACGTATGCAACAAGTTTAATATGGGGATTTTATCTTATTAGGATTTCATGCCTAACCGATATGGGCATTTTTTTTTTGTGTTTCATCCCCAAACGATTTGGAGATTTTCTCATATTAGTGCTTATATTAGGTGTTTTTGCTTTTTGCTCATCTTAGGCCAATTTTGAGTTAGCCTGATTAGGCAGAGTACATGCATGGCTAAAGTTCTCTGTCTTGGGTTTTAGGTACGCCCGATTAGGCCGAGGATTATTTCACATTGTATGTGTCGAAGATCCTGATGGGTTGCATCAATTGCATGACCGTCCTGATTGATCTCCAATCGCACATTGCGAAGTACGAGGCACTCGTTCACCGATGTTGAGGATGACAATTGTGTCACATGTGCCCGAGGGCCGATCCAACTTACCAAGTACTACATACAGACATATTTGTCATGCATTTTTTTTTTTGGTACAGTCAGATCAGGTCAGTGAACTTATTGTGCTTCTGTTACATGAGGCTCGCTTTTATGATTTTCTTTGTTTTATTGCGTCAACTAGTGATTAAACCGTTGCACCCTTTGTTGATGGGATGAGCCTGTTGTACACAAAATCATCATTGTTTGTGCATACTACTTGGTGCAGTACAATCATTTCTTGAAATTTTATGTGCAATATTTTTGTGGGGATTCTCGTATGCATTACACTATTGATCTGTATGTATGAGCCAGTTGTGTCACTATTTCCATCTTCAATGTTTTTGCGTGTGATATGTGTGTCAGTGATTAAACTATGAAGTATTGTGAGTTCAAGAGATGGTCTAAATTACCTAGTGATATGTATAAGAAAATTGCTTGTACGCTTTGCGTAGTACTTTAGTTCCATCTTTTGGATGCTTAATATGTGTTCATATGAGGCACCTTTTTTGGTGTGCTTCATGTAGTGCCTGAATTGTGTGTTCTTGTTATAATTACGAGGCTTCATGTTGCACTTCTCCAGCGGCAAGTTGATCATTGGAGGCAATGGTGGAAGCAGCTACCCAAAGAGGCTGGAGAAGGCAGCGGCTCCAAGAGGCGGAGGGGGAGGACTCCAAAGGTTGGGCACTTCCATTCCGTGAGAACTTTCTCCAATCCATTGTGCAAGGTGATTTTAGCATATGAGTTGGAGTTGCTTTCTATCCCTCCAGCCTTCCGTGCATCTGGGCAACCTCCTAATCACCATCGTCCTCTACCAATACTGGATGCCTCAAGGATGTCAATGTGAGGGTTGGCATGGATGAAGGTGATTTAGATCGGCTACTTATTGACTTTCAAGGTCTCGAAGCCGGATGTCTAGATGATCACCATTTTTGACTACTCATGCGACAGGATTGTGATGAAGTACGACGATCATCCTCTGGACTAGCGATGTTCGACGAGTGATATGTCTTCTAATGTTGCCATGATAATGTTTATGTCCTATCGGTTGAAATTTATTTGTGTTGTGCATGTCTATTATGACTGCTATACATGTTTTTAATCTGATTTTGATGCTTGTGCTAGTTTACTACTTGTTTTAAGTGCTACCTATGATGGTAAGCTCACCACTATGCTGGTAAGCTCACCACCCGAAAAAGAGATGAAGAGTACACGTCATGAAACAAACTGAACATTGCATCTATGAAGCACATAGATGCAACCAAACACCTCGCATGCATTTTTCTGCTCTAACGAACTTTTAAGACTTTGTGGTCAACCCAACGTTGTGCAAAACATGGCCGAGAACTCACAACCATCATTCTCCCCGTAATTAATTTTGCAAGATGAAGCTGATTCACAAGGCAAATATTGACAAGAAAAATCATCAAATGACTGCTAAGAACCAATAAGCCCCCGAATCACAGAAAAGGAGAATGTCAAAATATCCTTGATGTTTTTAGCACACCATGACAGCAATAGTACCTACTTCACTATACCATTTTCTGAGCACAAATAGTTCCCCTTATCACTCCAAAGAATGAACATCAGCACCAATACAAGCCCTTTCAGCATCTACCACCAAAAACATACAGATTCAAGGTATGAAGAATAAGATATGTTTGACCACACACATATTGTACCCTCAATAATTTGATCTTCAACTATTGATATCATCTGACAAGCCGGAGTTAGAAATATTTCAACTTTCCATGTTGCAGGGATGATTTTTCCTGACATACAGCCATTTCATCGCCCGTCAATCCTGAGCAAGCTTTTGCTGGCCCCAAGGTTACTGCGAAATACAGATATATGGTGCACAGAAATGCAAGCACCACTAGTGTTGTCAAGAGAAAACGATGCCGCTCGAACAATGCAGACCAACTACCCACGTCATCACGAGATGATTGAGGCTTCTTAGGAGATGACAGGAAGAATGTGTTTTGCGACCTCCGGTGAGGAGATGATAATGAATCAAGAACCATGACCGATGATCTGATAAGTATAAATCCTGTCCAAAATAAAGAAAAAGATCAACAAGAGGAATATAATTAAAATGTTCAGATCAATCACCATACACACCCTAATGATATGTCAATTATAAAACTCAACAAGATTTAGTTGCCCACTATCAGAATGCAAAAAAAAAAAAAACAAGATTTCACATCCGGAGATACTCCTTTGAGTTTGACCAGAAGGAATTATACACAGGCCTAGACAAAATCTGAAATAGCAGCACACATTATACTAAGTTCTTCACTCTCCTGGACCTCTTCATAAACATTCTCATGCAAGTTCATACTTCCATTTCATGATTTAATACCATACATACTTAACTTAAGATAATGTTTTGATAGTGAAACAACTTTATGTAAACCTAGTATTCCAGTGAACAACTCAAACAAATACATAAGAGATTTATGATGGATTAGAAAGAGTCAACTAATTTCATTAGGTTAAAGAAAGAATAAAAAATCAATTTATAAGGACATGAAAGAAGGCAGAACAATGATTAAGGTTACTCCAAAGTAATTTGTAAAAAACAAAGAACACACAGTTTCTAACAAAATAAGAGTTGCTGTCCAAGATGCCTTATCTTTCTACAACTCCACTGTCAACTGACAGTAGATAACATTTCTAAGAACTGCACATACTAAACCCTATAGAAACTTCAACATTACACATGCTAAAATACTAGTCAGCGACTGAGGGTTACAGATCACATCAGTCAGTCACAAAATGCAGCACAAAGAGCATGTGCAAGTAAGTATACATTAGGCAATCACCAGCAACATGCCTTAAGTGTGATGTATTTTGCAAGAGATAGATATCCACAGTTCATTTATCCACCTGGCTGTAGTTCAGAAACTAAAAAACATATAGAATAAATCTAGAGTATTTCAAGAAGTTCACTTGTCCATGATACTAGTGAAACATAGACTATCCGTGGTAATGTGGTATGAACAGGTTTGCACCAATGACACAACAAAAGGTCCAAAATAAGAACATTGACAAATCATTACAATCATTCATCATATATATGTTGACATGTTCTGTAGACTTGCAGTTCACAACAGCAGCTATCGAATCATTAAGCACAAAGTCGAAATGAACACTAAACGATCAGATACTACTAAATGATCCTCTTGTCGTCCTAGACTTAATGTGCATCCTTGCTTAAGGGCCATTTGTCATCTGATTCTCGTAGGCCAAACAAGCACTAAATTTTGTAAACTCAAATAACTAAGTCGCATCTGTGGTCGCCTCTGATATTTGGGAACTGCGAGGAAAGAGAAAAATAAAACAGAATTACAATTTTGATATCGCAGTCATATAGTTTGGTAGAGGAATTCCTAGGTGGGACTAGTGTGCACTGAAGAGGGATAACGACTTCTATATTCGGCACTATGGCCGTCCCCATCCATAGTGTAATTGGATAAACCCCACTTTGTTCAGTACTCGATCAGGTGGTTCAAGATCCACCCAGAAACTCATCTCCAGATTCAATTTCCTACCGACAACCATGCTAGTTAGTATAGATTGGTAAGCATTTTCTAAGATAAAGGCATCTTCTCAAATTCCACTTCCAACCATGGCACCACACCTGGTGAATTCCATAACCCGGGTAGGAGTAAATCCGAAAGCGGACAGTCCACATCAAACAGTGATTAAATTCCAACCAGGTTTGTTCCAATTTCAATCACACAAGAGAGGATCAGATGGTCCCTGAGACAGACATATCTCATCTACCACATCCAAAGCACAAGCACAATGAAGGACGAGAGAATGAAAAAAACAGGGGATAATGCACAGACAAAGCTCAGATCCGAGGCAAGGGGACGCATAGATCAGTACCTACTCGTCCTGATCCGAGGAGGCCTCCCTTCCTGGCGCGCTCTCTCTCTCTCTCTCTCTGGAAGAGATTTGTGAGTAAGCTCGAGAATCGGAGACGCGGTTTGTGGGAAAGGAGAGAGAAGAGGAGTTAGAAATGGAGCAGGGAATTTATCGCGTATCCATTGGTGGGTGTTTTGGCGAGAGTGGAAGGCCTGTCATTTTATCCGTGACCAGGCGACAATCCTTCCTAATCTCTATCTAGGGGTATATTTTAGGAAGCACGCCAGGTCTTGGACTATTGTTGTAAAAAAAGTCTTGTATTTTTGCGAACTACCAGCTCGACCTTTCTTACAAGTACAAGCATACTAAGTTTTTTTTTCTTTAAGTACAAGCATTCAAAACCAAAATCAACAGAACCGAAATCCACCGTACCGTATCATCTAGCTAAGCAACTGCTACCCGCTAATTTTGCTCATGCCGATATGATGATCCACCTCACAAACGGCTCGTCCTTTTCTTTCCTTGACGCAATTGCATAGAAGCAGATCCGTGAGGAACACTATAACTGCAAGGAGAGATGGAGCACGCTACCTGGAGAGAAGCCGCCGGATCAGCTCGGGGATGGCTGGAAGAGCAGTAGATCCGGAGGGGGACGGGATGGAGATCGTCACCCGAGGCGTCGCTGGTGGAAGAAGATGCGGCCGAGATGAGGCTGCGTACGTTTCTGCTCGTGGAAGAAACCACAGGAGGCAGACGGAGGTGGTGGCGCCGGAGGGAGGCGGAGGAGGTCGCGGGGAGGAGGGAGCCGCTCAGTGGCGAGGTGGAGACGTCCGCATCGCTGAGACAGACGCGGGTCCCTATGCATCGCCTTCAGCGAGTCGGGGCGGTGTCTCGCCCGCGCTGGCGCGCTCGCCCTGCAGGATTTCCCCACATGGCCGGCCCACATGTGATGTGGGGTTTTACTTATTTCCTATTTATTTCTACGTTTTTTCCTATTTACCTGGATAATGGCTTAACAAGTATTATTTATTTTTCTTCCTTTTACTTTTTTAACTTTTTAACTCGAGAGCACTTATTTTGAACCACATGAACATTTTTTTGAACGCTGTGACTCACCTTTCCAAGCTTTGTGAATATTTTCTCAAACATTTGTGAACCTTTTTCATACGCGAACGTTTTTTCTCTAAATGTTCACAGGTAAAAAAATCCATACGTAAAATGTGTTCACAGGTAAAAATGTTCAGGGTAAAAACTGTTCATGAGTAAAATGTGTTCACTGGTAAAAAAAATCACCGGTCAAAATGTCACGGGTAAATATGTATAAAATGTTTGGAAATATTATCTCAATAAAATTGTACTACGTGAATATTTATTTTTCAACCCGAACATTTTTTAAACTCAAGACCATTTATTTTGAACCACGCGATTCTTTTGAACGTTGTGGACAATTTTTCAACCTTCACAAATATTTTCTCTACCACGGGGGCCGATCTTGTGTATAGTCTATTTTTGGCTTCTCGCGATGCCTTTAGGCCTGGTTTATATGGGGTCGATTCAAAAACTTAACTCCTCGACAATTGCAGTCTAATAGTAGCGCAAATTCTAGGCACATATCATTTGGATACGAAGCAACGTTAAAGAAAATTGCTTGTGGTGCCCCAAGTTTATGTCCATTGTGTTTCGAGGATCTTGTCACCAAAATACGGAAAAATGATTATTAACGCAACCGGATGATTACTTAATGTCTATCAGAAGATTGTATTGAAGGAAAAACTAAATTTACTTTATCTTCACTTTCTTTGGAGTTATCTTTTTTTAAGGAATCATATAGTTCAAGTTACTCTATGCAAGTTTGTGTTTTTCAACTGAGATATCAGTACCGACGCTAATAGATTATGATGCATTAGGAAAAAGAACATTAATTTGATATGAAGACAAATACCTCGAGCATGTGTTACGTTTGGACAGGGAAATTTGCTCGATAGATATAAACACGTGGTAATCTATCTATACTTTTTTATAAAGCAAAACCCCACTACAAGTTATTTTATGAGTTTTCTATCTCAGCATGCAATTTATTCACATCACCCACTATTTTAGCCAATCAATTATCCATGTCATTCAACTAACATCCATTAATGACAGTATTGCTTTGCATGCAACTTATCCAGATCATCTACTTTTATCCATACAATTGTCAACACCCTTTTTCAACCATCAAATACAAAAAAATTGTGTCAATTAAATTTAGGCTTTCGACAATTGTTTATGTTGCATATTTTTGTAAAAAAAAAATCATATTCCATGGGTTTATATCTCTTTATTTGCATACTAATTTTTTTTGTAAAGATTCCCGCCGCAACACGTGTGGTATGTTGCATTTGGACAGGGAAATCTGCTTGTTAGACATTACCATAACTCGGGGCTGTATCTAAACACGTGGTAATAATGTCGTAATAACTTAATAAGCATGATTTTTTTGCTCGGCACATGGTAATTAAGTAGCTTTATTGTTCATGTGCACATATCAACCCATAGATTTTTATTCATATATAACAAGAAACATACAAAAACCCTGAGGTCATGAACCTGGAAAGAGTCATATGAAGAGTCCGATTATATTTTTCAAGACTTGAGGCTACATGATCTCCCGCTTCTTCAGGATCACCTTGAGTCCATTTTTCATCTGCAGTATACACGATAGCTTCGGCTCGATGCTCTGACCTTTAACCACCTCCACATCGAAGTTCCACACCAGTGCAGCAACGACAGTCTTCATCTGCATAAGTGCAATGTCCTTGCCGAGGCACATCCTGGGACCCGAGTTGAACGCCAGGAACTTGTGAGACGGCACACAGGGCCGGCTCTGGCCCTAGGCGACCCTGTGCGGCGCACAAGGGCCCATGTTTGAGGGGGGCCTATTTTTACATATGTCTATGTATATTGGCTGCTATTAGGCTAAAAAAAAATGTTTAGGACCTAGGTTCCCAGCAGGCAGCAGCACTGGGGAGACGAAAAGGCTAGGCATGTACGCAGTACGCTAGAGGCAATGGATCGATCGATCCATCCATCTGCTGGTTGTTCTCAGTCTTTTCGTGTTATCGCCGGCCGTCTTCGATCCGCCTGGAGAGAAAAGGTTGGATCCCCTAGGCGACCAGGCCACCAAGCGCAAGCGCGAAAGTCGGCAGCGCCTTGCCCTGCTGCAGCTCCTCCCTGTCCCTCATCGACGATCGTCCTCCTCCACACAGGTACATGCAATGCTCATCTCTGCTCCCGACCTCCTGTTGGCGTACATATTGGATATTGCCCTAATCTATTTGATTTGAGGGTTATTGCAATTTTTGGTGTTAAAATACCGAAACATAGGTTTTTTACATGAAACATAAGTTGTTAGAAATAGGTATTTTCCAGCAGCTAGTACCAGTAATGTTGAAAATCATCAAAGGAAAGAATCTGCATCCATCCCTGAAATGACCGAAAAACTTTTTTTGTGAAGCACTTAAATATTATTGACGATGAACTCATTGAAATCAGGTTCTTATTTGAGGTAATCAAATTAGAAGGGTATATTATTTGTCATATTTTTGCAATCTTCTTTAGACTTTTTGTTATAATACGACATTGGTTAATCGGTTATATCAATTATTTACGAACGTCTCGGAATAAAAACATGTAGTTGCAATAACATTTTACGACTTATGCGTACATCTATAGTAACTATAGGGGCCAATATTTTAACCTTGCACAAGGGCCCTGTAAAATATAGAGCCGGCCCTGACGGCACATACCTCAGCTTATGTCCATCCTCCGAGAGCCACCTATCCGGATTGTACTCCAGGCAGTCTTTACCCCACACGCCTTCCATTCTCCCCATGGAGTGGAGAGAAATAAACAACGTGTCGCCGGAGTGCACCTCATGGCCACTCGGCATAACGTCGTCGGCGACCACCGTCTTACGCTCGATGGGGCCCGGCGGGTACAACCTGAGAGACTCGTACAAGACGGCTTTCATATAGACCAGAGATTTGGTCTCCTCCGGCTCAAAGACCACCATGTTGCTGGCACCTGTGGCTGCTGCTTTACGTGCTGCAATGGGTGAAAGCTCGTCGCGGATGATTGAAACGACGTGAGGGTTCTGAGCAAGGTTATAGAAAACCCATGGCAAGGTGGTGCCGATCGTGTCCCTCCCAGCGATCATGTAATTGATGAGTGTCGCACGCAGCAAGTCATCGTTTTGGTATTCTGGGTCGTCGATGTAGGAAGACAGAATATCCACAGAAGAACCAGCTTCTTCATTGCCAACAGCTTCGTTCTTCTTCCTCATCTCCATCATCTCCGTGATGAATCCACGTAGCACCGAGTGGGCAGCGGTGAGCTTTCTCTCTGGGCCAATGTTTAGCCGCCGCATCACCTTCCAGCAGGAGGCCGGCACCGTGTGCCGGAACAAGGCGACCTCCATGACCGTGTCCATTGCAACGGCGCGGTCCATGGGCGGCATGTCAGAGGACAGGGGACCAGGGTCCACGCCGAAGACAGGCGTAGCGGTCAGATCGAAAACAAACCTGGTTATCAAATCTTGCACGTCGAACGGGGTCCCGGTGCTCGCCATGTGGGTGAACACCGGTAGCAGTAGCATATCCCCACGCTTAGTTAGTATAGTACTGAATATATCGCTCGGAGATCATAACGGCTAAACACTGGTTTACAAGACACTGCCTTCAATTAACTCTGTCTTATGTGTCCCTGTCTCGAGTCCTCGATGCATACCCGGCCACCGGCCGGCTCTCTTCCAGCCCCTGATTTAGACTTGATGCATGCAGGCGTATGGTCTAGCATGCCCATACCATAACCACTAATCAAAGGATGAACACAGCGTGTTTGCAGCTGGTAGATATCATGGCCAGATTTATTTCACGCATCTGCATCGCCTCTGGTCGGTATAATCACCCGAGCGTTGCTTTCGTCCTTTAATTGCAAGTTATGGGAACTCATTATCATTAATTATGTGAGGATCTTGTAATGAAAAGAGGCCACATTCACGACATGTTCCATTGTTGGCATTGTTTCAATCGGTTTGTTAGATTTCGTATGCTGTTAAGATTGCAATGTCAACGGTGTAGTGATAGGAACCTATTGGTTATCTTTGAGTCCCAACTCCCAAGTTGTAAAACTTAATTGTCAACCTTTTTGTAATCTCCGCCGACCTAGGCTCAGTCAATATAGAGGCACGCTGCTCCCTATCGGGACTTCGGGAGTAGATCTATATGCTTCACGGTATCAGAGCACCTCAGAACCATCTTCTTCCTCGCTTGGCGTGTCGTCCTTCGATCAGGCCATCTCTGAGAAGTTGACACAGGGCAACCATCTCCAATCCACGGAGGGCGCAAGTCTGCCTCCAATTCGAGACCAAAAGCTCTTTGGGTACCTTGATAGAGCTTCTGATGAAATCAATCGAGGTGGCGAAGGACAAGAAAATCAAGAAAGTCCCAAACCCGGTGTACATGCAATCGTAGGCCTGCTCAAGATCAACGCGTCCATTGGTACTTGCTCAACTTCATGTCAATGGAGGTCCCACCACATGATGCTTTGATGACGACCGTTGCCGAAGTTTAGGCCACTAGTCTAAAATGACACACTGGACGTGAGTGGAAACCCACGATCATGTGAGAGGCACGTTAACAACGGAGGCATGTCCGTTGGCGATAAGGTCTCATATCTGGAACACTCTGAAGCTGTCCGCGGCCAAGTTCAGGAGTCTGCGGTTTGGGGGTGTGCGAGATTGCCAGAAGGAAGTTGCGGATGTGTGGGTGCTGGGAAACTCATGCTGGAGAACCATGTCGTAGTTTGAGAACCCGTTCAGGGCTGCCGAAGCAGTCCTACGAGGCCAGATGAAACTTGTGTCCCAAAACTGCCGGGGGCTTGGGAACCAGCCGGCAGTCAATGGCCTTTTGGAGCTCCAGAAGGCGGAAGACCCCGACATTCTTTTTCTGTCAGAAACTAAATTGATGGAGAAAGAGATGGATTGGTTCCGGTGGAAGCTGAATATGCCAAATATGTTGGTGGTGGACTCAAAAAGGCATAGTGGTGGTCTCGCTCTGTTCTGGAGGAAGGGGGTGAACGTGGAGCTTAGGTGGAAGGGGAGATATCATATTGATGTTAATGTGATAGAAGAGAACGGAAGTAAATGGAGGTTCACTGTAACATCCCAAAATTATTAACAAGTGTTATTAATTCCAAAAATGGGAGCCAACAAAAACTTTTGTTAAATCATATGTGTTGATCTCATATTCTTGCTTGTGATGCTTATTTCCTCTTGTTGTGTGTTGCTTGCTCTATTTGAGAACATAAAGAAAAGAAGAGGAGTAAAATAAAAGCAAAACAAGAAAAATAAATGTGGCAAGTGCCACACAAATTCTCTAAGTGAGGATCTCATTTTGTTTCCAACAAAATTAGTGGAGTGGTATTGCAAACCCTCCCATTTCATCCTTACTACTTATCTCTCTCAAATAGTATTTTCAAACTAGTTTTAAAAATTCAAAAGTAAACAAAGTAAAAATAAATTAAAATGCCATAATTAAAACACTATAAAAGAAAATGTTTCAAAACATTTTATTATTTTATGCCAATTTTTGTGGAGCTTCTGCACCTTATGAGAAGGCCCCACAAATTTTCCAAATTTTTATAAAGTGATTTAGTGCCTCAAATTAAATCAAGAAGTGCTTCTGGACTTAAACAGAAGGACTAAAAAGTAATTCAAAGAAAGAAGAAGGAAAAGAAGCAGAGCACAGGAGCCAGGGGGTTTTTGCAAAACCGTCATCGTCTCCTACCTCCCCTAGCTCACTGTCGCCGTCGCCGTGGCGCCATGGTCGACGTCGCCGTTCCCAGGCCCCCCAGGGCCCCCTTGCCCGCGTTCACCCTCGCCCCCGTGCCACTATAACCTCTGCGGGCAGAGGAGACCCTCTCCCCTCGCCTTAACGCCGTTGTCCCCCGATGCACGCCGCGGAGGAGTTGGACGGCGCCGGCCAAAATTGGCCCAGCCCGCGGCACCTCGCCACGCGATCCTCTACGCCACGAACCCTAGCCCACGCCCGGACCCCCCAGACACCGCGCGCGGCCTCTCCCGCCCTCTGGACGCCGCTGGACCACGACCACCGTGCACCGCCGTCGCGCCTATTTAAACTCGAGCCCGCAACTCGCATTTCCCCACACCCCACTGCCTCTCCCTTGCTCCACCACACCCTCCACTCGCCCGTGCACCACCAGAAGGGCAGGGCCGCTGCCGCGAGCTCGCAGCTGCTCGTGCCCGTGCTCGACAACCCGAGGTAGGCGACGACACGGCCGTGCCGTGCTGCTGCTTCCCTCTCATTTCTCAGGCCCGTACTCTATTCCCCTTTGGACACCGCGCTCACCCACCTCTTTTTCCCTCTGGATCGTGCACAGAATCGACGACAGACGCTCGCCGGAGTTCGGGAAATTGCCGTGGAAGCAGGGCACCTCGCCGTCGACGAACCAGCCCGTCCCAGCAAGTAGGACTCAGCCAGGACGTTCGCCCGAGCCTCCGCCATCGTCTCGCATCATCACCAAGTCCTCCCGAGCCCTCTAGGTGAGGAACCGTCCACCACCGTGCCGCCGGCGCGGCGGCGCCGCCATTTTATGGTCGCCGCCGTGGCCCTTGAACGTGCGCCGTTGGATCTAGATCCAACGGCCGCGTAACGCTTCATTTAGATGAGCGGCTGACGGGCTGGCCCCACCCGTCAGCATTTTATTAATTTCCAACCGTGCACTGAGTCACTGACAGAAGGGCCCCACTAGTCAGAGTTCTCAACATTATCCAAACTGAACACATTTTCGAATTTAAATTTCCAGAGAAAATCAGTACTGGACCCATTTTGTAAAATCAATATCTCAAGATTTAGGAATCCAAATAAATCAAACTCAATTGTTCTGGAAAGCTTATTAAAATGTTTAACCAACACAATTGGTCTCATGTAATTTAATTAAATAGTTAAAAAGTATAATTGAAAATTCCACAGAAGGTTTAAAATCTAAACTTGTTTGTTTTTGATACTCTGTTAGTCCAAATACTTCCAAACCAATTTTTCTAGCTTAGTACTGCCTTGTATTAGCTCCCTAATTTTGGTAGAATTAATTAAGCAATATTAATTGTTGACTTTGAGATAAACCCTTCTGGACTAAAATAAACAAATATGGTTATTGGTTGACCCAAATGAGTTAGGACCAATTTTGTTAGCTCACATATAGCCATGTTTACTTACCCCTAAAAGGATTTAATTTTTGGAACAACATAACATATTTGCTAACCAAAACTTGATTATTAAGCTACTGGATTCAAACCAAGGTGTAGGAGTTTGGTAACTCCAAATGATCCAATTCAAATTGGGTTGTCTTCTACACATCAGTAGCTTTCTATAGAAATTTAGTTTGTATTTTTGTGACCAACAGAACTCAAGTTGTGCAATTAAACATGTTTAACAAGTTTCTGCCATAATTTGGACTTAAACAAATAATGTTTAATTCAATTGCTTTGAAATTAATTTGTATTGTTTGATGTATCCAGTGGCTATTTAGAGCATTTAGGATTGTGATACTGTGATGTGGTGATGTTGTTTGAATAGTTTAGTGATTGCTTGTATTTGTTTGTTTATGGAGTAGACGAGAACGTTGCTGGATTTATCGAGGAGGGGGAGTTTGTTGAACCTGAAGATCAAGATCAAGTCCCCTTTGCCGAGCAAGGCAAGCTACTCTCTGAGCTTGCACCTAAATATATATGCATCTAGTTTGATCAAATGATTTACTCTTCAAAACCAATGGTTTACAAAACCTTTTCAAAATGTGTATGGAAATTATTTTGCCACCCTATGTAGTAGTTATGAAACTTTAGGATGGAAAACAATGTTGTTTATTCAAAACTCCTTTGGAAATACTTGTGTGGTTATGGAATGCCGAGATATCGGTGTTAAAGTGGAGAAATGGAAAAATGGGAATGTTTATGAAAAATGCACAGTATCCTAGTACTATGACAACCAATCTTAATCTGTGCGACCACATTTACCCCCATATGGGAACGGGGCTTAGTCATATAATTTGCTCTTATTAGTATGGGATACCTCATCGACGGAGATGACTCCGTTATGCATGAGGGGATGGTTTGTGAACTCCCCTGACCTGGGTCCTCGCTCAAACTCTATGGAAAGATAAGGAGGAGGATTGAAGACTTCATAAATGTGGTCGCCGGGAAAAACATATGAGTCCTCACACTTAGGGTTGCCGACGGGGACCGGACTGAGTGTCGATGGGAATTATCATATGGGTAGGATCCTATACTAGCATGAGCAAAGGAGAGGCTAGGGTCGGTGGCTCAACTTCGCATACACCTTGTATGGCGGGACGTGGCTGACACGATGAGTTACCGGATGGGTGTGGGATAAAAAGCGTGCTACCTCTGCAGAGGGTCAAAACTATTCGAATAGCCGAGTCCTCGGATATGGACAATTGGGAGGCTGTCCTAAGATCATGTGCAAATTTTTGAAAAGGCTTTTAAGTTTAAAAGAAAATGAATTGGTGATGGTGTGATACAACTATACCAAATGGAGTGGTATGAGTTGTTGGACTAATTGGACCATGGTGAGCCTTGGTCCGGAAAAGAAAGGGTTTGGAGAAACAAGTGAGATGGTGATTTCTTTTAAAAATAGTTATAAAACTCTTCTGACCTTTTTCAATAAAGAGATAGGGATGTTTTAAAACAAATAAAAGTTGTAAGTTAAAATAAAGCTAGTGCATACTCATGTTGGGGTAGTTTGCGAGTACATTCAAATGTACTCATATTGGTTTCGTCCCTGGCTATTGTCCTAGCCAGACTACGAGGAGGAGCACTACGCCGAGCAGGAGTATGGCGACTTCTACGCGAACTAAGGATCTCCACAAGTCAGCTGCCTGTCGGGTCGTCATCGTTAGGAGATGATTTCTACTACGCCGTAGCTTCCGCTGATATTTTGGTTTGGCCCTTGAAGGCACCTATGTAAGAACTTGGTCTAAATGACCATTTATGTAAGACTTTTTATTCGGTACTGTAATGGATGTAAACTTTGGTATCCAATTCGGATTATGTGCAACGACAGACTGATCACGGGATCGTTGTGTTAAGCATAATCGGGTATTTCGGACAGCTAGTCCGGGGTCCCCACATTCACAGGCATCGATGGCGAATCCAAAACTGGGGAGAAGGAAAACACTTGGAGATTGTTGAGAAATTTGCATAGTCATGCCGATCTCCCGTGGTTGTGCATGGGAGATTTCAATGAGATTTTGTTTGCTCATGAGAAGGAAGGGGGCGCCTCGGGTCCAAGGATGCATGGATTCTTTTCGTAGGGCTCTAGAAGATACTGGCTTGGATGATCTTGGTTTCGTTGGCGATGCTTTCACTTGGAGGAATAACTGGCATCGAGCAGATGGGTATGTGAGGGAGAGACTCGATCGCGCTGTGGTAAATGTGGCCTGGAGGTGTATGTTCCCTCCGCACAAAATAATAAATGGGTACCCTCGCCATTCAGATCATAGGCCGGTCCTGGCTGAGCTAAACGAGCAATCCACGATAGTGGGTGAGTTGAGAGGTGGACCGATGTTCCGGTTTGAGGCTGCCTGGTTGCAGGAGGATGATTGCGTGAAGGTTGTAGAGGAGGCATCGAATTCGGCTTTTGGGAATGGTTTTGGCTTGGTGGGGGAGGCAGTGAAGCATGTGGGCAGGCAGTTATGGGTATGGGACAAACAAGTTCTTGGCAAGTTGAAAACCAGAATTAAAAGAGCAAAGAAGGATTTGCAAAAATGTAGAAGAGGGGCGATTAACCAAACAAATGTTACACGGGAACATGTGCTGAAATACAAATTGAGTCGACTTGAGGATCAACATAATGTTTATTGGCAGCAGCGTGCCCATGCCAATTGGCTCAAATATGATGATCGGAACACTGGTTATTTCCATGCTTTTTCCTCAGAGAGAAAAAGAATGAGTGTGATAAAAAAGCTGAAAAGAAAAGGAGGTGGATTTGTGGAGAGGGAGGAGGAGATAGGACCTTATATCGCTAATCACTACAAAAGCTTATTCAAGTATTTCTGTAGGTCCCCAAAATGATGATTTACTTCGGCATGTCACTCCAGCGGTGACAGAAGATATGAATGAGTTGTTGACTCAGGAGTATGATGAAAGTGAGGTAAAGGAGGCTTTGGATTCTATAGGTGATCTCAAAGCGCCCGGACCTGATGGAATGCCGGCCACTTTTTATAAAAAGTTTTGGCAAATGCTTGGGCAGAAAGTTAAAGGAGAAGTGTTGGGGGTTCTCAATGGAGGCCCAATGCCATTGGGCTGGAATGAGACTACGATCGTCCTCATACGCAAGGTAAAAAACCCGGAGCGTGTGACGGAGTTTAGGCCCATCTCCTTGTGCAATGTCTTGTATAAACTCATTTCGAAAGTTCTGGCAAACCGATTGAAGACTATCCTGCCACACATTATATCGCCTACTCAGTCTGCATTTGTCCCGGGTCGAATGATTACAGACAATGTTCTCCTTGCCTATGAGATTACACATATGACGCATAGGAAAAAGGGAGGTAGAGATGGGATGGTGGCGGTAAAATTGGACATGAGCAAAGCATATGATAGGGTCGAGTGGAGTTTCCTGGAGAGAATTATGTTGAAATTAGGTTTTGCAGAAAGCTGGGTTAAAGTGGTGATGGATTGTGTGAGGTCTGTTACTTATCGTGTCAAGGTCAATAGGAAACTTACAGATCCTTTTTTGTGTGCGGAGGGCTTCTCAACTTTGCTCCAGAAGGCCGAGGAAGAGGGATCTTTGCAAGGAATCAAGTTGTGTGCTGATGCATGATACGTCCATTTTGCATCACTATTTTATATCATAATTTACTGCTATTCATTGATATATTTCATATTTGGATGATATACTTATGTTATTTTATCTTGTTTTGCATGTTTGATGATTATTGGAGAATTAACTGCTGGAGTCAGGATTCAGCTGGAAAAAGCTTAAATATGCTCACATTGATGATAAGAAAACATATCATGTTATTATTAGTTCTAAACTTTCAGGTACTGAAAAGGGAAGGTTATTGGAAGTGTTGAGGAAACACCGAGGGGCTATCGGATATACTTTGGATGATTTAAAAGGGATTTCTCCTGCTATATGTCAACACGCCATCAACATGGAAGATGATGCAAAACCTGTTGTGGAGCACCAACGTCGTCTAATCCCTAAAATGAAGGAAGTGGTAAGAAATGAGGTATTAAAACTCCTCGATGCTGATACAATTTATCCTATTGCTGGTAGTAAATGGGTAAGTCCTGTGCATTGTGTTCCTAAGAAAGGAGGAGTTACTGTTGTGCCAAATGAAAATGATGAACTTATTCCTCAAAGAGTATTTGTTGGATATAGGATGTGCATTGATTTTTGAAAGGTTAATAAAGTTACTAGGAAAGATCATTATGCTTTACCTTTTATAGATCAAATGTTAGAAAGGTTGTCTAAGAAAACTCATTTTTGCTTTCTTGGTGGTTATTCTGGATTTTCACAAATTGCTGTTAGAGCGAGAGATCAAGAGAAAACTACTTTTACTTGTCCTTATGGAACTTATGCTTATAGGCGTATGCCTTTTGGTTTGTGTAATGCTCCTGCTACATTTCAAAGATGCATGTCTGCTATTTTTCATGGTTTTTGTGAAAAAATTGTGGAAGTATTCATGGTTTTTCATGGTTTTTGTGAAAAAATTGTGGAAGTATTCATGGCTACATTTCAAAGATGCATGTCTGCTATTCTTCTAAGTGTCATGGCCGCACAGGATGGTGTTGACAGGACAAAACTTCCACCTGTAGCCCCATCTAAAGCATTTTGATACCAAGGATCTATTCCATAATAAAAGTAAAGATCTAGCTTTTCATCTTCACAAGGTGTAGGATCTTCATAGTGCATCCTATTAATTCTAACCCAGGCATCTTTTAATGTTTCTCCAGGTTGTTGTTTAAAACTAGAAATGGAACTTAAAGGAAGACTCACTTTCTTTTTGCTTTCAAGACTCATGATTGCAAGTTTTTATGTGTTTTTAATTTTTTATGCAAAACTGAAAGTAAAATGACACTAATGCAAGTCGAAATAACAAATGCAACACAAAAATGCAAAACTGAATATAAATATGCAAACCGAAATATAAAGATGATATGCAAGACAAGAACAAAACAAAATAAAATGATTGTAGGTAAAGATGGATAAGATGATGCTCACGTAGGTGCAACCTCCCCAAGCTTAGGTTGTTACACAAGCTGGTGATGAAATTGACTTGATGTGAGTGATCCTTGGATAAACCTTTCAGCTATGGTTCCCCGGCAACGGCGCCAGAAAACGGTCTTGATGGCCCTTCACGTGATTACCCCACAACGGCGTCAGAAAACACTTTGCTGACCCTTCGCGTGGTTACCTGCGTGAAAAGTAAATGGGTTAGGTTGAGACTCCAAGTGCAGAGTGTATGTAGTAGTGGAAGACAGTTTTCCCCACGAGGGGTGACTCGAGGGTTTAATATCGAACTCTCGGGGAACCAGTATTTCAGGTGTTATCTCCTTATCCTTCTCTTGAGAACCTGCAACAAAATAAATTGTTTTGTGCCCTCAACCTCACCAAGTGGTTGTCAAGCACAAGGTGTGAGAATGATAATAAAATAAATATGCAAACAGTAGTAAATATGCAATGATGGTAAAATAAATATGCAATGATGGTGGAAACAATGATAAATGATATTTTTGGGTTTTTTATGATGAATGCAAGATGTAAAAGTGTTTTTGTATTTTCGGATTTAATAATGGCAGCAAACAAAAGTGGTGATAAAAGTGTTGGAAAGGTGTTTCTTATGATTAAAAATGGACCGGGGTTCATGGTTTCACAAATGCACTCTCTCTTGATAACGTGGTAGACAATGGAACACTAAAATTAACATGTAAGATGGCAAGACATGGTTTGACAAGTTATTAATAATATGGGCATCACGTCCTAACATAGAGATCTCAAGTATAAGTTGTTCTCTCTCTTATGCTCCACCAAGATGCGAACTAAATCATAACACCTTAGTAATTAAGATAAATCAGAGCATAGCAATAAGTTCAATGACATGAAGTTAAAATAAGAACATGCTAGATCTAGTCATGGAGGTAGTGGCCAAGGTCACATCCACTCTCCGGTAGCATGGTATTTTTGTTTATCCCTAGTGAGGCAACAAAGTAAGGTAGAAAACCCAAGTGGATCGCAGAACTATCTGTCACGTTCACTGCACTAGCCACCCCCGTTACTCCAACTAATGCACACGTTCCCCCTCACATGCTCTCATAAACATGCTTGATCATGACAAGTAAATAAGAACGGGGTACATAATATGCATCTACTTTCATAACTGAAACAAAACCATTGCAATCTCAAACATGTATTAACTCATAATAAAGATCCACCACAAAGGAATTACATAGATGACCGTAATCATGTTCAGCAGCTCATACGGTACTAATTAGTGAAGCTCATAGAGAGGAGAGATACATAAGTTACTTCCACAAACCCATAGTCCAGGGGTGGACTACTCCCTCTTCATCATGGTGTCGGTGGAGATGTTGTTGGAGGGAAGGAGACCACACCGGCAGCGCCCCGCCGGAGTTTTCCCCCTCCAATCTTCAGCTCCAGTCTCTGTTTCGTGGTTTCTGTGTTTCGGCGGCGCTCCCTTTCGCGAAAGCCCTGGGGGGTCTATATATAGTCGTTTTTAGGTCAAGACGAAGCTTCGGGAAGAAAGATCGACGGCAGCGGAGGCCCGAGGGCCATTTGGTGGGTCCCACGCGGTCAGGGAATCTGGCCGCGTGGGCCCACCCCTTTCGGCCTTCTGGTCTCCGTTTCTTCGATTCCTTTGCGCCTACGTTTCGTTCCTTCCAAAAAAGTGATCCCCGTAAAATCTCAGGTCATTTGGACGTCGTTTGGTCCCTGAAAAAAAAATATAGAAAAAGGGGTTTTCTGACAGCGCAGGGTTAATTCCAGAAAAATGGGGAATTGTTAATTATCCCCAAAACTCAATATAAATCATGAATATAACCCTTATATGATGCAAATAACATGGAATAACATGTAATAAAATGTAAAGTTCATGTATGCATTTTACATGCATCAACATCCCCAAGCTTAACCCATGCTCGTCCCGAGTATGAAGGTGATAAAACTAACATGGACTTTGCATTTTAATACTATCAATGGATATCAAAGGTGATTACTATTGCTACATAAGTCAAATGATTCATTCTTCAAAGGAATAACAATATGCAAGATAAATTATGAAGTGATATCAAATACTCAATGTAAAGATGTTCAATGATAAATTCACAAAGTGTAACATAGAAGAAAGTACTATGGACCAAATGTATGCATAATGAAAAGTAAAAACATCCTATGGTGGTCATAGAGTACTTCTTATGAAAACTGAATATAAAAGGTGGACACTTTGGATAGATAAATAAGTAGAGGTAAAGCATGAATAAGTTTCATCTAACTTCCAAACACTTCTACTTAAGTTAATGCTTGCAATGTGGTAGTCATTGGTGTGGAGCTCTCATTACCCCTATCATAGCATCTTGAATGATTAATGTTTAAAGTGAAAGCAAATATGAGTGGTGTGCTTGACAATGTATTGGTTGAATGTCTCATGTCCCTTGAATACAAGTACCTACACCATGTGTTACTCACTTTGGTCCACAAAGTAAATTCAAATAAAGGTCATTGCAAGTAATAATAGTATCATCAAGAACTGCACTGGGGTACCTCTTGCCCCTTGACATGAACAAGCCCATGTCAAAACAACAAGACAAACAGACAATGAACAATCTCAGCACTCTTTTATTTACTATGGGTATAGCTTTTTATTATGAGGTGCATCACTGAATGAACATTATGGTTATGCTGTAAATTTCCACCATGAATGATGCATGGCTTAGATTAGCGGCCCAGGCATTTCTCTAACCATTTATACAAACTCTTTGAACTTACTAAGTATCCACATTCATTTCACCCATGATAGGCATCCATAAACAAAAGTACATGACATCAACTAAATATAAATAAGTGCAATGTTGAAAGCTTGCCATGTGACAGCACATATGGGCTAACTCCCAACCAAAACATTGTCAAGCCCACAACTTCATAATTTTAATCACAATGGTTCATGCTTATTAAATGCAATAAAAGTAAATTGTGCATCAAGTTCGTGAGAGCTTTTAACCAATTTTTCCCATGACAATCAATAACATAAGCATTTAAATTCAGAAATGTAGATAACACAATATAACATGATAAACATACTTGGAATAGCATAAAGCTAATAGGTAGATATGGTGGACTCACTGGAAAAACTTTGGTTGAAGGTGTTGGGAAACAAGCTTTTTACTTGTTGTAATTTTTGGGCTAGCAATAGGGAGAAAGTTGACCATCTAAATGCATGCATAAGTGTCCATAGAACTAATCAATCCATGTTAAACCAAGTAAAGTTAAAATTCAACATCTAAACATGGTAAAAGATAGCTCTTGACAACACACTTGCAAATTAACATTCATTCAAAGCACATGAATTATGCAACTATATGTATCTTTTAAAATCAACTCAAACATCCCTATCCCAATATATTTAATAGCATCCAACATAATTCAACCCAAACTTCCAGTAGCTCTCTCATATATAAATGATAGTGGTGGTCTTAAGAAAATAAAATCAAACCGAAATAACAAAAAAAAAAAAACAGACGCTCCAAGTTTATACGATAAAGTGCTTTGATCGAAAAACAGAAGTTAGACGTGTGCAAACCGAGAGTGTGTTGGTCTAGTGGGGTTGTCTTGACATCCCCAAGCTTATGGTCTTCACCATCCTTGGATAGCTCTTGGTGCAGCTCCTCTAATCCCTGTGAAAAAACTTCAAAACACCGTTTCTCCCATTTCTTTTCTGTGGGGTGATATTAGTAGTGATAAACAAATAGGTTCCTTGCTGCATAAAATCCTTAGGCAAAAATTCATATGAATGTCCAGAGAGTATATAATGTTGTATGCCTACTCATAAACTCAATTGAATCAAAAAGATTCAAGCAAAAAGCTCAAAGAATGCATCAAACAATATCAAGACAGAATCTGTCCAGAAAAACAGCAGCAGCAAAACGCATTTTTCTACCCTACTTAAACTCGTCAGAAAAATCTGCAAAAATCACGTGTGCAGAGGATGAAAAGTTGAAGCTACAGTTCAAATTACAGCTCAATCGGAGTTACAGATAAAAAATGAAAAATCAAACCGTGCACAGACTTCGTGCAGGCAGAAAACTCTCCGAAAATGAATAGCAACTTTTCAAACCCAAAATAGGTAAAACTTGGTTCTTTATTAAAAATCCCAGAAACAAAACTAACAAACTACTCTCTTGTTACAGCAAGAGGACTCAAAGAAAATCTCAAACAAAAACAACCGGGTTGCCTCCCGTAAAGCGCTTTCTTTATAGCCATATAGCTAGGCTTACTTACTTGATAATCAAAGGGGACGTAGCTCATGAGGGAGCTTGAACCTTGGTGTGTCCCTCTTCCTTGGGAAGTGTTCCATGCTCTTCTTGTGTGGAAACTGAAACTTCACATTCCCTTCCTTTGAATCAATAATGGCACCTGTAGTACGAAGAAAAGGTCTTCCCAAAATAATAGGACTAGAGGTTTTATTCCCCATGTCCATGATTAGAAAATCAACAGGCACAAAAGTCATGTGTAACTCTACCATAACATCACTTACTTTTCCTAGAGCATGTCTAATGGAATCATCAGCAAGTGCAAGTTCAATAGAGCATTTCTCAATATTTTTAAGTTCAAGGACTTCATATAGTTCTTTAGATAATATAGAGACACTAGATCCTACTTCCTCTGTTTTTTAATATAAGATGTTTTAGGTGTTGTACATGTTGTCTAGATACATACTAAAGTGAGTGAACATACACACTTCAACATGTCTACATACATTTGTGTACACATGTATATGGGCAAATGTTAAAACATCTTATATTAAAAAACGGAGGGAGTAGATCAAGTATAGCATGGTGTGTCTCTTTTCCAATGGTTACTAGGACCTTAGGGATCCATATATCCCTAAGCTTAGGTGGTATCATAGCTTCTTGATTGTACCTAGCAATCTTTTCTTTTAAGACATGATTAGCAATATAGGAACCAAAACCAGCCTGGTTAATATTAACAGAAGGATCACTTGCAAATTTTTGTAAGATAGAAATTAATTCATGCAAGCTACACTTCTCTAAATCAACAAATGGTTCCTTAACTTCACTAAGCATTTTAACTTCCTCAACTTTTCTCTCTTTTTTAATCCAAACTTGTTTCTTAATAGGAATTTCCTTCACATGTTTAAATGATGGGGTTTTCCTTAATAAATCACTAACACAAACCAACTTTTCCTCAATACTGTTGAGACTAATATCTTTTTCAAGAAATTCTTTCTCACATAATCTTAGTTTATGCATGACATTAACTAATTCATCATTTATCTTAGGAATAATATTTTTAGAAACAGATGCTAGTTGTTCAAAATCCTCTTTATTTGATAGTTTCTCTAAACCAGCTTCGAATTTATCTTTAGATAATGCAAGTGCTACTGTGGTATCATCTACCTTTTTCTTTCTACCAACAAAGTTACCAAAAATTCTTCTAAGTGTCATGGCCGCACAGGATGGTGTTGACAGGACAAAACTTCCACCTGTAGCCCCATCTAAAGCATTTTGATACCAAGGATCTATTCCATAATAAAAGTAAAGATCTAGCTTTTCATCTTCACAAGGTGTAGGATCTTCATAGTGCATCCTATTAATTCTAACCCAGGCATCTTTTAATGTTTCTCCAGGTTGCTGTTTAAAACTAGAAATGAAACTTAAAGGAAGACTCACTTTCTTTTTGCTTTCAAGACTCATGATTGCAAGTTTTTATGTGTTTTTAATTTTTTTATGCAAAATTGAAAGTAAAATGATACTAATGCAACTCGAAATAACAAATGCAACACAAAAATGCAAAACTGAATATAAATATGCAAACCGAAATATAAAGATGATATGCAAGACAAGAACAAAACAAAATAAAATGATTGTAGGTAAAGATGGATAAGATGATGCTCACGTAGGTGCAACCTCCCCAAGCTTAGGTTGTTACACAAGCTGGTGATGAAGTTGACTTGATGTGAGTGATCCTTGGATAAACCTTTCAGCTATGGTTCCCCGGCAACGGCGCCAGAAAACGGTCTTGATGGCCCTTCACGTGATTACCCCACAACGGCGTCAGAAAACACTTTGCTGACCCTTCGCGTGGTTACCTGCGTGAATAGTAAATGAGTTAGGTTGAGACTCCAAGTGCAGAGTGTATGTAGTAGTGGAAGACAGTTTTCTCCACGAGGGGTGACTCGAGGGTTTAATATCGAACTCTCGGGGAACCAGTATTTCAGGTGTTATCTCCTTATCCTTCTCTTGTGAACCTGCAACAAAATAAATTGTTTTGTGCCCTCAACCTCACCAAGTGGTTGTCAAGCACAAGGTGTGAGAATTATAATAAAATAAATATGCAAACAGTAGTAAATATGCAATGATGGTAAAATAAATATGCAATGATGGTGGAAACAATGATAAATGATATTTTTGGGTTTTTTATGATGGATGCAAGATGTAAAAGTATTTTTGTATTTTCGGATTTAATAATGGCAGCAAACAAAAGTGGTGATAAAATTGTTGGAAAGGTGTTTCTTATGATTAAAAATGGACCGGGGTTCATGGTTTCACAAATGCACTCTCTCTTGATAACGTGGTAGACAATGGAACACTAAAATTAACATGAAAGATGGTAAAACATGGTTTGACAAGTTATTAATAATATGGGCATCACGTCCTAACATAGAGATCTCAAGTATAAGATGTTCTCTCTCTTATGCTCCACCAAGATGCGAACTAAATCATAACACCTTAGTAATTAAGATAAATCAGAGCATAGCAATAAGTTCAATGACATGAAGTTAAAATAAGAACATGCTAGATCTAGTCATGGAGGTAGTGGCCAAGGTCACATCCACTCTCCGGTAGCATGGTATTTTTGTTTATCCTAGTGAGGCAACAAAGTAAGGTAGAAAACCCAAGTGGATCGCAGAACTATCTGTCACGTTCACTGCACTAGCCACCCCCCTTTACTCCAACTAATGCACACGTTCCCCTCACATGCTCTCATAAACATGCATCTACTTTCATAACTGAAACAAAACCATTGCAATCTCAAACATGTATTAACTCATAATAAAGATCCACCACAAAGGAATTACATAATATGCATCTACTTTCATAACTGAAACAAAACCATTGCAATCTCAAACATGTATTAACTCATAATAAAGATCCACCACAAAGGAATTACATAGATGACCGTAATCATGTTCAGCAGCTCATACGGTACTAATTAGTGAAGCTCATAGAGAGGAGAGATACATAAGTTACTTCCACAAACCGATAGTCCAGGGGTGGACTACTCCCTCTTCATCATGGTGTCGGTGGAGATGTTGTTGGAGGAGAAGGAGACCACGCCGGCAGCTCCAGGTCTCTGTTTCATGGTTTCTGTGTTTCGGCGGCGCTCCCTTTCGCGAAAGCCCTGGGGGTCTATATATAGTCGTTTTTAGGTCAAGATGAAGCTTCGGGAAGAAGGATCGACATCAGCGGAGGCCCGAGGGCCAATTTGGTGGGTCCCACGGGGTCAGGGAATGTGGCCGCGTGGGCCCACCCCTTTCAGCCTTCTGGTCTCCGTTTCTTCGTTTCCTTTGCGCCTACGTTTTGTTCCTTCCAAAAAAGTGATCCCCGTAAAATCTCAGGTCATTATGACGTGATTTGGTCGCCTGAAACGAAAAAATATAAAAAAGGGGTTTTCTGACAGTGCAGGGTTAATTCCAGAAAAATGGGGAAATTGTTAATTATCCCCAAAACTCAATATAAATCATGAATATAACCCTTATATGATGCAAATAACATGGAATAACATGTAATAAAATGTAAAGTTCATGTATGCATTTTACATGCATCAACATCCCCAAGCTTAACCCATCCTCGTCCCGAGTATGAAGGTGATAAAACTAACATGGACTTTGCATTTTAATTCTATGAATGGATATCAAAGGTGATTACTATTGCTACATAAAGTCAAATGATTCATTCTTCAAAGGAATAACAATATGCAAGATAAATTATGAAGTGATATCAAATACTCAATGTAAAGATGTTCAATGATAAATTCACAAAGTGTAACATAGAAGAAAGTACTATGGATCAAATGTATGCATAATGAAAGAATTGGGCTAGGAAGCTTAATGATGCTTTGTGGGCTTATAGAATTGCTTATAAAAATCCTATGGGTATGTCTCCTTATAAAATAGTTTACGGAAAAGCTTGTCATTTACCTCTAGAATTAGAACATAAAGCTTATTGGGCCGTAAAAGAACTTAATAGAGATTTCAAACTTGCCGGTAAAAAAGGTTACTTGACTTGAGTTCCTTAGATGAATGGAGAAGTGAAGCTTATGAAAATGCTAGACTTTTTAAAGAGAAAGTGAAACAATGGCATGATAGGAGAATCCTAAAGAGAGATTTTAATGTTGGTGAGAAAGTTCTATTGTATAGGTCTCGTCTCAGATTTTTTGCAGGTAAATTACTTTTGAAATGGGAAGGACCTTATGTTGTTTCAGAGGTTTACCGTTCAGGTGCAATCAAAATTACTTCGCTTGATGGTGACAAATCTCAAGTGGTTAATGGTCAAAGACTCAAGCATTATATTTCTGGGGATTCTTATAACGAAGACGTTGATATTATTCAAGTAGTGATTTCGGAAGATTTTATTAAAAGTCAAATTCAGAAAACTACAGAGTCTGTTTTCGAATAGGTAACAGTTTTGGTAAGAAAAGTTCGCGTTTAACTTCCCAACTTATGTTTTTGTTGTTTTTATTAAATATTTAAAATTACGAGCCGAAAACGGGGAGGAAACGGTGCCCGAGGGCACCACACCACCCCACGGCGCGGGCCCACCCTTGGCCGCGCCGGGGCATGGTGTGGGCGCCTCGGAGCCCGTCTCCAGCCCGGTTTCGACCTGGACTTCCCTTTTGTTATGAAACTTTTTGCTATATAACTCCCCGGATCCCCCGAGGTTCGCATATCGTATTCACGTCGTGTTTTGTTTTCGAGCTGTTTCCGCTAGGAATTGTTTCCAGATTTAGAAGCATCATGGTCTCCAACAACAACAACAAGGGCAAGGAGGCTCTGGAAGATGATCTCAAGGATCCCGAGCTGGAGGAGGAAGTCAAGAGTGAAGCTGAAGATGAAGTAGAAGAAGACTCGCGCTCGTACCCGCGCGCCACCATTGCAAGTATCGGAGTGGTGGCAAATCCATTCAAACCAAAGAGGAATGCGCAGATGAGCACAGGGGGGAAAGTTCCACGTCATTTCTTAGCTCCAAGAACATCTTCTCCAGTCTGATGAGGAGTGGGGAAACAATTCCAAGAGCTAGGACTCACAGTCTGATAGGTTCATGAACTGTATTGAACACAACACGGAGTTGATTCGTGCTCTCACTTACAAGATTGACGAGTTGAAGGAGTTGGTTGAGAAGCTTATTAGGGATTCACCATCACCATTGAAGGAGTAATTCATCATTGGTATTGGCATCCCCTCAGCTTGTTCCAAGCTTGGGGGGAGTGTCGCGGTATCATCACCATCATCTTTTACCTTTTACTTTTCAGTCGAGTCATATCATGAGTAGAGAAGTTATCATATAGGATGGTTTGCAGTGTGGAAGTATCTCTCCTTAGTTGGTTATCTATGTATCCCTTGGTGTGAGTTGCCGTTATTGGAATTTTAATGAGAAGTTTTTTCATTTACTTTCTGCACACTTTATTTTACTTTGCAAATTTCTGTCATATGAATGATCTTGTTGTTAGTATTGACATCACTTTGGGAGCATCAAGTAAATCTATTTGGTTTTGGCAAACTTAGCATTGGTCAGTAGCAACAATACTTTGAGGCTTAAGTAGAAAAGAGGGGATTGCATGTAGATACATTATCTCATTATTTTTCTTTCTTGTTGGCTCATGAGCTTAGTATTCTCAAGTTAAAATTATTTGTGCTTACAAGGAAGATTGCATGATTCTTTCTATTACATTTATATTTGTTTGTATCCCTCCACTCTTATGCTTGCTTCCCAGCCTTGCTAGCCAAAAACCTGTACCGAGAGGGAATGCTTCTCGTGCATCCAAACCTTGAGCCAAAACCCATGCCATTTGTGTCCACCATAACTACCTAGATGTGGTATTTCCTTGCCACTCCAAGTAAATACTTCATGTGCTACCTTTAAACTATTCAAAAGCTACTACTCCTTATTTGTGTTACTGTTTACTTGCTCATGAGGACGGGGTGGATGTCTTTATGTCAACTGTCAAACAGACTTTACCACCGGACTAGCGGCATATACATCCGCTTATCCATTAATTTTGCAAAAAGAGCTGGCAAATGGGGTGCCTAGTCCTAATTAATTACAACTTTAACCGCTTAATTCTCTTCACATTTTTGCCCTGATTTCTCAGTCAAGCAATGACAAACAGTGAAATATCTGCATGTGTAAACAAAAGAGAAGAGGGATGATCTGCCTTGCTGGTAGAAATAACGTCCTTCATGGGAGCCGCTCTTAAAAGTCTGGTTGGCAGGGGTCATATTGTACTTTCCATTTTCTGATTCGTTGACAATTCTCATACACCACTCAAAACTTATATTTTTATTCTCTATATGATTTCAAAAACTTAAAAAGCTCTAGCACATGATTTAATCTCTGCTTCCCTCTGCGAAGGGCCTTTCTTTTACTTTTATGTTGAGTAAGTAAACCTATTCCCTTCTTTCTTAAGCAAGCATTTGAGTTGTTGTGATTCAACCATCTATATATTAATATTATCAATCATGTCTGTTATCCTTCCTTGTTTTGTACAAGTCTTTTATCTGAAGGAATATAACTTTGAAAGTTATCAATGACTGTAAAGAAATTGTGATAATTGAGCATGTAAGTTCTGCAATATAGCTCCGATATAAGGACTCTACTCGAAAGATAAGTACAATCTGTTAATTGTTCTCTGACCAAGAACAAAGTTTGCCATCACCAAACTATGATTTTCTTTATGCACCTTTATTGTGATTTCCATTACTCGTTCCAAGATAAGTTATATGAGGGGAAGTTGCTGTTTAAAATGATTTGTGCATTAATACATGTTGATGCTTCTTGTCCGTATTCTTTATTATCGACGCTTCACTCCATAAACCTGTGGTCTTGTTTACTGAGTTCAGTTTTCGCTTGGGGACAAGCGAGGTCTAATCTTGGGAGGAGTTGATACATCCATTTTGCATCACTATTTTATATCATAATTTACTGCTATTCATTGATATATTTCATATTTGGATGATATACTTATGTTATTTTATCTTGTTTTGCATGTTTGATGATTATTGGAGAATTAACTGCCGGAGTCAGGATTCAGCTGGAAAAAGCATCGTCAAGACACCCTATTTCTGAAGATCAACAATTCACGGAAAATATACAGATGCCGGAGCCAGCCAAAAGGGGAGGCTGAGATGGGCCACGAGGGGCCCACACCACCCCACGGCGCAGGCCCCCTCTGCCGCGCCGGGGCATTGTGTGGCCACCCTGGCCCACCTCTGGCGCTCCCCCTTCGCGTATTTCATCCCCAGAAACCCTAAGGCGAGGGAGGGATCGAGGAAATATTCCGCCGCCTCCATGAGGCGGAAACCACAGAGAGAGAAAAAGCTCTCCGGCAGGGAGAAATCTGCCGGGGAAATTCCTTCCCGGAGGGGGGAAATCATCGCCATCGTCATCGTCATCACACTGGACTTCATTGGGATCATCATCATCATCATCTCCACCGCCATCATCATCATCTCCACCGCTCCACTCCGTTCCGCTGTAACATCTAGGGTTATACTTTGTGTAGTTCATAGGGGAAACTTTCCCGGTGTTGATTACTACTTGTGGTTGATGCTATTGAGTTTTATCGGTGAATTGAAGTATATGTCCAGATTGTTATTCATCATTATATCACCTCTGATCATGACCCATATGATGTCTTGTGAGTAGTTCGTTCAGTTCTTGAGGACGTGGGAGAAGTCATGCTGTTAGTAGTGGAACTATGTTGAGTAATATTTAATGGTTTGATATTTAAGTTGTGGTGTTATTCTTCTAGTGGTGTCGTGTGAACGTCGACTACATGACACTTCACCTTTATGGGCCTAGAGGAATGCATTGTGTATTCGGCTACTAATTGTGGGGTTGCCGGAGTGACAGAAACCTAAACCCCCGTTAGTAAACCGGTGCATGAGGGAGTGTAGGATCTCAGAGTTTAAGGCTGTGGTTAGATTTATCTTACTTACTTCCTTGTAACGCGGATGCTTGCAAGGGGTTTAATCACAAGTATTTATTAGTCCAAGTTAGGGCAGTGCATTAGCATAGGTTCACCCACACAACACTTATCAAAACAATAAAGATTAATCAGCTGTAGGAAGCGAAAGCACTTGACGAAATTCCCATGTGTCCTCAAGAACATTTTGCCATCATAAGTAAACCAACCGGCTTATCCTTTGCTCTGAAAAGGATTGGGCCACTTGCTGCAATTATTATTATTGTCTTTTATTTACACGTATTTTATTTATCTGCAATATCAAAAACCCCTAAAAACTTGTCTGCTAGTATTTACAGTGATTACTTGATCAAAACTACTTGTCAACACCTTCTGCTCCTCGTTGGGTTCGACACTCTTATTTATCGAAAGTACTACGATACACCCCCTATACTTGTGGGTCATCAATGCACCATCAATAAACCATCTTTCCTTCGCGGATGACTCACTGATTGGAATGAAAGAAAATGTTGCCAATGCGAACTAGCTGAATCAGATTCTTGATCTTTATGGATAGTCAGGTGATACGTCCAAAACGTATCTATAATTTTTGATTGTTTCATGCCATTTTTATGCTTTTAGCACTTGTTTTTATATTAAGTTTATTATTTATTTGGACTAACCTACTAATAGATGCAAAAGTGCACAATGTTCTTGTTTTACTATTTGATGTGTAGAAATTATCAAGAATACAAGAGGAAACCTTGTTGGAGTCAAATTGGGACTTTCCTGAAATCTGTCTGAGAACTTTTTACGAAAATTGTCAGTTTGACCCTCGAAGATGACGTCAAATGGAGACCTGGCTCTTACGAAAGTTGTCACAATTTTCCATACGAAGATTTTAAGCCCAAGATCAGCCCAATCGGAGTTTGGACGCGGCCTGGAGGCCCGTTTTGGTGGAACCCTAAAAGGGGGTGACGGAAATCCGAGAAGATATATAAAGGGAGGAAACCTAATTCGTGGAGGACTCCTCCACCCACGAATTTCCAGCCACCAAAGCCACGTTTTTTCCTCCCCCATGGATCCCATCTCCATGGGGGAGGGCTCCCTTGAAGCCATGAAGGAAGAGGGCTAAGGGGCGGTGCTTCCCCATGGAACCGGCGGCGCAGGAGGAGCCCCCTGCGCCACCGCCGGTGCCGGCGCCGCCCTGCGCCTCTCGCTGCCCTCTCCGCCGTCTTCACCGCCATCTCCATCACCAACTCCTCCTTGTATTCAGTGGTTCATCCTCCCACAAACCTCTGTACCGTCCTATGTAAACATGGTGTTTGATGCTATAATATTTATCCTATGATCTATGACATGTTTATGTAGTATATTTGTCTTTTGATTGCTTTGTTGAATGTATATGGTTTATTAGAGTTGTATGTTGATATGGTACTGTCCTTTGGTGTCCATTATACTTGTGCGCGCATGGATCAACACCATAGGGTTAGTAGTATGTGCAAAGGAAAGGGGGTAGTCCTGCCGGAGTGACAGAAACCTGAGGGCTCAAACCGGTTAGTTGCATGTATGGGAGTAAGAGGACCATAAACTTAAGGCTATGGTTGGGGAAACCTTAATGCATTGTTAGTATTTACGGATGTTTGCTAACAATCCAATCATATAGTACTTGTAAATCCCAAGTAGTGGAGTGCATGTATATTTAGCCTCTCCCACATTGAAAACTGCATCAAAGACAATGAACTAAATGTCTTCACTAATTAATCTTGGACAAAGCCACCACAATTACCACCACTTTTCCACACTCATGGTACTGTTAGTATATGGTTACTTAGTGTACTTTATTGCTGCAGCACTAACATTTACTTTCATGTATTTATTATCTTGCAAAGCTATCTCTCATACCCGTATTGCTACCGTAGTTTTATTTCCTAGATAATGCAAACGTTTAGTGCGCGTAGAGTTGTATCAGTGGTTGATAGAACTTGAGAGAATACTTATCCTACCTTTAGCTCCTCGTTGGGTTCAACACTCTTACTTATCGAAAAGGCTACACACGATCCCCTATACTTGTGGGACATCATCAGGCCAAATTATTAATAAGGATAAATCTTCGGCTTTCTTTAGTAAGGGCACTGTTGCGGGAGTGAAACAAGTAGTCCTTCACACATTTGGTATACCACGGGAGTCGCACAATGAAAGGTACTTGGGGCTTCCTGTCCACCTGGGTGCATCCAAGGCAAAAGAATTTGAATATTTAAAAGAGAGGATCTGGCAGCATATTCAAGGCTGGGAGGAACGATTATTGTGCAAGGCGGGTAAGGAGATCATGATCAAAGCTGTTGCCCAAGCGATCCCTACCTATGCTATGTCCTGTTTTGATCTCACCAAATCTTTGTGTGAGGAGATCAGCACAATGATCTGTCGATACTGGTGGAATCAACAAGATGACAAGAATAAATGTCACTGGATCAGTTGGGAGCAAATGACACTTTCAAAACAGGATGGGGGCATGGGCTTTCGGGACCTGCATATCTTTACTATGGCCATGTTGGCACGCCAGAGTTCGAGGTTGCTACAAACACCGGATTCTATTTGTTGTATTGTTCTTAAAGCGATGTACTTCCCGGACTGCTCGATTTTAGAGGCATCAGCTAAACTAGCCATGTATTATACATGGAGGAGTATTCTTAAAGGACTTGAGTTACTGAAAGAATTAATTATATGGAGAGTGGGTTCTGGTGAAAAAATTGATGCATGAAGGACCCGTGGATCCCAAGTGGAGCTACGCGTCGTGTTTGCACACCAAATGAGATGGATGAACCAGTAATGGTGTCTGATTTGATCGATCCAGTCACGACACAGTGGGAGGTGGACGTGTTACATGCTCTATTTGATCCTAGAGATGTCGAAGAAATCCTTTAAATTCCAATTCACAGTGGCATGGATGACTGTGTCGCTTGGTTCTTCGATAAAAAGGGTACGCTTTCCGGTAAATCAACCTACCTTCTTGGTGTTGATCTGCGAGAGAAAAAGCGTAATAAGGATACTAGTACGTCAAGAACTCCTGTAACGTCACCTAGCTGGGACAAAATCTGGTCTCTCAAGCTACCAGGTAAGGTTAGAGTGTTTATTTGGCGTCTCACTCATAATAGTTTACCACTCAGACTGAATGTTAAGAGAAAAATAGTGGATCTGGATACAATCTGCCCTATGTGCAACCGGTTAGATGAGAATGGGGGCCATCTTTTTCTGAAGTGCAAAAGAGTGCGGCAGGTTTGGCGGGAGCTGCTTTTGGAGGATGTCCGGCTTCAGCTCCTGGATGCACTCAATGCCCGATTGATGATGGAACTCTTATGTGATTTACCAAAACAAAAACGTGATCTTGCTGGCATTCTCCTATGGGACAGGTGGACAGTAAGAAATAAAGTTTGTGCCGGAAGGCAGTAGGGGGTTTTCCCTACTGTCATAAACTTTCAAAAAAAAAATTGTGCCGGAGAGAGAGATAAAACAACTGCAGAGGTGTGCAATATCATTCAGAGGCATCTCGTGGATTTCACTCAATCGGGAGTCTCTTCGCAGACTGATTGAGCATCTGAGGCTACTGTTTCCCATCCGGCAACGCTGCATTGGACTTTGCCTCCTGCTGGGAAGGTAAAGATTAACCTCGATGCGGCGTTCCAGGAGAGATCAAGCAATGGTGCTTGGGGCTTTATTGCAAGGTCGGACAAGGGTGATTTTGTTGGAGCTGCTACAGGCAAACTGAGACACCTACGCGATGCACTCCAGGCGGAAGCTGAAGCTTGTTCTGTTGCGGTCGAAGGAGCTGCAGCGTTGGGAATTCACAGGGTTATCTTTGAATCTGATTCCCAGGTTCTAGTTATGGCCCTCAAGTCCAATTCTCATGAGCTGGCTGAAGTTGGTGTTCTCTTGTGTCAAACAAGGAGCAGCTGTATTACCTCCTTTGATTCTTATGAGTTCAACTTCTGCCTGTGGAAATGCAACAGTGTAGCACATTTCCTTGCTCAATTTGGGTATAGAGCGGAGTCTGAATGTAATGGGTGGAATGATCAAGTCCCTTCCTTTGTATCTGTACTTGTTGCCAGCGATTTAGCTGAGCATTGGTTAATGGAATTCCTGTTTTCCCGTTAAAAAAGAATAGCTACCTTGTATGTCCGTTGTTGAAGTGAATCCACACCATAACTCATGTGGTTTACAATTCCAGATATGCAATATAAATCACATGGCAAGCAACTATACATTCCTTCCATCCACCATGCAACATAAAAGTAAACATAATAATTGGATTATATATGTTATTGCAAAGTTGTAAGAGCAACTAGCCTATCCACATACTCCCGAAAACTCACCTCTGTGTTGTCTAATGGAGATCACGAGTAAACGCGTTTACATGAGAAAACCTCATGTGTCTTCTGACCCGTGTGTCCGCGCCACCCACGCAGGGCCGTTGTCGGGCCCAACGATGCTCTACCATGCACCGTGAACCGGGTTGGTTATGGACTATCAACTAAGGGGCCCTCATAGAGTCATTATGGTGTATGAGTGGATCCAAACACCCACACGAGCCCAGCATCATGGGCCCATCACCGTGCAAAGTTAGCTCTCACTAACCTGGCTACGTGGAGTCTTCCCATCTAGTCGAGGCCCCCGAGACGCACGAACTAGGATCCCACATCCTCTTGCATACGCACGCGAGACACCGTTTACTACGCTCACGTCGTGGGAGTTGCTCTGTCTTTTTAGCGCCCCACACATAGACATGCACACCCCTGTCCTCTCTCACTCAACATCTCCTGACTGTGCTTTCTCTACATGTGCTCAGCTTTGCTTTCTCCATGATCCCCGGTGTCGTCACATCCAAACATCGAGGTACTGCTTTGCATGAGCACGTACTTCATCACACTCATCGGCGACTCGGCGTCGACCGTCGCCTCGCTCAGTGTTGCATTCCACGTGCGTCCACGCTTCTTTCCGCTCGCCAACATCTTCCACGTACGTCCTTTGCGCTCCTCATTGACCTTCTCTTGCCATTCGGCCATGTCTTCCAAGTGCACCCGCTCTTCTCCACGCTCTCTGGCGTCCTCACCGTCCATCATTGACCTTCTACCCATTGAGCTTTTATCGAGTGCATGCATCTTTTGTGTCCATCATTAACCTTCTACCCATTGAGCTTTTTATCGAGTGCAAGCATCTTTTGTTAGAAATACATGAGCTGGCCCATATGAGATTTCAGAATTCCTAGTAAATCTCAAAGGCCCATACATTGCTACTTGACGAAGAGTGAGGCCACCTTATATAGTGGAGACACACTAATTTACGAAGTGATTGGGAGGAGAAGAGAAAAATATAACACCACACACGCGCTCGCTCTAACCGGGGCAATGCCTGCTTGCTACATGCACTTGAAATGTCCACTGAAATCCAGTCTGTTGAACTGTAAGGGCGCGACCTCCCTTTGTTATTTATATCTTTTGTTTTCTCGGCCGTTAAGTCTATAAGTTGGAAACCTATTCCATATAAATCGTGATCATCGCACGAGAGCATTCGATTCTCCTCATAGATATACGAACTATCGGCCACCGCCATAAAACATACCAAACCAAGCTAGGACTTTGATTCGAGTATCAGACTCATCCTCACACATCTCAACTTGATGAGCCTATCGATTTCGATTCCTCTCAATCAGACGAAAAACTCCAGTCGAGCGATCATGACTAATGGCCTCCAATGATTAGAATTTCTAGCACAACCATCACGACATTCACGACCATGATTCCCAGGCCCGCCACAAGGGGAGCGGCTATCGAAGTTACCTTGTCTCAACGCATACCCACATGGATCCCTGTGGTCGATGTCCCGCCCACAGACATCATCATGTCAGGGCCCTCCGCCTTGGCGATCAACTTGACGATTGCCCGATCAAAGACGCCCGAGGCGAAACCTCATGGGGAGACGAAGTTAGCCGTGGAGGAGCGGAACTCCCACAGCCACCACCATTGCCGTAACTCTACGCCCTATATCCTGAACCCACCGAAGCAAAACTACAAGGGCTCCCCCCACCGTGCCGCACCAGGATGGATTTGCGACAAAGGGTTTGAGGGTCACTGGAGTGATCTCACTCGTGACAAAGACAATCTTTGGTCACTGTGTCGTGTATCCCCGACTCCAAATGTTTTGTGGCCATGAGAGCCGAGGGCCGAAGCGGCCAATGCGAAACAGGGAACCCTAGTTTTCACTCCTGGTGGATTGACCCCCCACCCCGTCAGCCCGCCCACACAACACCCAGATGGGTTTGCCTCTCATCAAATGTATGATATCTTTCAAAAATAGATAACCATTTAATAAGACACGAGCCAAGTGTCTGGGATATCTTGGAATCCTTGTGACGAATTTTGAATGATATGATACAAAAACAAACTGATGTTTTAGAAGCTCCCAACAAATCTAATGGTATTATAGAGCAACTGGCATACAAAGGAAAAGGTTCTGTTGAGCCAAGCACTTTTTGATTTTTTTTTGTTTTGAACGAATTCCATCACGGATTAGCGTTCAGCCCCTTTTTAATCTTCTTCCAGAGACCTTCATGGATTGGTGTTCAACCCCTAGTTACATGGATAGGATGTGATCCGGTCGTGCGTGCCCATATCAGTCCGCGTGGCTTCATGTGGGTGTGACACAAAACTCCGCTGGCTATTGGAACCATGGGACATGTCGGTATATCGAGAAGTACGTAGCGGTGGAGAAGGTCACGGTGGCTGAGATTAGAGGAACATAGTTGGCGGAAGGGTTCTTCGAGGCGATGAAGAGTTTGCTTCGCAGGAACCGGTGTTCGGATTTCGGACATGGCAATTGTGAGCCTGGTGGTTGATGACTTGCAAGAGCAACCATGGCAAGTGGGGGCGGCAGCATTGGAGGAATTCAAATTTGGTAGCGCTCCTCGAGTGCAGAGTCTTGACTTTTAGGATGAAAAAGCTAAGGTCTGATCTTTCATTGGTTGTGTCTGGGAATGTCCTTACTGAATGTATTGTTTTGAGAACTCAGACGTTTCTCAGGGTGAAAATCTAAGATCTTGGATTGGGCGACGACGGTGCTTTGTGCACTGTTTCCCATCTTAAAGGAGTCACTTTTGGAGAATAATTTGTATTTCGAGTGTTGTCTTTGGTAGTGTTTTGTAGGGCTGCTGCTGGGAGGAGTTAATTATTGTGGCAGGTTCTTTTTTTCTTTTTCTCTTTCAAGCTATTTGCGTCGTTTATTACATTTTGCGGGTGCAGAGGCTGAGTGTAATTGATTTTCTTTATTAAACTAGTAAATTTGCATGTGCAATGCACGATCTCAGTATTAATCAATATATTTAAAATTCGTAGAATCATTAGTTCAGAGCATATGCTTTTGTTTTAGTTTCTCGGAAGCATGGGCGTAACCAAAGCAATGATGTTTCCCTAAATATTGTTTCATCAATGAGATTTAGAGGAAAAATTATCTAAAATTGATGTCGACAAATCTAAATTGATGTCACCAATCAGAAAACCCCCTCCTCGGACAGAACATCGATATGTTGACTTTGGTTTTTAGTCTTTTTCTGCTACAAACATTGATCCTTTCATGTCCAAATATCTTCTTGGTGAGATCCCTCCCTATCGATCTTACAAAAAGAAACAAAAAAAATGTGGCAAACGAACATCTCATATATAATCGGAATAGCTTCCTTGATAGATTGTTGTAACATCAGCAATCATATTAGTAAGAATTCCACGTCCGAGGTGAAGAAACAAAATTCCTTATCAACCGGCGCAAGTTTCACCAAACAAAGGAATCCATCCATAATTTGAGAAAATCTCGGTCAATTTGACAAAATATATTCATGTGATGCTGATTTTGATCTAGAAATATATTAACATGAACATCTCTGCTATACACATATACCAGTCCTAAATTGTACTTCTGGCTCAACATCATCCAGCTCAAAAAGGTAAAAATATCCATACAAAGTTCTGTGTGAATGAGTAACAAATAGAAAAAATAGCAGATTAAACATGGCATATATCTGAACCTGGCATGGATTATTGGCTCTCATAATAATATAATCATGAGTTTCTTCCAGCCAATCATTTTCTTCAAATATTGTGACAAGGGTCCTTTAATTCTTCGAGTGAATCCAAAGAAAGTGTGCATGACTTGGCAGTATTAAAACAGAGCTAGAATCTTCTTTTCAAACTCGAGACCGTAGATCATCACTTGGTGAGCATCATAACAGGTCACCGACTATGATTCACGACGGAACCAACATCAAGCCCAGTTTAGAAAAGATCACGTAATTCACATATGTTGATTGCGTATGATTCTGACACAGCTCTGAGTCACTTGGACAAGAAACATGCACTTATTAACAAGCTGGAGGAGATATTTCTTCGTATCATCTCTACTTTGCCTTTCGCTCAGGAGCTGCTGCAACAATGCCTCGGCTTCTCCACTCAGCATGGATGACTGCCCGCATTTGGTTGCTGCCTTCAAGACATGGTTCCGTCCTGCTGCCTGGGCTCCGCAAGGTGGGGAAGACCGAGGGATGGAAACCTCAACTCGTCTGAACTTTTTTCTCTGTATGTTTCGAGCGTCGTCGTGTGCTCTCAGTTCGCCCGCCCTGCCATCTGCGACCGGCGTCTCGCCGGAGCTGCTTGCCCACAATCTCCATCGCGCTTCGCTACATCCACCATCTTGCCTCGGCTCACACCAATAGCCTCACTGTTGACGTTGCCCTCGAACTTGAAGACCGGCAGTAAACCGAACTGAAGTAGGGCGCCAGCGATGGTGGAATCAATCCCGCCCGTGCTCTACTTATGGCCGGCAGGCAGAGAGGAGCTCCAGTGCGTGAGCTCGCCGACCTTGTCTGGCGTCAGTACTCGTCGGAGATGGGCGGCGTGCGGCGTCACATGAAGTCTGTTAGGGGCGCCCGACGTGGGAGGTAGGCGAGTGGAGGCGCCCGACGCGGAAGGTAGGCGAGTGGAGGTCCGCAATTCCGCCCGTGCACTACTTCTGGCCGGCGGGCAGAAAGGAGCTCCGACGCGGGAGGTCAGCGAGTGGAGGCATGCCGTGGCAGATTCACAAGCGCCTCTCCTGATCCCTCCCTCTCCAACCTTGGAATCGCCTGTATTCTCGGCGTCCGTGGCGTAGGGATCGGGGCAGCAGCCTTGCGTGTGGAGCGGCGACGTCGCTGCGCTGGGAGACGGCGGCCAGCGGTCTAGGTGTAACTGACGCCGGAGTGGAGGAAGTGGGGAGCTCTCGTCGGGGGTTCGCATGGAGTCTTCGATCAGGACGCCGATGAGTAGGCTGCGTCGTGGAGAGTGTCGCCGGCGCTCGGGGAAGGCAACCAGAAAAGACTGTTTCTTTTTTTAGCGGTGGCAATGACCGTAATTAACATGAAATTGAAAAGGTGTGTTGAGTTGTCAAACATTGGAGCGATCTTGATCGTTGATCAGATATTAAACGACACAAATTTAATGTATCCCGAATATGTTTGCTCTTTTAATAATAGTAGAAGTAGGGCGCCAGTACTCGTCGGAGATGGGCGGCGTGCGGCGTCACATGAAGTCTGTTAGGGGCGCCCGACGCGGGAGGTAGGCGAGTGGAGGCGCCCGACGAGGAAGGTAGGCGAGTGGAGGCCCGCAATTCCGCCCGTGCACTACTTCCGGCCGGCGGGCAGAAAGGAGCTCCGACGCGGGAGGTCAGCGAGTGGAGGCATGCCGTGGCAGATTCACAAGCGCCTCTCCCGATCCCTCCCTCTCCAACCTTGGAATCGCCTGTATTCTCGGCGTCCGCGGCGTAGGGATCGGGGCAGCAGCCTTGCGTGTGGAGCGGCGACGTCGCTGCGCTGGGAGACGGCGGCCAGCGGTCTAGGTGTAACCGACGCCGGAGTAGAGGAAGTGGGGAGCTCTCGTCGGGGGTTCGCAGGGAGGCTTCAATCAGGACGCCGATGAGTAGGCTGCATCGTGGAGAGTGTCGCCGGCGCTCGGGAAGGCAACCAGAAAAGACTGTTTCTTTTTTTAGCGGTGGCAATGACCGTAATTAACATGAAATTAAAAAGGTGTGTTGAGTTGTCAAACATTGGAGCGATCTTGATCGTTGATCAAATATTAAGCGACACAAATTTAATGTATCCCGAATATGTTTGCTCTTTTAATAGTAGTAGAAGTAGGGCGCCAGCGATGGTGGAATCAATCCCGCCCGTGCTCTACTTATGGCCGGCAGGCAGAGAGGAGCTCTAGTGCGTGAGCTCGCGGACCTTGTCTGGCGTCAGTACTCGTCGGAGATGGGCGGCGTGCGGCGTCACATGAAGTCTATTAGGGGCGCCCGACGCAGGAGGTAGGCGAGTGGAGGCGCCCGACGCGGAAGGTAGGCGAGTGGAGGCCCGCAATTCTGCCCGTGCACTACTTCTGGCCGGCGGGCAGAAAGGAGCTCCGACGCGGGAGGTCAGCGAGTGGAGGCATGCCGTGGCAGATTCACAAGCGCCTCTCCCGACCCCTCCCTCTCCAACCTTGGAATCGCCTGTATTCTCGGCGTCCGTGGCGTAGGGATCGGGGCAGCAGCCTTGCGTGTGGAGTGGCGACGTCGCTGCGCTGGGAGACGACGGCCAGCGGTCTAGGTGTAACCGACGCTGGAGTGGAGGAAGTGGGGAGCTCTCGTCGGGGGTTCGCAGGGAGGCTTCGATCAGGACGCCGATGAGTAGGCTGCGTCGTGGAGAGTGTCGCCGGCGCTCGGGGAAGGCAACCAGAAAAGACTGTTTCTTTTTTTAGCGGTGGCAATGACCGTAATTAACATGAAATTGAAAAGGTATGTTGAGTTGTCAAACATTGGAGCGGTCTTGATCGTTGATCAGATATTAAACGGCACAAATTTAATGTATCCCGAATATGTTTGCTCTTTTAATAGTAGTATAGATAGAAAAAGTCGAAAAGTGAAGTTAAGGGAAAGAAAGAAGGAAAATGCTATCTATCACCCGGCTGTAGCTACAGCCGGGTCGTTCGGCGACGTGATGCTTCGATGACGCTAGCCATGACACACACGCACAGACCTGCCCCCTACCCCCAATCCATGCGCGTCGCTCCCTCAATTACTCCTCTCCGGCCGCGCGCCGCCTGCCTCGCGCTCCAGCTCGTCGGGCATGCGCCGCCTGCGCCACCACCTGCCGGTCGCCGGCCGCCGGCCGCCGACCGCCATGGAGACCGCCGCCGCCCTCGCCCTGGTGCCGCGGTGACCATTGTCGCTGTGCACGGCCAGGAGATGCGTAGCTTCTCGCCTCCAAGGACACCTGCCGGCGTCGCCCCATCTATGCTCGCCGCCAGGAGGAGCTCCGCCGACGCCCCCGTTCCTTCTCTCTCGTTCATCCTTCCCCGGGATATGCACAACGGGGTTTCGACGAGCCAGGGACGCGGCGTGATTTGATATGTTTCAGACGACATCCGGTGAGTCAGATGTGTGGCTCAAATCCGCCATGGATGTGGCTCCATGGCCGCTGGTGGAGGTTAGTACATCCTGGGGATTTTCTCGATGCTACATGTTCTTATTGATTTTGCTACATATGAGCATGGTTTTTGTTGGATAAGCACGGGCAAAGTGCTACAATGATTTCTGCAAAAGTGATATGTTATTGGTTTTTCCTACATATGAGTATTGTTTTTATTGGATAAGGACGGACAAAGTGCTACATTGATTTTCTTCAAAAATCACATTTCACAGGCATTTTGGTACTACCAAATTGGGTTTGCTACATAGCTTGTGTTTTTACGCTACATGGTTGTGTTTAAAATGTTACATTCATTTGTGCTACACACTCCAAATTTTATGGATCAGATTTTTTTTGCTACACAGTGCTACATACGAGAAAAAAAATGTTGTGTTTGACTTTGTTTTGCTACATAGATCGGACACAACATTTTCTGAATTTTTTTTTGCTACATACGATGTTACATGCACCGAAAAAATGCTACACATGAAACGTTTTTGCTACATTGATCGGACGCGCGAAATCGATTTACTTAAGTGGATCGGACGGTGCAGAAGGTGGCTGTAGCAATTGACTGCTACACCCGACTGACGTGTAGCACTTGTCAAAAAAGAAAGACACCGGGAAAGAAGGAAAACGACGGGCAGGAGCAGAGAGAGCTGCCCCCAAGCAACGCGCATTCATATCGAGTCACCGACATGTGGGACCTCGCATTTACGCCCACAGTCCACACTCCCACTACACTACAGTACTACTCCCAGCTCCGACACCGAGCTCAGTGAGTAGTGCCGCCCCCGGAGCCTCAGCCCCTGCAGCCGCCGCCGCCGCCGGACTGGTCGAGGTCGAGACCGATGGCTGGGTTCGCGACCTCGCGCCCGGCCTCCTTCGCGCTCGCCGCCTTCCTCACCTTCCTCAACATCTTCGCCTTCCTCCTCGCCGTCGGCGCCGAGCGCCGACGCAGCACCGTACGCCCTCCATCGCGCCACCACTCTTCCTACTTGGATCCCCACCTTCCTATGCCAAACTGATCTCTTTTTGCAGGGAAAGGTGGTGCCGGACGAGTACGATGACCGCTCCTACTGCCTCTACGACACGGACGCCTCCACCGTGTACGGTGTCACCGCCTTTTTCGTGCTCCTCCTGGCGCAGGTGCTTGTGACAGGCGTCACGCGCTGCCTCTGCCTCGGCCCTGCGCTCTCCTCCCGCGGATGCGCCGTCGCCGCCTTCGTCCTCTCCTGGTTTGTGTGCTGAACCCTAGCTCCTAAACCTCCCCCCATTCCCTTCGTTTCTCCGATGCGGATGTTGTTTGAGCTCATTATTGGGGAGATTGCGGAGTAGTATGGTAGATTTGGTTCAATTTATGTTCAGTTCGTCATCTGCGTCTATGTGCGGTGATGAGGTGAGAGGCCCAATGTGGCTGCTTTTCATAAACTTGCCATTTTTATAATATCAGTAATGTCACATGTGGATGTTGTTTGATAAGTAGCTCGCTGGAGTAACTAGCTAACAATACCCTTCTGCATATCAAGCTTGGTCTTTATCGGCGAGATAGAATGTGAAGCACTATATAGATTGGTAGTGTCACTTAGGAAAATCTGCCGTTTTGTACTTGATCTGCCAGGACTCTTGTGTCTTAGGATGAGTCACACCATTTGTGATTTTCTGGAACGATTTGCCATTTAACAAAAAAGATCACTCTAATCCAATACTCCCCAATCCTAGGGAGATGGAAATGCAAATAACACTTTTTTGGATCTATATATTCAGTTTATTTGGTGCAGCATGTTACATACTTTCATTAGTGTGATTGCATGATGAATTGTGGTCCATGGTTGTGCATAACTCTGTAATACCAACTTCCTTTGTTCAAAAGGTAATCTATTTCTATACCAGATTATAATGGATCATATATCTTTCTTGGAACTTGTTTGCTATTGAAAGGCATCTCAATATGTTAATCCATATTCTTATAGTCCATTCATGACAGCACAAATTTGCTGCCTGGCACTTTCCTTTTCACCATAGAGCGAGCCCATAATTATGTCTTTTCTTTCATCATAGTTTTGGCCAGTAAGTTTAGTTTGTGTACCAGGAAACATAACCGTTAAGCAGTTTATGAACATAAACTCAGGGTGAAACAGTGAAGTCTGGTATAACAAACCACAAGCATGTTAAGCCGTTAAGGAGTTGTCATGACTTGAATTATTAGTAGCAACTTCATACCAGATGAGACATATGCTTAAGCTGCAGAATCACTTTGGCAGTGTGCATATTCCGTTGGATATAGTGACTGCCCTCAGCAATGATTAATAGATGAGAGGTGGGCACATACAGAAAGTTATTTAAGGGCGTTTTGTTTGTTGAAATCCATATGTAGAGTGAATCCTACATTCTAAGATGTAGCGTTACCTATATTCTAGTATACAATAATGCCTTCAGAACTGTTATATGTGAAATTGAGTAGTTTATTTATCCTTTTTGTTGAAAATTAAAGCTTTTTAGTACCCCCGCCCTCTGCATCTATGCATACAGCCATAATTATTACACCGTTTATTACAAGTATCCAAACAGCAGCCAAATCAAAAAGTGAGATAGACCAAATAAAACACCATACAAGCCTAAAGTCACGGTTTATTTCAAGTATCCAAATTCCAAACAGCAGCCTAATCAAAAAGTGAGATAGACCAAATAAAACACCATACAAGCCTAAAGTATGACAGATGACACAAAACATCACTAAAGACTGAACCCTATCACTGGCACGCTATCTGAACCTGGACATAAATGAAAAGTTTATTTCTAAACAGTAAAAATGTATCTACAGTTGAAATAAAAGCTTTCAATAGCTAAATGGTTGACTTACACTTCCTTTCTTCTCATTGTTCCCATGCATTGTTGTAACATGTAAATCCTAGCTATCATATCTTCAAGGTTCTATTACATCATGATTATACGTGTGTTAGCAGCAAAATAATCTAGTGCTTTGCTTGAAGCCCTTAAAGCTAGACTCGTAGAAGAATATTTTGTAAGCACTATACTCAGCTCCTTGATACTTTCAGATGGAAACCAGCATTGGCGAACCCAGGATTTGGGCATGACCGGGGCTAGTTCTAAACTTCTAATGTTCAGGAACCGTAAAAATATTTTACCTTCTCATCTCCTGCCAATAGCATAATATATTAGCCAAAATAGACTACAAATGCATAAATGACGTTTTAATGTAAAATATAAGCTCAATGTTTAACCAAACGACAATAAGAAAAGCACAAAAAGTACGATGGTATAATTGCATAACTGAGATACTTTTTTATTACCTAAATAATGAAGATTTGCTCTGGTCCTAGCATATCAATTCCTCAAGAATCATAGGAGAAGAGCCATAACCTACATAGACAAGAAAAAATAATCAGAAAATAACATAATGAATACATGGTACATACTTTTGTACAAGTATAAGAAAGTAACTTACCCATAGATGCACATAATGTGTCATCGATGTGTATGTCCCCTTCGTCTTCTATGAATCAGGTTGAATAAGATCGGGTTAATCCATAATCAGCTAAACCCAATTGTAGCAGTTTAGGACTGAAATTGACAGTTCTATTCTTCGATGATCAGACTTTCTATGAGAAACAAAGAATTGACCTTTAGAACGGGCAAGAAGCCGGCCAGTTGGAGGCGATGAGACGACGAAGTTTATTTTTGTGGGTAAGAGACGACAAAAATACGCAAGCTTTGAGCGCCGGTGCAGTGATGCGTGGGAAGCGGCAGCAGCAGCTCTTCAGCGGAGTTCTCCAGGTTGAGATATTTCGAACGGCGCAGCAGCGGCGGCGAGATCAAGTCGACAGGACGACGTTGGGCATGATTTGATCAAGAGCTCCACGCGGCGATCCAAAAAATAAAATTTAGCAACAGATTAGGAAAAGCTTTTTTTTAGAACTACTAGGAAAAGCTAGCTAACTACGGTCTCTTGGATGCGAACGGAGAACATGCGATAGTGGATCCCTTGATCGCTAGCTTAGTGGGCTTGTAAGATTAGCCCTGGTCAGGCTGGCCCAAAGACACGGGCTGGACTGCTTCAGGTCCAGACTTTCAGTGAATTTAATAAGAGCCGTACATGTACTGCAAGGGCCAAGACCGGGGCTGTAGCCCGGACTGCCCGGGGCGCAGTTCCGCCCCTGGAAACCAAAATGTTCCTATTCCCAGCATGTCTAGCTCTAACCCATCCTATTTATCTCGATTCGAAAATAGGACGCTGAATGTGATAGTTGTGTACTCCCTGCGTTCCTAAATATAAGATGTTTTGGCATTTGTCCACATTCACATGTATATAAATGTATCTAGACACATTACATGTGTATGTTCATCCATTTTAGTATGCATCTAGACAACATGTGTAACACCTAAAACATCTTACATTTAGGAACAGAGGGAGTACATCCAAATTTCATGCGAGAATATTTAATTAGTGTATTTTCTTGTTCTCTGGTGGAACATAATCCTTTATTTTTTAATCATGGTTGACAAATCATAATGACTATTAACTTCTTAGATTCATGTGCATCTGCATTTTCTGTTATGATTTCTCAAAGAAATCTATGTGGTTGGCTCCATGCAATATGACAATATCATTAAGAGCAAAGTAGAAGCAATTGTGAACACACTAGAGGATTGGAGGCTGTGCTACTCTCGAGTACTATATTATTGTTTAAAGCAAGTATCTGAGGGTCAAAAGACACGAGAGGGTTACATTGAGAGAGCCAATCCCTCGTAGCCGTACGAGCTTATTTTGAATTTACGGCCTGCTTTGCCAAATCAATTATTGATTGTTTCAGCGACATTGTTCTGGTTCTCTCTGTAGATTTACTTAGTTTGGGTTAATACCACTTGTGCTTGTGCCCTTTTTCACCATATCAGAGCCAATCGAGGGCTGCTGTACTTAAGAGGATATCTTTTTTTTTTGCGGGCACATAAGAGGTACCAGATGAATTGAAACATGTGAAGCTGCAAGTAGGACAATTAGCTAACACATCAAGGTTCTTGTTGCTGTAGTGCTGTTTGGTTAAATATGATCTTACAAACCACATGGCACATGTGGTGGGCAACCTTAAAAAATGATCTCTTATAAGTGATATTTTGTGATGATTCTCATAATTTCATTTTCATACTTGGTTCTCAGGCTTACATTTCTCACCGCTGAAGCTTGCCTTATTGGAGGATCCGCGAAGAATGCATACCACACCAAGTATCTTGGTTACTACATGAAGCATGACTTGGTCAGTTGTGCCACGCTCCGCAGAGGAGTGTTTGCAGCAGCCGCGGCCATGATGCTCATCAACCTCATGGCTTCCCTAGTGTACTACTGGAGCTACTCGAAAGCCGCAAACGGTGGGTTTGTGAAACACCAAAATGAAGTTGGCATGGGCATGACTGATTACGGTCATGACAAGGGCGGCTCTGGGCCCTGAGTGGCTTTATGTTGCCTTGCTCGTTCACGTAGGCTGGGTCGTTATTGTAAGTGACTACAAGTTATGTGTGCAGTTGCCTGCCACAAGGTTTGTGCTTGATGATCCGAGTGACATAGTGACAGTACTGTAACTGCATTGTGTATCTAGTGATGATGATACTCTTAAGGTTTGGATGGTTATGTGTGTGATCTGATGTATGGGCTATCAGAGCTTCATGTATTTGAGCAAATTGTAGATCCGGGAGTGCATTAATTTAAATTAGCCGGCTCACAACACCAGACCGATAGGACATCAACGTACGGTTTCAGTTATAAAATCAAACACCGTTACAGCTCACGAGATCAGAGTACTTTTTTGTTTCTCTTCCGTTATCCGCCTAACCTAAATACTAGTAGCATTTGCTACAGATGGAAGGACCAACTGATCTTTATTGACCACTGAAAGGTACTATACTGGCCTAACTACTCTGCCAGTACAACAACAGATTGAGATAGCAACACAAGCACTGAGCAACACCTATTTGTTGTTTTGCGCTGAGAACATGGGACTCCATTGTCAGGTTGGTTAGTTGCAGTCTTACTGGAACAATATGTTCAAATTGAACAACCAGCATTTCAGCAAACTGTCTCTCTAAGTTAGGGACAACATACCGTTAAAAAAAAGGTTAGGAACAACATTCATGCTTTCTAAGTTGTGTTGTAATCTTGGAGGCTTCTTATTCATCTGCGAGATTTATAAACTGCCTTATGGCCAAAAAATATCATGGGATGCTCCAAACTTGCTTTATACCATGAGTACATGATGTGCCCCTTAGAAAGCAGCTAGGTGCCCTTACAAAAAAGATGGTAGTGTCATATTATTTATGCATGAAATCCTATTTTTTGAAAATGTCAACCTTAGTTGTCGTTTCTCTCGGTGTACTTTCATTTTCTGCTTATAGGCTTCCCATTGCACCACGAGAGAATATCTAGTGCTACCAACTATTTGAGTGGTCCCTATGTTACCATTGAATTTTAAAAATGTTAAAAAAATTCTACAAAAAAGTGAGAGAACTCACAAGATTTACAACCTCTAAAATTTTCAGCTCCAAATTCGAGCGGAGCATTGAGAAAAAAAACCGACAAATCTGGTATGAATAGTGTCATTTTTCTGCTTTTGTCTTTTGTGACACTACTCTTTTGTGACTCTGGTGACATTATTCATACTACATTTGTCTTTTTTGTTTCTCAATGCTCTTTTCGAATTTGTCCCTAAAAATTTTAGAGGTTGTAGACACATAATTTGAGAACACTCACACTTTTTCGTAGAAATTTGTGAAACATTTAAAATTATTGTTTTGAGTGGTAGCACCGGGAACACCCATATATGCAATAGATATTCTCTATGGGAAATAAGAAATAAGAGCGGCTCCTTGGAGCCCTCCCCTTCCCACGTGAAAAATCGAACCAAGGAAATATCCTCGACCATAGGGCATGTTTGATTCGCAGGATAGGAAAAACGCAGGAATAGAAAAACTGCAGGATTATGATGTCATGCCCATTTCAATCCTACAGGATTTTACATGCATCAATCTTTGTTTGATTCCATCACAGGAAAAGCAAAGGATTTGAAAAAGAGATGTGAGTGGATGTTAGAATTCCTATAGGAACTAGTGCAAAGGATTCCTTAGGAAAAAACCTATGGGTTCAATTCTATGAATCAAACAAGTACCATAGGAAAAATTCCTAAGGATTTGAATCCTACAAGATTCCTATGCCAATCCTTTGAATCGAAGAGGCCCTTAACTTCCTATTCAACAAAAATCTTACTTCAAATCGAGGAGACATCATCGCAAGGTCAGGCGAGCACGGTCCCGAGGTTGTCGTGCGTCTAATCACGTCTGTCATACATGATTGCTTTTATCCCTTCTTTGTTCTACACCAGATCAATTATATGGCTTCCCTTCCGAGAATTAAACCCTCGCAGATAGCACAATGCGACCGCACTGTCTACCTTTCTTCCAAAACAAGCATCCTACAGATCTAGGATTATGATTCGACGTTCGTCGCCTACTGAAGTGGCGGAACCATGTTGAGAAGATTGTGATCAATTGACCATGTGTGTTTTGAAAAAATCCTTTGTATACGAGCACAAAACATGCAATTTCTTAAAAAAGCCTTTACGCCTCGTTTGGATGTTTGCATTGAGGCTAGACAGTAGACATTCAGGAGGTTCCAGACCCGAAGATCCGAAATGAAGGTGTTTGGCGGTGCCCTAGATACTCAGCCTGGGTATTATAGCTCGATATCGAGCCAACGCTCTGAGCGACAAAAAAGGAGGCCAGCTGATGTCGAGGGGTTAGCCTCGACATCGTGAGATATTCGCACCCCGTACCTCTTCGCGAGACGTTGAGCCCTCCATTTTGCCTGCTCCTCCCCCCGCTCGAAAGCCTCGACCGAACCGGCGGCATCGGCGGCGCAGCAGGTACACCGGCCTCCCGCCCCACCTCTTTCACCGGCTATCGGCGGATCTGTCCGGCCTCCCGCCTCTACTCCTCCTTCCTGACACTGTCTCTCCCTCACGTATCATCTCCCTCTTCGTCACTGCAGGTACGGATTGATTGGATGAGCTCCGGCGGCCGGCGCACGTGAATCCCGAGCTGCAGCTTCCCTGGTCACGTACGGAGCCTCCTTTCCCCTCCTTCATCAAAATTCAGCTTTGATGATGCTGAAATTTCTGAAATCAGAAAATTTCTTTACATTGTAGTTGCAAAATGTCGGAAGAGTTACACTTGGTTAATTATGTATCCGAAGAATACAAAAGAAGGAAGAGGAGAAGGATTGTGTTGATGAAACAATACTTTGAATCCAGTCTTCTTGCGATGGCATATCTTAGTACACAAAGACTACCGAGAGACTTAGTGACCTTTACCGATGATGAACATAAACTCTCTCTTCGAAAGTATTTGTTGAAAGATATGTATGATTGAAAGGATCGTATGACACCTAGAGGGGGGGGGGGGGGGGTGAATAGGTGCTACTTCAATTTTAGTACTTTTTCAAATTAGGCTTGACACAAAAGGTAAATTCTCTAGATATGCAACTAAGGTGAATTTACCTATATGACAAGCAAGCAACTAAACAAGATACACGAAGTAAAGACTATAAACAAGGATAGAAGTAACCGAAGTAAAAGCACGCGGAGACACGGATGTAATCCCGAGTTCCTCCTTTTTAGGGGAGTATGTCTCGTTGGAGAGGTGTGAGCTACCACAAAGGTCAAAACTCAACCGCCACAAAGGCGGACGCACCTTCTTCTCCGATGAACCGCACCACAAAGGTTTGGTTCACCTTCCACTATCGGAATCCTTCAAGGCAGAAACCGGAGCCCTTACAACAACGATCCGGGGCACAACCCACAAGAGGATTGGGGGCTCCCGAACAGCTACAAATCTGTCACAAAGACAACAAGTGAGTACAATAAGAGGCTAGGTTTTCCCAATGGAAATCCTAGCAAAGGGTCCCTCAAGTGAATGAGGGGGAAATGAAGAACGGCTTGGTGAAGATGTAGATCCGGGGCTTCTCCTTCAATCCTCCAAGTATCAACGAGTTTGGGTGGAGGGATTGGGAGATCTATCAAATCTTGAGCTTGCAATTAATGGTGTTCTTCAATGTGGTCAAGCTAGTTGTCCAGAGGTAGGTGAAGGGGTATTTATACTCCTCTCGAAAAATGGCCATTGAAGAGGTAAGTTGATGCTGCGCAGGAGAAGATCCGGTCGTGAGGCCAGCCAAAACCGGCCTGAGGGCCGGACCCATACCCGAGACAACCGGCCTCTGGGCCGGCCAGAACTGGTCGGGGAACCGGACCCTCACCCGAAGCAACCGGCCTCTGGGCCGGCCAAGACGGGCCTGGGGACCAGACCCCTACCCGACGCAACCGACCACTGGCCCGGCCAAAACCGGCTTGGAATCCGGGCAGGTGGCCGAGACGGCCGGCCTCTGGCCCGGTCTTGACCGGCTGGAAAGCCGGCCTCCTTGCTGAGATCTTCTCCCTTCACCTCAACACTTTGACACACCATCTTTCTTCCCTTTTTGCATAGAGAGAGATCCACTAATATCTTTTGATATATAAGGTCATATTTCCTGTAGACACTTAGCGGTCCGTTAAATACTTCCAAGTGTTGTGATCAAGCATCAAAACAAGATTAACGGATTTTGTCCTTTCAATCTCCCACTTTTTGATGTTTGATGACAACACAAGGATTTGCAAAAAAAGGTATCTCAATTAAGCATGGCAAAGTTTTTGAGAGAAGCTCCCCCTTAAACTTATAAGCCAACAAGGTAAACAAGAATATATGCTCGAACGAGAAACATGAAGCAAGCACAATATATAGACTATGTGAGCAAGGGATATGCGATAATTCTCACCATAGACATCATATAGTAGAGCAAATTTCTCACCATAGGCTTCAAATAGATATAGTCTTGGAATACAATCACCTTGTAACGGACTCCAACATAATAGAAGATAAACCGGGGAAGTCCTTACAATAACATAAAGGAGGTCCATAAAATCCTTACAATAACCATGACATAAGTTCCATAGTACACCACAAATAGAGTTCACTTAAAAACTTAAAACAAGTTCGATGCAAATGAAACACGGGAAATATGAAAGCGCAAATGGATGCAATGCAATGCAAAATGGATGCAATGCAATGCAAATCCCCGGAGATCTCTCTCCCCCTTTGGCATCAAGACACCAAAAAGGGAGAAAGTGATGTGAAGGTCATGATCACTCATTGCCATCATACTCCTCGTCCTCCCTTCATCATCCTCATCATCCTCAGCAGCAAACTCAGCAGCATGAGCAGCGGGACCGGAGCTAAATTGACCAGGGTCGCCGCCCTGCCAATATGGAGCAAGAGAGGAGGCATCATCACCAAACCAATAAGTGTACTTGTTCTGGGCCATGTAGGTGTTCTCAGAAACTTCAGCGGAGCTAGATGAATAGGTAACACCGAGTTTATCCATGATGGCACGCTGATGGCGGCTGGATGCTTTCTGCTTCTTGTAAGACTTGTATTCAGATTTCTTCTTGTGAGCAAAGAAGCAGTTCATCCTTTTGAGTGCTTCAACAAGACCACCCTTGTGTTGAGGACCATCATCATCTGAAGGAGCATCACTAGGAGGCGGAAAAACAGGAGCACCCGCAGGTATAGCACGAAAAGCAACATGTGGAGGCTCAACCAGCTCATACTGTTTGACAACTTCTTCAGGCAGCTTGGTGTTGATGAGAGTCTGCAGGAGTGGACAATAGATAGGAACCCTGCACTTGGCAACCACAATCTGCATCTCTTCCCAAAGATAATCAAGCACATCAATTCGCTTCTTCCTGAGATAAAGATCATAGATGTGATGAAGGCAATTACTCATCCGTTCACGAACAAGAGTCTTCTCTCCAAACTTGTAGGCAAGGCAGTTCCTCAGAATGGTGAAAACAATCCTCCAAAAATGATACATATGAATAACACTGGGAATTTTTTCACGAAGCCCTGTCCCGGAGGGTAGCAATGACGGATTCCGACCTCAGCTGGAATAAGCTTCTGAAGGTGGAGGCGAACATACAATGGGCAGAAGGGCAGATCCTCAAGACCAAACAGACCTCCAAAATCAGCCAAGGAAGAGGAACACTGAGTATCTGCACTCATCCATGTCATATACCTCTTACCACGCTATTTGGTGAAGACAACAGTAGCATAAAATTGCTGAATTAACTCAGGAGAATATGGAGTGCTAACTGTCATGAGCTTAGAAATCTGATGAAAATCCATAATATCCATCACAAGCGGCCAAACTTCTCTAGCTTGATCAAGGTTGAAATAATCCACAGCAACATGACTATTCTTATGGACTGCTAGGCGTTCATGAAAGATTTGCTGATGCATCTTGCAATAAAATCTATCATCATCTAGGCAAGTGGATTCACCAAACACATAAGGATTGAACTGCAAGCGATCTTTCTTGAAATCCCTAGGTTTCACACCTATCCAAGTTTCACGAACTGGTTCATTGGGATTCTCACGAGGCTGTTTACCTTTATTTGCCTTGGACTACACAACCTTGGGAGCATGCCTGGCCGTGGTCTTCTTGACTGCAGCAACCTTCTTGAGTTTCTTGGCCATGGGCATGGAAGAGGAATCAGCTAGGAAATCATCATCACCAACAATGTCTTCCAGCCCATCAAAGGTCTTGCTCTTGCTCTTCCAGCCCTGCTGGACCGAGGAACCTCCTCAAAATCATCATCCCACTCCTTCATCTTCAAGCTTGAGAGGAGCTCCGAAAAGCACCAACAATGGAGGAGATCTCCCCAAATCAACCACCAAAGGAGAAACTATATGGATGGGGTGGAAGATCAGGGGAAGTAGCTTCAGATCCGTGGAGAGAAAGGAGTAGGGAGTGGCTCAATGTGTGGGGGAGGTGGAGGAGCTCGAGGTGGGGAGAGGGCCGGCCATGGGGGGGGGGGAGAGGAGCATGGGGTGACGAGAAAACTGTTGGAGAAGATGCCCGTGCTCACGCGTGAGAGATTAACATGCTTCGGCGGGCCGGCCGTGGATCCGGTTCCAACCGGGCTGGCAGCCGGGCGGAAGGCCGAGCCAGCCGGACCTGAGGCCGGCAGAGGCCGGGCAGGCGACCGGGCAGGGGCCCGAGGCACCCGGACCTGGGACCGGTCAAGCCGGGCGGGAGGCCGGCCTATGGCCTGAGGGAACCGGCCCTGGAGCCGGTTTGGGCCGGTTGGGAGGCCGACCAGGGCCTGAACGCAAAAAAGTGTCCGGACCTCACCCCCCTTCAGATTTTTGACGAGCTTGAGCTTCCAAACACCTTGCATCTTCAAGAATACCACTGCTGAGAAATCCGTCTTCAAGAATATCCAATGAGCAACCTTTGAGTAATCCGGGGAGATGCGAAACATGGAGGAAAAACTTCACACATCCAATGTGAAAAATAAAACCTCCAAATAAGCAACATTGGATGTGATGCAAAAAGATGACAAATAGCGAATATGCATCAAAACACACGGAACAACCAACTCTTCAAGGAGAAGAGGGCGGTGGCCTAGACCACCATATATGAGTGAGTGGTGTGACACCGCGAAGATATATCTTGGGTTCACGGCCACTACTCATCATTGAAGCTCACAATTCATAGAAACGAATAAGATAAGCAAATGATTTCTTAATGTCGGCATAATGGGGGGAGGGATAGTCCAATGGATTAGAACCGCACTCCCCCTATGTCCATGCCTACACCTAAACCAAATAGATAGTCAAGACATAGGTGTGTATGCAAGATGGTCAAGTCAAGCTCCTAGAATCCACGATATTTAGCTCATGCCTCAAGAAGGTGAATCTTGCTTCATCAAGTGGCTTCGTAAATATGTCGGCAAGTTGATCTTTGGTTGGAATATAGCCAAGCTCAATATCACCACGAGCAATATGATCCCGAATAAAATGATGACGAATCTCAATATGCTTCGTTCTTGAGTGTTGCACCGGATTGTGGCCAATCTTGATAGCACTTTCATTGTCACACAAAAGAGGCACTTTGTCACAATTGACACCGTATTCCTTTAAAGTTTGCCTCATCCATAACAATTGAGTGCATGCACTTGCGGCCGCCACATACTCGGCTTCGGCGGAGGAGAGAGATATGCAATTTTGCTTCTTAGAAGACTAACTCACCAAGGACCTACCAAGAAATTGGCATGCCCCGGAAGTTGATTTCCTATCATCCTTGCAACCGGCCCAATCCGAATCCGTGTACCCGGCAAGAGAGAAATTAGTGCCCTTTGGGTACCACAAACCAAACCTTGGGGTATCAAACAAATATCGAAGGATTCTATTGACCGCCACCATGTGGCTTTCTTTAGGAGCGGCTTGATACCTTGCACACACCCCTACACTCAACACAATATCGGGTCTAGATGCACAAAGATAAAGCAAAGAACCAATCATAGAGCGATAAAGTTTTTGGCAAACATCGATACCGTCGGGTTAAGTTCAAGATGGCATTTGGTGTCCATGGGAAACCGCTTCCCTTAGCATTGTGCATATTGAACCTCTTGAGCATGTCTTGGGTATATTTGGTTTGAGAGATAAAAGTCCCTTCATTCAATTGCTTGATCTCAAATCCGAGAAAGAACTTCAATTCGCCCATCATAGACATCTCGAACCTATCGGTCATAAGCTTTGAAAATTCATCATTGAAAGCTTTGTTAGATGAGCCAAATATAATATCATCAACTTAAAGTTGGCATATGAAAAGCTCCCCTTTGACCCTCATGGTAAAGAGAGTGGGATCGATTTGCCCCAATTCAAATTCACGGTCTAGCAATAGCTCTCTTAGGTGCTCATACCAAGCACGAGGTGCTTGTTTGAGACCATAGAGCGCTTATCAAGCTTGTAGACATGGTTAGGGAATTTAGGGTCCTCGAAACCCGGTGGTTGCTTAACATATACCAACTCCTTTAAAGGACCATTAAGAAAGGCACTTTTCACATCCATTTGTTGCAATTTGAAGTTATGATGTGATGCATATGCAAGAAGGATACGGATGGAGTCAAGGCGAGCCACGGGTGCATAAGTCTCTCCAAAATCAATGCCTTCAACTTGAGAGTACCCTTGTGCAACCAATCTTACCTTGTTCCTCGCAACCATTCCATGCTCATCTTGCTTGTTCTTGAATATCCACTTTGTGCCTATAACATTGCGGCAATCTTTTGGCTTCTCAACTAGATTCCACACTTTGTTGCGCTTGAAGTTATTGAGTTCATCATGCATAGCTTCTAACCAATCCGGATCTTCAAGAGCTTCAAACACTTTCTTTGGTTCCACCATGGAAATATGAGCTTGATGTTCACTAAAGTTTGCCAATTGCCTTCTTGTGGTAACACCTTTCTTGTGGTCACCAAGAATGTCTTCTAGACGGTGACTCTTTATTTTCAAGTCCTTTTCAGCTCTTGCTTTACGACGGGCTTCGATATCTCTATTGCATCTTGGAGTTATCTCTTGATCATCTTGATCATTTGAGTCCCCGTCTTGACCGGAATGTTGACCTTGATCATCTTGAAGCACTTCTTCAACAATGGAAGGAGAGGGTTGATCTTGGTCATGACCTTGGCTAGCATCAACAATAGGAGAACTTGGTTCTTGCATAGCAACTTGGTCAACATGAGGAGGGTCTTGAACTTGGTCTTGGGGTGGTGCATCATTTGCTTCCATGATAGGCGTCGTTTCAACTTGTGATGAAGAGGCCTCCACTTGAATGGAGCTTGGACTTGCTTGAGGAGACTCATAATGAATCTCAACGGGACGATGGAAACCAATGCCTATTATTCTTATAGCATCTTGAGGCTCTTCATTATCTACATCACAAACATGAAATTGCGCCACTTGGGAGCCGTCATTCTCATCGAACCTCACATCACAAGATTCTATGACTTTCCCAACGATTTTGTCATAGACTCTATAGGTGTGAGATTCGGCACCGTACCCAACAAAAACACCCTCTAAAGCTTTAGATTCAAATTTAGACAAACGAACACTTTTGTTCTTATAGAAACACTTACAACCAAACACTCGGTAGTAGGAGACATTGGGCTTGTTGCCGGTGAGCATCTCATAAGAGTAAACTTCTTGCCAACGCGAAAGAATAGCCGGTTAGATGAATGACACGCCGTGGAGATAGCCTCGGCCAATAAGTATAGCGGAGACTTAAACTCCGCCAACATAGACCTTGCCATATCCATGAGAGTCCGGTTCTTCCTTTCGGCTACACCATTTTGTTGAGGGGTATATGCAGCGGAATATTGATGACGAAACCCCTCTTCACTAAGAAACTCATTTAAGGTGTAGTTCTTGAACTCGGAGCCATTATCACTCCTAATGACCAATTGATGGCCCTTCATGTAGTTACCCCACAACGGCGCCAGAAAAGGTCTTGACGGCCCTTCGTGTGATTACCTGCATGAAAAGTAAATGGGTTAGGTTGAGACTCCAAGTGCAGAGTGTATGTAGTAGTGGAAGACAGTTTTCCCCACGAGGGGTGACTCGAGGGTTTAATATCGAACTCTCGGGGAACCAGTATTTCAGGTGTTATCTCCTTATCCTTCTCTTGAGAACCTTTTGTGCCCTCAACCTCACCAAGTGGTTGTCAAGCACAAGGTGTGAGAATGATAATAAAATAAATATGCAAACAGTAGTAAATATGCAATGATGGTAAAATAAATATGCAAGGATGATGGTAGTAATGATAAATGATATTTTTGGGTTTTTTATGATGAATGCAAGATGTAAAAGTGTTTTTGTATTTTCGGATTTAATAATGGCAGCAAACAAAAGTGGTGATAAAAGTGTTGGAAAGGTGTTTCTTATGATTAAAAATGGACCGGGGTTCATGGTTTCACAAATGCACTCTCTCTTGATAACGTGGTAGACAATGGAACACTAAAATTAACATGTAAGATGGCAAGACATGGTTTGACAAGTTATTAATAATATGGGCATCACGTCCTAACATAGAGATCTCAAGTATAAGTTGTTCTCTCTCTTATGCTCCACCAAGATGCGAACTAAATCATAACACCTTAGTAATTAAGATAAATCAGAGCATAGCAATAAGTTCAATGACATGAAGTTAAAATAAGAACATGCTAGATCTAGTCATGGAGATAGTGGCCAAGGTCACATCCACTCTCCGGTAGCATGGTATTTTTGTTTATCCCTAGTGAGGCAACAAAGTAAGGTAGAAAACCCAAGTGGATCGCAGAACTTCTCTCACGTTCACTGCACTAGCCACCCCCCGTTACTCCAACTAATGCACACGTTCCCCCTCACATGCTCTCATAAACATGCTTGATCATGACAAGTAAATAAGAACGGGGTACATAATATGCATCTACTTTCATAACTGAAACAAAACCATTGCAATCTCAAACATGTATTAACTCATAATAAAGATCCACCACAAAGGAATTACATAGATGACCGTAATCATGTTCAGCAGCTCATACGGTACTAATTAGTGAAGCTCATAGAGAGGAGAGATACATAAGTTACTTCCACAAACCCATAGTCCAGGGGTGGACTACTCCCTCTTCATCATGGTGTCGGTGGAGATGTTGTTGGAGGGGAAGGAGACCACACCGGCAGCGCCCCGCCGGAGTTTTCCCCCTCCAATCTTCAGCTCCAGGTCTCTGTTTCGTGGTTTCTGTGTTTCGGCGGCGCTCCTTTCGCGAAAGCCCTGGGGGGTCTATATATAGTCGTTTTTAGGTCAAGACGAAGCTTCGGGAAGAAAGATCGACGGCAGCGGAGGCCCGAGGGCCAGTGGGGGTCCCACGCGGTCAGGGAATCTGGCCGCGTGGGCCCACCCCTTTCGGCCTTCTGGTCTCCGTTTCTTCGATTCCTTTGCGCCTACGTTTCGTTCCTTCCAAAAAAGTGATCCCCGTAAAATTTCAGGTCATTTGGACGTCGTTTGGGTCCCTGAAACATCAAAATATAGAAAAAGGGGTTTTCTGACAGCGCAGGGTTAATTCCAGAAAAATGGGGAAGTTGTTAATTATCCCCAAAACTCAATATAAATCATGAATATAACCCTTATATGATGCAAATAACATGGAATAACATGTAATAAAATGTAAAGTTCATGTATGCATTTTACATGCATCAACATCCCCAAGCTTAACCCATGCTCGTCCCGAGTATGAAGGTGATAAAACTAACATGGACTTTGCATTTTAATACTATCAATGGATATCAAAGGTGATTACTATTGCTACATAGAGTCAAATGATTCATTCTTCAAAGGAATAACAATATGCAAGATAAATTATGAAGTGATATCAAATACTCAATGTAAAGATGTTCAATGATAAATTCACAAAGTGTAATATAGAAGAAAGTACTATGGACCAAATGTATGCATAATGAAAAGTAAAAACATCCTATGGTGGTCATAGAGTACTTCTTATGAAAACTGAATATAAAAGGTGGACACTTTGGATAGATAAATAAGTAGAGGTAAAGCATGAATAAGTTTCATCTAACTTCCAAACACTTCTACTTAAGTTAATGCTTGCAATGTGGTAGTCATTGGTGTGGAGCTCTCATTACCCCTATCATAGCATCTTGAATGATTAATGTTTAAAGTGAAAGCAAATATGAGTGGTGTGCTTGACAATGTATTGGTTGAATGTCTCATGTCCCTTGAATACAAGTACCTACACCATGTGTTACTCACTTTGGTCCACAAAGTAAATTCAAATAAAGGTCATTGCAAGTAATAATAGTATCATCAAGAACTGCACTGGGGTACCTCTTGCCCCTTGACATGAACAAGCCCATGTCAAAACAACAAGACAAACAGACAATGAACAATCTCAGCACTCTTTTATTTACTATGGGTATAGCTTTTTATTATGAGGTGCATCACTGAATGAACATTATGGTTATGCTGTAAATTTCCACCATGAATGATGCATGGCTTAGATTAGCGGCCCAGGCATTTCTCTAACCATTTATACAAACTCTTTGAACTTACTAAGTATCCACATTCATTTCACCCATGATAGGCATCCATAAACAAAAGTACATGACATCAACTAAATATAAATAAGTGCAATGTTGAAAGCTTGCCATGTGACAGCACATATGGGCTAACTCCCAACCAAAACATTGTCAAGCCCACAACTTCATAATTTTAATCACAATGGTTCATGCTTATTAAATGCAATAAAAGTAAATTGTGCATCAAGTTCGTGAGAGCTTTTAACCAATTTTTCCCATGACAATCAATAACATAAGCATTTAAATTCAGAAATGTAGATAACACAATATAACATGATAAACATACTTGGAATAGCATAAAGCTAATAGGTAGATATGGTGGACTCACTGGAAAAACTTTGGTTGAAGGTGTTGGGAAACAAGCTTTTTACTTGTTGTAATTTTTGGGCTAGCAATAGGGAGAAAGTTGACCATCTAAATGCATGCATAAGTGTCCATAGAACTAATCAATCCATGTTAAACCAAGTAAAGTTAAAATTCAACATCTAAACATGGTAAAAGATAGCTCTTGACAACACACTTGCAAATTAACATTCATTCAAAGCACATGAATTATGCAACTATATGTATCTTTTAAAATCAACTCAAACATCCCTATCCCAATATATTTAATAGCATCCAACATAATTCAACCCAAACTTCCAGTAGCTCTCTCATATATAAATGATAGTGGTGGTCTTATTAACAAACCGAAATAACAAAAGCAAAAAAAAAAACAGACGCTCCAAGTTTATACGATAAAGTGCTTTGATCGAAAAACAGAAGTTAGACGTGTGCAAACCGAGAGTGTGTTGGTCTAGTGGGGTTGTCTTGACATCCCCAAGCTTATGGTCTTCACCATCCTTGGATAGCTCTTGGTGCAGCTCCTCTAATCCCTGTGAAAAAACTTCAAAACACCGTTTCTCCCATTTCTTTTCTGTGGGGTGATATTAGTAGTGATAAACAAATAGGTTCCTTGCTGCATAAAATCCTTAGGCAAAAATTCATATGAATGTCCAGAGAGTATATAATGTTGTATGCCTACTCATAAACTCAATTGAATCAAAAAGATTCAAGCAAAAAGCTCAAAGAATGCATCAAACAATATCAAGACAGAATCTGTCCAGAAAAACAGCAGCAGCAAAACGCATTTTTCTACCCTACTTAAACTCGTCAGAAAAATCTGAAAAAATCACGTATACAGAGGATGAAAAGTTGAAGCTACAGTTCAAATTACAGCTCAATCGGAGTTACAGATAAAAAATGAAAAATCAAACCGTGCACAGACTTCGTGCAGGCAGAAAACTCTCCGAAAATGAATAGCAACTTTTCAAACCCAAAATAGGTAAAACTTGGTTCTTTATTAAAAATCCCAGAAACAAAACTAACAAACTACTCTCTTGTTACAGCAAGAGGACTCAAAGAAAATCTCAAACAAAAACAACCGGGTTGCCTCCCGTAAAGCGCTTTCTTTATAGCCATATAGCTAGGCTTACTTACTTGATAATCAAAGGGGACGTAGCTCATGAGGGAGCTTGAACCTTGGTGTGTCCCTCTTCCTTGGGAAGTGTTCCATGCTCTTCTTGTGTGGAAACTGAAACTTCACATTCCCTTCCTTTGAATCAATAATGGCACCTGTAGTACGAAGAAAAGGTCTTCCCAAAATAATAGGACTAGAGGTTTTATTCCCCATGTCCATGATTAGAAAATCAACAGGCACAAAAGTCATGTGTAACTCTACCATAACATCACTTACTTTTCCTAGAGCATGTCTAATGGAATCATCAGCAAGTGCAAGTTCAATAGAGCATTTCTCAATATTTTTAAGTTCAAGGACTTCATATAGTTCTTTAGATAATATAGAGACACTAGATCCTAGATCAAAATGCATGGTGTGTCTCTTTTCCAATGGTTACTAGTACCTTAGGGATCCATATATCCCCAAGCTTAGGTGGTATCATAGCTTCTTGATTGTACCTAGCAATCTTTTCTTTTAAGACATGATTAGCAATATAGGAACCAAAACCAGCCTGGTTAATATTAACAGAAGGATCACTTGCAAATTTTTGTAAGATAGAAATTAATTCATGCAAGCTACACTTCTCTAAATCAACAAATGGTTCCTTAACTTCACTAAGCATTTTAACTTCCTCAACTTTTTTCTCTAACATAACTAATATAAGAGATTCATCATTTTTAGTTTCATTAACTTCTTCCTTTAAACCAACAAGTTGAGACATAAATGGCAACAAATATTCAGGATATTCAAGCAGTTCATTAAGAGTTCCCTCCAAAGTAGAAGGGACACTTTCAGCAATATTAATAGAATTCATCCCAACCGTGGGTGGTGCTTGTGGTTTCCCTGCAGACATACTCAATAAAGTGGCTTGATTATCAGCTAGTTTTGACAAGGCTTTGTCTAGTCCTGCAGCTTGGAGTTGTAAACCTCTAATATCAGAACTAATAGAAGCAACAGATTTATTCAACTCTTGTATCATGGTATTATGACTAGCAACTTGTTCAATAAGAATTTTATTTGCTTCGAAATTATCATTGCTTGATGACATAGGCTTCCATTTATCATTAGCATTAGGATATGGCACTAAAGGACGGTTGTTAGGAACATATGGGGGTTTATTATAAGAGTTATAATTGTTGTTACCATACCCATTATTACCATAGTTCCTAATGAAGTTGACATCAACATTTTCAGGATTATTACCAACTAGTTCTTGCAAAGGCATATTTTCAAAATTTTGTTTATTAATAAAAGCAAGAATGGTGTCCATTTTAGATGACAAATCATTTGTTTCTTCTATAGAGTTCACTTTCTTAGATGAACTAGGTGCTCTATCAGTATGCCATTGACTATAATTTTGCAAGATACTTTCCAAAATGTTCTTAGCTTCTAAAAGTTTTTCCCATGAAAGCACCTCCAGCAGCTGAATCAAGTATATTTCTAGACATGTAATTTAGACCATTGTAAAAAGAGTGTAAAATGGTCCATTCATTAACCCCATGTGATGGACAAGTTCTAAGCATGAGTTTAATCCTATCCCAAGCCATGGCAACATGTTCATTTTCATTTTGCCTAAAAGAGAGGATATTGTTTCTATTTTGCAGTATTTTAACAGGGGGATAATATTTCTTAATGAAAGCTTCTTTTAAATCATCCCAAGAATTAATACTACCAGTAGGTAATGAATGTAGCCACTCTTTAGCTTTTCCTCTAAGTGAGAAAGGAAATAACTTCAGTTTTAAGACATTACTTTCAACATTTTTAAACTTTTGCATGTCACAGATTTCAATAAAATCATGAAGATGCATAGAGGCATCCTCAACAGCACTACCACCAAATTGTTCCCTAGTTATCAAGTTTAACAAACTAGGACTAACTTCATAGCTCTCAGCAGTAATCTCAGGTGTGGTGATAGGCTTAGCAATAAATTGATCATTAGGAGTGTTTGTGTAGTCACACAATTTAGTTCTATCTCCCATTTCAACAAGTTTTTATGTGTTTTTAATTTTTTATGCAAAACTGAAAGTAAAATGACACTAATGCAACTCGAAATAACAAATGCAACACAAAATGCAAAACTGAATATAAAATGCAAACCGAAATATAAAGATGATATGCAAGACAAGAACAAAACAAAATAAAATGATTGTAGGTAAAGATGGATAAGATGATGCTCACGTAGGTGCAACCTCCCCAAGCTTAGGTTGTTACACAAGTTGGTGATGAAGTTGACTTGATGTGAGTGATCCTTGGATAAACCTTTCAGCTATGGTTCCCCGGCAACGGCGCCAGAAAACGTCTTGATGGCCCTTCACGTAGTTACCCCACAACGGCGCCAGAAAAGGTCTTGAGCCCTTCGTGTGGTTACCTGCGTGAAAAGTAAATGGGTTAGGTTGAGACTCCAAGTGCAGAGTGTATGTAGTAGTGGAAGACAGTTTTCCCCACGAGGGGTGACTCGAGGGTTTAATATCGAACTCTCGGGGAACCAGTATTTCAGGTGTTATCTCCTTATCCTTCTCTTGAGAACCTGCAACAAAATAAATTGTTTTGTGCCCTCAACCTCACCAAGTGGTTGTCAAGCACAAGGTGTGAGAATGATAATAAAATAAATATGCAAACAGTAGTAAATATGCAATGATGGTAAAATAAATATGCAAGGATGATGGTAGTAATGATAAATGATATTTTTGGGTTTTTTATGATGAATGCAAGATGTAAAAGTGTTTTTGTATTTTCGGATTTAATAATGGCAGCAAACAAAAGTGGTGATAAAAGTGTTGGAAAGGTGTTTCTTATGATTAAAAATGGACCGGGGTTCATGGTTTCACAAATGCACTCTCTCTTGATAACGTGGTAGACAATGGAACACTAAAATTAACATGTAAGATGGCAAGACATGGTTTGACAAGTTATTAATAATATGGGCATCACGTCCTAACATAGAGATCTCAAGTATAAGTTGTTCTCTCTCTTATGCTCCACCAAGATGCGAACTAAATCATAACACCTTAGTAATTAAGATAAATCAGAGCATAGCAATAAGTTCAATGACATGAAGTTAAAATAAGAACATGCTAGATCTAGTCATGGAGATAGTGGCCAAGGTCACATCCACTCTCCGGTAGCATGGTATTTTTGTTTATCCCTAGTGAGGCAACAAAGTAAGGTAGAAAACCCAAGTGGATCGCAGAACTTCTCTCACGTTCACTGCACTAGCCACCCCCCGTTACTCCAACTAATGCACACGTTCCCCCTCACATGCTCTCATAAACATGCTTGATCATGACAAGTAAATAAGAACGGGGTACATAATATGCATCTACTTTCATAACTGAAACAAAACCATTGCAATCTCAAACATGTATTAACTCATAATAAAGATCCACCACAAAGGAATTACATAGATGACCGTAATCATGTTCAGCAGCTCATACGGTACTAATTAGTGAAGCTCATAGAGAGGAGAGATACATAAGTTACTTCCACAAACCCATAGTCCAGGGGTGGACTACTCCCTCTTCATCATGGTGTCGGTGGAGATGTTGTTGGAGGGGAAGGAGACCACACCGGCAGCGCCCCGCCGGAGTTTTCCCCCTCCAATCTTCAGCTCCAGGTCTCTGTTTCGTGGTTTCTCTGTTTCGGCGGCGCTCCTTTCGCGAAAGCCCTGGGGGGTCTATATATAGTCGTTTTTAGGTCAAGACGAAGCTTCGGGAAGAAAGATCGACGGCAGCGGAGGCCCGAGGGCCAGTGGTGGGTCCCACACGGTCAGGGAATCTGGCCGCGTGGGCCCACCCCTTTCGGCCTTCTGGTCTCCGTTTCTTCGATTCCTTTGCGCCTACGTTTCGTTCCTTCCAAAAAAGTGATCCCCGTAAAATCTTAGGTCATTTGGACGTCGTTTGGGTCCCTGAAACATCAAAATATAGAAAAAGGGGTTTTCTGACAGCGCAGGGTTAATTCCAGAAAAATGGGGAAGTTGTTAATTATCCCCAAAACTCAATATAAATCATGAATATAACCCTTATATGATGCAAATAACATGGAATAACATGTAATAAAATAAAAAGTTCATGTATGCATTTTACATGCATCACCAATATAGGGACATTGTGTTGGCGTTGAACTTCATTGGAAAAGTCGATGACGGCTTGTTGGGTCTCATCCTTCGTCTTGATGAAATAAACCCAAGTAAATCTTGAATAGTCATCAACAATCACCAAACAATATTTCTTCCCACCAAGACTCGGTTGAGGCACGGCACCAAAGAGATCAACATGAAGAAGTTCCAATATCCTCTTGATGAAATGATGGTCTTGCTTGGATGGGGAGAATCATGCATCTTTCCTTCAACACAAGCCCTACAAAGACGATCTATAGAAAAGAAACATTGTCTTTTAGTCCAAGAATGTGGCCACCCTTGTGAAGACTTTGCAAAGTTCTCATGTTGACATGGGACAAGCGGCGATGCCACAACCATCCCACGTCGGCCTTTCTGAAATGGCATATTGCTTGAGTGTTGGTAGACCCCGAAAAGTCCACCACGAACAACTCATTTTCAACATACCCAACGAACATGACCTTTAGAGTCTTGCTCCTCAAGAGTACCACCATATCAATAGTAAAATGGACATCAAAATTCATCTTATTAAGTGCACGAACGGACATAAGATTGTAACCGCGGGACTTGACAAGCATGACATTTACAAGGGTGATATCCTTTGCAACTACCACCTTGCCGAGACCCGTTACCTCCGTTTTTGATTTATCAGCATAGGAGACGGATGCTTGATTTATATTTGGTCCCAACTCCGTCATGATCTCCTTGCTTCCGGTCATATGACTAGTGCATCCACTATCAACCACCCATTTAGACCCACCGGAAGCATATACCTACAAGAAATCATTGCTTGGTTTTAGGTACCCATTTCTCAATGGGTCCTCTTTTGTTAGTAACAAGGGTCTTGGAACCCAAATAGAATAAGCAATGTAACCATCATAAGGACCAACATATTTTGCATAAACATCCCCATAATAATCAACATAAAGAACGTAGTTGGGATTGTTATGCCCCGCAAAGTCACTACGAGTGGTCTTGCCCCTAGTGGCATTACCACCCGCAATGGAAGTCTTGGCTTGTGCGGGCTCGGCATTGGTGTTGCTCTTCTTCTTCTTTGCCTTGGCCACATAACCAAGACCCTCCTTCCCTTTGTGTGGCTTTTGCTCGAAATTTGAGCAACAACCTTTTTTTTACCTTTAGGAATAGAGGTCTTGGCACTAGTGGCCTTGGCAAGCTCAACCTTCAACCTAGCATTTTCCTCAATAACATTTGCATGATCACAAGAGGGAGTAGAGGTGCTAGGTGAGTTAGATTTAGAAAGTTGAGTTTGAAGTTGCTCATGAGACATGACTAGAAGAGAGTGGGTACTTTCCAAGGCCTTGTGAGCCTTGTTAAGTTTCTCCACATCCTCAAGGAGTCTAGCATTAGCAACCACAAAATCGGCTTTCTCCTTTTTAATCAATTTATATTTAGCAAAGACATGATCTCTATCCTTAATGATTTTAGCAATTATTTCATCATTTTATCATCAAGAGACTCAATTCTTTCCTCAAGAGAGGTTCTATATTCACTCTCTTCTTCAAGAGAAGCATTCAAGGATTCTATGGAAGCATTCAAGGATGCTATGGTGAGAGAATCCTCTCTCTCAATTTTTTCCTTGTCATCAAGGATTTCTTCGGCCGCATCAAGTTGTCTCAAGAGAGACTCAACATATGCCTTAGTTTCACCTTGCAGTTAGCCACAATAGTATCGAAGCAACAAGTTCTTTCTTAATCACAAGACTAGTTTTATCATCTATTTCATGCATAGTCTTGGGAGTAGAAGATGATACCTCGGTGACGGAAGCCATGAGGCAACGAGCGGTGTTGATGGAGAGGTTCTCATTGGGGGATTCGAAGAGAGAAGGAGGTGGAGTTGATACAATGGCCAAAGCGGCCACCTCACGAGTGGGTTCTTCTTCTTCTTCGGAATCCTCGGAAGGATACTCTTCTTGAGTCAACAACACAATTCTTGGTGCTTTCTTGAAGAATGGCTTCTTCTTGACAAAAGGCTTCTTTTGTATCATGTTTGATTGGCCTTTGAGGACAAGCCTTCCACCGTTTTGCTCTCTATTCTCATATGGAAAATCTTTGATGAAGTGATGCTTGTTATGACAATTGTAGCAAGTCTTTATCCTATTAGCAAACTCCTTCTTCCCGCTTGGATTGATTGCATGATCAACTTGAGCCTTTGCTTTGGCCGGGTCACGCCAAAAAGTCCTTGTTGCAAGAGCTATGTGACCATGGAGGGCTTGTTCAATATCATCGGGAGGAAGGTTGTTCCGGCATGTTTCAACTTCATCATGTTCATCAAGGCACACAACCTTGGCCTTCAAAGCAAGAGAGGGACCTTGCTTCATTCCCATGGCCCTAGCACGGTTGTCTAGAGCATTCTTGGTGGCAATCTTGGAGGCTTGTATCTCTTGCATAACTGCATTGATGTCATCTCAAGGTAGTTGAATTTTCCTTGAAGGGCCTTCAAGTCAACGGGCTCGAAGGGCATGAGAGCATTCACATACTTCCTCTTGATCCAAGCATCATCCACATAGGTTGCCCCAACATTGAAAAAGGCTTGGGCAAGAATCTTGAGTCTTGCATACATCTCTTCATGAGTTTCACTATCAAGCATGTAAAGCCTTCGACTTGATTGTTCAAAGCATCAAATCTATTCCTCTTCATGCTTTCATTTCCAAGAAATGCCACCTCAAGGCACTCCCAAGCTTCTTTGGCGGTGGAGACGTTTTGAATGTGATGAAGACCACTTTCTCCAACGGCAAGTTCAATCATGTGGAGAGCGGAAGCATTGAGTTGTTTCTCGGCTACCTCTCTTCTTGTCAAGTTGTTAGGATTCATGGCCTTGTATCCCTCTTGAATGATCCTCCAAAGCTCGATAGAGGAACTGTTGATATGAGATTTCATTAAGTGTTGCCAAGTAGCAAAAGCTAATGCATTAAGTTTAGGAGGTGGACCCAAAGGGTTTATGCGAGTATGATGGATAGGTGGGTCGGGAGAGTACACAAAGGGAACCCCATGGTACTCCGGCTTCCCACCTTCGGGAGTGGTGGTGGATGTGGAAGATTTCTTAGGGTCGGTTTCTTTAATTTCAACCCTTTCTTTTCCCCTTTTCCCTCCTCGGTATCACCGTCATGGGAGGTAGCGGAGTCATCTAGTGGGGTGGTCACCTTAGGAACCTTGCCACTTGCGAGTTGTGTGATCAACTCACGCATCTCGGCAAATTTGGTATCCATGGACGATATCAAAGATGTCTCCATCAATTTGAGATCGGCCATGGATGCCGTAGTGGCTTGGTCATCCACGGGATCACATCACTTCGTGTCATACTTAGGCGGTTAAGCCCAACAAGAGCCGAGGCTATGATACCAATTGAATAGGTGCTACTTCAATTTTAGTACTTTTTCAAATTAGGTTTGACACAAAAGGTAAATTCTCTAGATATGCAACTAAGATGATTTTACCTATATGACAAGCAAGCAACTAAACAAGATACACGAAGTAAAGACTATAAACAAGGATAGAAGTAACCGAAGTGAAAGCACGCAGAGACACGGATGTAATCCCGAGTTCCTCCTTTTTAGGGAGTACGTCTCGTTGGAGGGGTGTGAGCTACCACAAAGGTCAAAACTCAACCGCCACAAAGGCGGACGCACCTTCTTCTCCGATGAACCGCACCACAAAGGTTTGGTTCACCTTCCACTATCGGAATCCTTCAAGGCGGAAACCGGAGCCCTTACAACAACGATCCGGGGCACAATCCACAAGAGGATTGGGGGCTCCCGAACAGCTACAAATCTGTCACAAAGACAACAAGTGAGTACAATAAGAGGCTAGGTTTTCCCAGTGGAAATCCTAGCAAAGGGTCCCTCAAGTGAATGAGGGGGAAATGAAGAACGGCTTGGTGAAGATGTAGATCCGGGGCTTCTCCTTCAATCCTCCAAGTATCAACGAGTTTGGGTGGAGGGATTGGAGATCTATCAAATCTTGAGCTTGCAATTAATGGTGTTCTTCAATGTGGTCAAGCTGGTTGTCCAGAGGTAGGTGAAGGGTATTTATACTCCTCTCGAAAAATGGCCATTGAAGAGGTAAGTTGATGCTGCGCAGGAGAAGATCCGGTCGTGAGGCCGGCCAAACCGCCTGAGGGTCGGACCCATACCCGAGACAACCGGCCTCTGGGCCAGCCAGAACCGGCCGGGGAACCAGACCCTCACCGAAGCAACCGGCCTCTGGGCCGGCCAAGACCGGCCTGGGGACCGGACCCCTACCCGACGCAACCGGCCACTGGCCCGGCCAAAACCGGCTTGGAGTCCGGGCAGGTGGCCGAGACGGCCGGCCTCTGTGACCGGCTGGAAAGCCGGCTTCCTTGCTGAGATCTTCTCCCTTCACCTCAACACTTTGACACACCATCTTTCTTCCCTTTTTGCATAGAGAGAGATCCAAATATCTTTTGATATATAAGGTCATATTTCCTGTAGACACTTAGCGGTCCGTTAAATACTTCCAAGTGTTGTGATCAAGCATCAAAACAAGATTAACGGATTTGTCCTTTCAATGATGAGACTGAAATTGCTTGCTATTATCAGATTCGTCTAACAAAAAAAAAATTCATGACATGTGTGCTATGCTACGTGAAATGTGGCTTACGGGATAGTGTGTATGTTGTTGTTGACGAAAAGGTTGCCATGTTCTTCCTTGTTGTTGGTCATGGGTTAAAAATGATGTTGTTGCGAGGGCAGTACAAGAGGTCCTTATGGACTATTAGTTCACACTTTTCTGAGGTGTTTAAACCCATCTTATGTCTCCATGGAGGGTGCATTAAACTACTAGATCCTTCCGTTGAATCTCCCAATGAATACAAACGGAAGTGCTTTCCCGATGCACTTGGAGCATTAGATGACTGTCATATTGATGTTATTGTTGATGTGGGTGACCAAGGACGCTACAGAAATAGAAAACAAGCTATCACCACTAACGTGCTCGGTGTTGTTGATTGGACCATGAAATTTCTTTATGTGATACACGCTGCACTTGATGGCATACCGGACTTCTATCAAAGTGACAAACTGCGAGTTTATGGGGAGCTAATCCTTAGCGAGCTATTTATTTTCATGCACTTATGGACCTCTCGTGGACTTGAGGAAGCAATGGCTGCTGAGGTTGTCTTGAGAGTTTGTCATTTGTGATTGCTATCTTAAGAACTTGTAATATTGCGTATGAGAGTACACAGTTTGTTTGCTTGAGACTTCTTAAAAATGGTTTGTTTGCCTGAGATATTTAGTTTGTTTGCTTGAGACTTCTTAAAATGGTCGTTTAGTACCATAATATGTGGCTGCTCTGTACAATTTTGGCATGAATATAACAGTATAATGATCAAACTCTCGAGAAACTACAATTCATCACTTTTATATCTCCCAAACAACATTCAACCTCAATATCATTTTCTTTAGGGAATTCAACCTCAATATTTTGTCCGAGTCCGAATATCTAACCCATCCAAATATAAATATTGATATTCAATCTCAATATCAATATCCTGTGTATTGGACATTCACGCAATATAATGTCTAGCCACCCAATGCAAACATCTAACGGAGCATTAGTGAAAACACTTGTATTTGACATCACAAATTTGAAATGACAGCACAAACTTCCGATCCTACCTCTGCCAGTGGCCTGCTGCTTGCACCATGACGCCCAAGACGACAAACACAGGTCGCACTACACGCCGTTATGTAAGTATCAGCCACCATTTTCTCCCACCCCTATTGAGACCCATGACCGTCCTTGAGGGTGTGCAAGGTGAGCTACCGAACAGAGTACAGAGCCCCCAAAATTAGTAGCCCCAAATCTTAGTCAAGTGCTGCGAGGTGAGGCAGCCATTGTGGGTACCCCGGACTAGCTGTCCGAAATACCCGATTATGCTTAACACAACGATCCCGTGATCAGTCTGTCGTTGCACATAACCCGAATTGGATACCAAAGTTTACATCCATTACAATACTGAATTAAAAGTCTTACATAAATGGTCATTTAGACCAAGTCTTACATAGGTGCCTTCATGGGCCAAACCAAATATCAGCGGAAGCTACGGCGTAGAAGACATCAGATTCTAACGATGACAACCCGACAGGCAGCTGACTTGTGGAGATCCTTAGTTGGCGTAGAAGTTGCCATACTCCTGCTCGGCGTAGTGCTCCTCCTCGTAGTCTGGCTAGGTCAATAGCCAGGGACGAAACCAATATGAGTACATTTGAATGTACTCGCAAACTACCCCAACATGAGTATGCACTAGTTTTATTTTAGTTGACAACTTTTACTTATTTAAAACATCTCTATATCTTTATTGAAAAAAAATAAGAAGAGTTTTATAACTATCTTTAAAGAAGTCACCATTTTTATCTGTTTCTCCAAAACTCCTCCTTTTTTCCGATCATAGCCCGTCATGGTCCACTTTCATCCAACCACCTCATACCGATCCGTTGGTATAGGTGTAGGAAACATTCTCCACTTCATTTTTTCTTTTTAAAACTCAAAGTTCTTTTAAAAACTTGCACAAGGTCTTAGGACAGTCTCCCAATTGTCCATATCCGAGGACTCGGCTATTCGAATAGTTTTTAACACTCTGCAGAGGTAGCACGCTTTTAGCCCACATCCATCCGGCAACTCATCGTGTCTGCCACGTCTCGCCATACCAGGTGTATGCGAAGTAAGCCGCCGGCCATAGCCTCTTATTTGCTCATGCTAGTATAGGATCCTTCCCATATGACACTTTCCATCGACACCCAGTCCAGTTTCCCGTCAGAAACCCTAAGTGTGAGGACTCATAGTTTTGTCCGGCGGTTTATGGTGGAACCTTCTATCCTCCCCACCATCTTGTGTGAGGACCCGGGTCAGGGGGTAGGTCCTCGACCATCCCCTCATGCATAACGGAGTCATCTCCGTTGATGAGGTATCCCATACTAATAAGAGCAAACTACATGACTAAGCCTTTTCCCATATATGGTAAATGTGGTCGCACAGGGTAAGATTGGTCGCCATAGTACTAGGACACTGTGCATTTTTCATAAACATCACCATTTTCCACTTCTCATTCCAACACCGATATCTCGGCATTTCATAAACTCACAAGTAATTGCAAAGGAGTTTTGAACAAACCATATTTGTTTTTCCCATCCTATAGTTTGATATAACTATCTTATATTTCTACATAGGTGGCAAAATAGTTTCCATATACTTTTGAAATGGTTTTATAAATCTTGCTTTGAGAGTAAAACATGTTATGAAGTAGATGCATATGTTTGTAGTGCAAGCTCAGAGAATAGCTTGCCTTGCTTGGCAAAGTGATCTTGCTCTTGTTCTTCAATTTCAGCAAACTCTCCTTCCTCGATATATCCGACAACGTTCTCGTCTAATTAATAAACAAACAATGCAAACAATCACTAAGCTATACAAGCAATCATCTCAACACAACAATCATGAACATCACACATAGCTACTGCACACATCAAACCATACAATTTGGTTTCAAAATAATTGAATTAAACATCATTTGTTTAAGTTCAAAATTATGGCAGAAACTTGTGGAACATGTTTAATTCAATAACTTGAGTTCTGTTGGTCACAAAAATACAAACTAAAATTCTATGGAAAGCTACTGATGTGTATAAGACAACACAATTTGATTTGGTTCAATTGGAGTTACTAAACTCCCTACACATTTGTTTGAATCCAGAAGCTTATTAATCAAGTTTTTGCTACAACTCAAGTTAATTTTATCCAAAAATTAAATCCTTTTAGGGGTAACTTAACATGACTATATGTGACCTAACAAAATTGGTCCTAATCCATTTGGGTTAACCATTAAACTATTTAAATATTTTAGTGCAGAAGGGTGTTTAAACTTCAACTGAGTAAAACAAATACTACTGCACCAATAATTCTACCAAAATTAGGAAGCTAATACATGACAGTACTAAGCTAGAAAAATTGGTTTGGAATTATTTGGACTAACAGAGTATCAGAAACAAACAAGTTTAGAATTTAAGCCTTCTGTAGTATTTTTAATGATACTTTTTATTTATTTAATTAAATGGAATGAATCCAATTGGGTTGGTTAAATTTTTTAATAAGATTTCCAGAACAATTGAGTTTGATTTATTTGGATTCCTAAATCTTGAGATATTGAATTTACAAGTTCATATCAGTACTGAAAATTTCAGAGAATTTAAATTAGGAAAATCCACTGTTGTGGATAATGTTGAAATTGCTGACATGGGGGACCCACTGGTCAGTGGCACAGTTCACGCGGGGAAATTAATAAAACCCTGACGAGCGGGGCCCGCTCGTCAGTCTCTCTCTCTCTCTCTTTCTAATCGAAACGGTATGCTACCGTTGGATGGAGATCCAACGGCCCGCAACGAAACCATCGGCGACGACCATTTTTGGGCGGCGCCGTGGCTCCGGCGACGGCGAGGTTGGGCAAAACCTCACCTAGAGGGCTCGGAAGGCTTGGCGATGACGCGAATCGACGGCGGCGGCGTGGGGACAGCTTCTGGCCGAGTCTGCTTGCTGGGACGGAGCACAGCGTCCACGGCGAGCTTCTGAACTTCGCACGGGCACGGCAGCAACTCCGGCGAGCTCCCTACGGCTTCCTGTGCACGAACCAGGGGAAACGATGCGCGTGAGTGTGGTGAAGTTGGGCCAGCAGAGCAGAGGGGTTGGAGGGGAGAAAGGTGCAGCGAGGCGCTGCGGCCACGACGGACCTCGACGGCGGCAGAGCTTCGGCAGGGCACGCCCTCCTGGCGGCTCACGGTGAAACTGGAGAGGGGGAGCGAGGGAGTGGGATGGTGTGCTGCTTCCAGAGGTGCGGGGTGGGTTTTATAGCACGGGAGCCGGCGTATCGTGACGGGGCGCACGGCCGTGTCCATGGCGCACCGGCGATCTCTCGGCTCGGATTCGAGGCAGTGGTGCACGAGGCGTGGCGCTGCGAGGTCGAGCGGTCCGGGCACGTTCTAGAAGGCGCTGCCGAGCCGTGCGTGTCGGGGAGCAGCGAGCTGGGCCAATTTGGCCGGTCGTCGTCCGTTCAACCCACGGCGGAGATACAGGGGACAGGGGGCGGCATCGGGTCAAGGGAGGTGCTCGAGCGACTGCGGCGGTTGCAGAGGCACGGAGCGTGGACGGCTACGGGCAAGGGGGGCCTGGGGGGCCAGGGAACGGCGAGTCGCGCGGCGTGCGGCGTCGACACGGCGACGGAGAGGTAGGCGAAGAAGATTTTGCAGAAACCCCCTGGCTTCTCTCCTTTTCATTTTTTCTTTTGTTTTTCAAACCAGAAGCCTTTCCTGAATTTAATTAGGGCACTAAATCTAAAGAGGTCTGGAAATTCGCTTCGAAGATAATCTTCGCGTTCCCAAGTTGCTTCTTCTTCAGAGTGGTTAGTCCACTGGACTTTGTAAACTTGATCGCACGCCTCCGGGTAACACGGACATCTTCTTCGAGAATTTTGAGGGGTCTCTCGCGATAAGTCAGGTCTTGGTTCAGGTCGATGGAGAGGTGGTCGATGTTTTTGAAAACATCAGGCTGGTCAGGAACTTCAAGACACTTCCGGAGCAAGGAAATGTCGAAGACATCATGGTAATCTCCTAACTCCTGGGGTAACTCCAGCTGATAGGATACTTCTCCTCTACGAGCAAGGACCTTGAAGGGTCCAATATACCTTGGCGCTAATTTTCCTTTGACATGGAAACGCTGCATCCCCTTGAGGGATGTCACTCGGAGATAAACATAATCTCCGACGTTGAAGGTGAGGTCACGGCGCTTGGTGTCAGCGTAACTCTTCTGGCGGGATTGGGCAGTTTTGAGGCGTTCACGAATAAGCTGAACTTGCTCTTCAGCTTCTCGGAGGGTATCTGGTCCGAACAATTTGCTTTCTCCGGTATCGGACCAATTCAGGGGTGTACGACACTTCTTGCCGTAAAGGGCTTCAAAAGGGGCCATTTGCAGACTAGACTGATAACTGTTGTTGTACGAGAACTCTGCAAACGGAAGGCAATCTTCCCACTTAGAACCATAGGATAGAACACATGCGCGAAGCATGTCCTCCAATATCTGGTTCACTCGCTCAGTTTGGCCATCGGTCTGGGGATGATAGGCTGTGCTAAATGCTAACTTGGTTCCGAGGGCTTCATGAAGGGATTTCCAGAATCTTGAGGTGAATTGCGTGCCTCTATCAGATACAATCTTCTTAGGCACACCATGCAGGCTCACTATTCTGGAAATATACAGGTCTGCTAACTGAGCTCCGGTATGAGTGGTCTTGACAGGAACAAAGTGGGCAACCTTGGTCAGTCGATCAACGATGACCCAGATTGAATCATGGCCTCGGTTGGATCTTGGAAGTCCGGTAATAAAGTCCATTCCAATCTCATCCCACTTCCACTCGGGAATTTTCAAAGGTTGAAACAATCCAGCGGGTCGCTGATGTTCAGCCTTAACTCGCTGGCAGATGTCACACTTGGCTACGAACGAACCAATCTCTCGCTTCATTCCATGCCACCAAAAATTTTCTCGAAGGTCTTGGTACATCTTGGTTCCGCCGGGGTGGATTGAGTAAGGGGTCTCATGGGCCTCCTTCAGGATTAACTCCTTAAGCTCCGTGACATTGGGCACACAGATACGGTCATTGAATTTCAGCACTCCTTCAGCATCTTCGGTAAAACCGGGTGCTTTGCCGAGGGAAATCTTCTTCCTAATCCCCTCTATGCTTTCATGACCTTTTTGGGCTTCTTTGATTTGATCCATCAGGGTTGGGGTTAACTCTAAATTGGCGAGGTATCCATGGCTAACAAGCTCTAGTCCAAAATCTTGGAACTCTTTGAACAAGGCTGGCTGTTCGGCTTGGATCAGGGCATTCAGGGTGCAAGGTTTGCGACTAAGGGCATCGGCAACTACATTAGCCTTTCTGGGGTGATAATGGATTCCAATATCATAATCCTTGATTAATTCCATCCATCTCCTCTGTCGCAGGTTCAGATCTTTCTGGGTGAAAATATATTTCAAGCTTTTGTGATCTGTATAGACCTCGCAGCGATGTCCCGCAAGATAGGACGCCACGTTTTGAGGCAAGAACAACAGCAGCTAACTCCAAGTCATGGTTGGGTAATTCTCTTCATGTGGTCGCAACTGCCGGGACAGATACGACACAACTTTGCCTTCTTGCATCAGAACGCAACCAAGTCCGAGGCGTGATGCATCGCAATACACGTCGAAACTCTGGGTGACGTCTAGCTAGCATGATCAGGATTGGGGCTGAGGTTAGTCTCTTCTTCAGTTCTTGGAAACTATCCTCACATTTCTGAGTCCATTCAAATTTCTTGTCCTTCTTCAACAGTTGGGTCATAGGTTTGGCTATACTGGAAAATCCCTCAACGAACTTGCGGTAATAACCGGCAAGTCCGAGAAAGCTTCGGATTTCAAAAATATTGGTTGGGGATAACCAGTCGATAATGGCTTGAATCTTCTCGGGGTCAACAGAAATTCCTCCGGCAGACACAACATGTCCGAGAAATGCCACTTCACTGAGCCAAAACTCACACTTGCTAAGCTTGGCATACAGCTGGTGCTCTCGGAGAGTCTCCAAAACTAGACGCAGGTGTTCAGCATGCTCTTCTTCGGTCTTGGAATAAATAAGGATGTCATCAAGGAAAACTACCACGAACTTGTCGAGGTACTCCATGAAAATCTTGTTCATGAGATTCATGAAATAGGCTGGGGCATTGGTCAGACCAAAAGACATCATGGTGTATTCAAACAACCCGTAACGAGTGGTGAAGGCGGTCTTGGGAATGTCGTCTCTCGGATCTTCAACTGATGGTAACCTGTCCGAAGATCGATCTTGGAAAAGACTCGGGCTCCGTTCATTTGATCGAACAGATCCTCGATCTTGGGAAGAGGATACTTATTTTTAATGGTCACGTCATTCAGCTTGCGATAATCCACACACAGGCGTGTGGTACCATCTCTCTTGTCCACAAAAATAATGGGTGATCCCCAAGGTGAAGCGCTTGGGCGAACAAGTCCTTTGCTGAGCATATCTGCCAATTGTTTCTTCAACTCAACCGGCTCTTCCGGATTCATCCGATAAGGTCTTTGGGATATGGGGGATGTCCCTGGGATAAGCTCAATTATGAACTCAATTTCCCGGTCTGGCGGCATACCAGGCAATTCTTCTGGGAAAACATCCTTGAACAGGTGAACAACACGGATCTCATCTAGGGCAGGTCGAGCTATGCTCTCATGGCAGCCTGGGTGAGATTGACTAGTTTCAGACACATACTCCACTTCTACTTCTTTGTCGGTGGTGATGGATACAGCTCTTCTAGCACAGTCAATTCGACCATGGTACTTGGCTAACCAATTCATACCGAGTATAACATCGATGCCTTGGTGTCGAAGAATGACTCCCACGAAATAGGGACAGTCAAGCTCACGAAGAGAGTTCGTGTAAGGGGCTGAACACGTTGGTCAAACAACCCTCAACCTGCACGGCGACGGTGCTCGTCGAGCAAGCGGAGGGACATCACGACAGAGATGAACACCAGCCCGTACCCAGGTTCACGACCCTCGTGTGGAGGTAATACCGCTACTCCTGCTTGTCTGTATTGCACTGCTTGTAGAGGTTACAGTACAATGAGCTTGCCGAAGGCTCTCTTTTGGCAATGGTGTATACAAGGAAGGGAAGCAAGGGTCTTCTTCTTCCTTGCGCGTAAGTGGCGATGCTGGAATGAGAATGCGATCCTTTGCTACGGTGCACCTTGCCCTCCTTTTATAGGCGCCCCGTGCTCCCTCCGTGCACTCGCATTGTGGTAGGGCTGTCACGTGGCGCAGAAGGTGGAGCGCGGTGCATCGCAGCCCGGACGTCCATGGACGCGGTCCATGAGCGTAAAGCTGACTCCTGTAGCAGAGTACCCACCGTCCATGGAGGACGGCCAGCTGGGGCCGCAGAGGAACGTGGGGGTGCCCACGGTGACGTTGGCCTTGGAGCGTAGCGCCGGCCGGTCCCTTATCACCAAAGAGGAAATCCTTGTAGTCCGGAGCGGGTGACACAGCTTTATTGACCCCTTTAATCACCAAAATGGCAACTGCGGCGTCGTCGTCACCGCGCGCAGGGGCGCGCGTCACTCTGCGGCCGCTGCAGAGCCCATGTGCACTCTGCAGAGGTTGCTTTGCAGCGAAGCGATCTCCACGAGGGCTTGGATGCCCTGTAGAGAATTCGGCGTTGACCTCTCCCCAGGGGAGATTTCCTTAAAGAGGGGCAGCAGTGGATATGGCCTCCGCAGGCCTCTGCTGCCTCAAATCCCCTCGCGAGGCAATCCGCCTCACGAGGCTCTCCAAGCCGTAGGCTTGGTCCTTAGCGAAAATCGGCCATCAAGTGTCGAGGGCCGTATAGGACAGGCCCAGCACACCCTGGATTTCACTGGGCCGACAGTAGCCCCCGGGCCCATGATGGGCACGATGTAGTCTGATGGACGCAGGCGAACCGTCATGGGCCCAAAGTGTCCAGCCGGCCTGAGACACGTGCAGGGCAGTTACGCCGCGACGACACGTTCTCCTCGGAGATGATGGGCGTAGTGGGGGCTCCCACCACGTCTCGGTAACTGCTCGGAGGGGAATAAAGCCTGCAGCGCCGGTTCAGGCAGCAGTTACTGCATCATTTGCGCGCCCGTCTCCTTGCTCTTGACGCCTGCGCTCCTGTGTCTCCGGCGCTCCTCCTCCTTCACCGAGCTCCGCCGCCCTTCTCTCTTCGACCATGGGTCCCAAGAAGGGCAAGGCGGCAATGGCGAATGTACCGGCCGAGGCGCAGCAGGAGGAGGACGAGCTCGCGCCGGCGCTGGTGGGGACTCGCATCCACACTGCTGAGGCGCTGGACAAGATCCGACGGATGGCTGCAGGCAAGAACAACGAGCACGGCGCCACCGTTCTCAAGGCGGCGCGATTCGGCAAGCTCGCGGGGGGCTATATCCATCTTCTTCCCGACCATTTTCGCTGGTTTGGTGCCGCCGTTTTCTCCTTTCCTGGAGGAGGTCCTGGCCTTCTATCAGATCCAGCTCCTGCATCTGCACCCCAACTCCATCTTGATCCTCGCCATCTTCGCATATCTTTGCGAGGCGTATTGGGGGTGATGCCTTCCGTGGCCTTCTTCCGGAGCTTCTATGCGCTCCGCTCCACCGCGCCTGGCGAGCGGTCTGGTTGTGTGTCCTTCCGCATCGCGGATGGGATGGGAGGTATCTACATCCCCATGTCCTGGGGACGACAAACCCGTCACACGGGTGACGAAGAAGGTGGACGATTTCCGCCAGCGGTGGTTCCTCGTGGATGCCAAGAGCTGAATTCCTTCTTCGACGTCCCTGTGGCACCGCCCCTGAAGAAACTCGAATTGGTCGAGTGCGACCCTTCAGAGCCCGAAGATTGCGGACTTGGTCGCACGCATGAAGCTCGTCCGCGACGCTGGCCTACGGGCCAGATGGTTGCTGAAGACTTCGTGAGGCGCCGTATCGCCCCTCTCCAGAAGCACACAAAGCCGATGTGGATGTATTCAGGCCCGGCGGACGCAATGCGGCTGCACTGCAGCTCCACCTTCCTGAAGTCGTAGCTTCCATAATGGGCATCCTCTTCACCGCCCCGGAGGTTCCTGTGCCGCGTAGTGAGCTCGCGAAGCCACTCCATCAGATTACCCCGAAGAAGCGCCTCGCGATCCTGGAGCTGATGCCGGAGTTCACCCCTCAGGGCCTGGCTGGGAGGACAAGAAGGAGGACGCGGTGCCCGTGGTGGAAGAGGACTGGGCCTCGGAATCCCACGCCGCATCTGACGAGGATCTGGGCGCACCTGTGGAGGGGCGAATCCCTCGGCAGGGGAGGCGAGCTCTTCGAAACCTGCTCTTCCAGAGGGAGATGTTCTGGAAATTTCGTCCAGCGGGGACGAGGATTCCTTGTGGCCCCTTCGCGCCAGGACGCGGAGGGGGAGGAAGACAGTGATGAGGAGGCCGTAGCGGGACGCTGCGACCCCCGCTCCAAGGCTTTTCACGACAGGGCCGCCAAGAGCCCAGTGGGCACCCTCTCAAAAGGAAAGCCGAGGCTGCTCCTGAGGGGCCGGCTCTGGAGCTGCTTCGTCGAGGCCGTGGCGGTCATCCACCACGATGTGGGTCGACTCACGCGCCAAGTCATCTGGGTAAGCGTTGGCCCCTGTCTTTGCATCTTTCGAGAGTTTCCTTGCTCTCCTATTGATGGCCTTCCCTGTTTGTTTGTTAGGGATCTTGTGACGGCAAGTGCCGGAGGCTCCGCAAGGCTGCGGAGGTCGGGGCCTGGCCTCGGCAACCGTCGAGGAGCCTGTGGAGCCCTCAGCTGAAGAGGTTGCTAATCCCGTAGTGACCGAGGCCTCGGAGCCGGTGGCGGAGGAGGCCACGAAGCCTGTGGGGGAAGGCGTAGGGCATGTGGTGGTTACGCCTCTGGCCGGAGCAGCTACTTTGTCTTCTACCGCGGAGGCGCGCCGAGGAGGAGGCGTGGTGGTGCGCACACCGACACCACCATGTCCGTCACCCACCAGAGCGGCAAGAGGAGGTCGCCGCGGAGGAAACGGGGGGGGCTCGCCGGCGAAAGGAGGCGCTGACGTTGAGATGGGGGAGAGGATTACCCGCCGCCCCTAGGCACCGACGCCGCGATGGAGGAAAATGTCCCTCCGCCGCCCCCGCTAACGCAGATGCTGAGGGGGCGGCGGCTTCTTCTGGGATCGCAGCGGGCTCGGCGGCGGCGGACCCCATGGCGGCTGGGCAATCTTCCCCTGCCCCTGAAGCTCGAGAGGAGGCGCGGTTGAAAACGACGGTGCTGGAGCCCATGGCCCCAATGGCGGAGAGGGCTCGCACAGCCCCCAGGCCGAGGTTGACGCAGGCCCAAGTTTGGAGGTTCCCACCCTCGAAACTAGTGCGCACGAGGGAGCCTCCATGTCTCGTGGGAGTTCCCGGGCTCTGGTCCTGGGTGGCACGAGCTGGAGCGGCGCTCGCCGCAGCTTCTACCTTCCGCCTGGCGTGGGGTGCCCTGGATGGGCTGGAGGCCCAACTCGCCCTCGAGGAGGCCGAGCTCGCCAGAGAGTACGACGAACTTGAGAGGGCGTGGACCCGCTTCTTCGAGGTCGTGGAGCAACGCCGCCATGACAACGGCCATGCAGGCGCAGCGAGAGGAGGCGCTGCGCTTCGCCAAGGAGGTCGCGAGAGCGCGGTTCGCGAGGCTCAAGAGACCCTGGAGCCACTCCAGGCAGAGCGCCAGGCCGCTGCAGAAGATCGCGGGCGGCCGCGGTGGAGCGCCAAACCGCTACCTCAGAGCGGCGCGATCCTCGAGACCACGCTAGCCGCTCAGCGCCAAGAGCTTGCCGACCGCGAGGGGAAATTCGCCGCAGAGTCGGAGGCTACGCGGAAGTCTTTGACCAAACCGCGTGTCCTTGGATGCCCGTGAGCAAGTACTGGCGGCGCGTGAAGCGGAGGTGCTCAAACGCGAAGAGCGGCAACTGCAGGCTGACAAGGAGTTGTCCACGCAGTGCGCGGATCTGGAGGCGCGGGAGGGCAAAACTGGCCGAGGCCATAGGCAAGCATCACGCGCTAGAGCTCGATCCTTTGGATTTTGCGGTGCTGTTGGGGTGCTCTTGAGGCACAGTCACCGTACTCAGCCCCCGCTCGCGAGGTGCGCATGGGGAAGAATATAAGCGCGAAATGAACTAAGATGATGAAAAGTAAAACTCACCACCAAAATATTACATAGCGGCGCCTCAGCGCAATGTTTCATGAGAAACGAATTGGTTCATTACACTTGGTGTACCAAGATAAAGTTTTCCATGTCGAGGCATGGGGACCACATTCAGTGGCTGAGACTCTTCACGGCCTGCGGCGGCACGTAATCAGGAGAGCTCAGAGGGGCTGGCCCTCGGGAGGAGAAGCTTTTGTGAAGCTTGGAGGTGAAGTTGTGTGCTTCCCTCTAGAGACAAAAAATGTCTGGCGTGACTATGATCACGGGTAGAACTTGCGTAGATGCGCGATGTTCCATGGATTCTTGGGAATGCCGTCCTCCGTTTCGAGGCGTACCGCGCCAGGCCTGGCGATGTGTGAGACCCTGTAGGGGCCTTCCCACATTGGCGAGAGCTTGTGGAGACCTTCCCTGGAGAGGATTCTCCTGAGGACGAGGTCGCCTGTCTCGAGAGTGCGCGGACGTATGTGGCGGCTGTGGTAGCGTCGCAGGTCTTGCTGGTACTTGGCTGCCCTGAGGGCGGCACGGCGGCGCAACCCGTCAAGGAGTAGCAGGTCGTCGCTGTGGAGGTCTGCTTGATCGTCCTCGTTGAAGGCAAGGACCCGTGCGGATCCATGCTTGATCTCTGTGGGGAGGACTGCTTCAGCTCCATACACGAGCAAATGGCGTCTCACCAGTGGGCTTCGTGGGGTTCGTGCGGATGGACCAGAGCACGGACGGGAGTTCGTCTATCCAGCCCTTGCCGTAGCCCTTCAGGCGATTGAAGCCTTGTCTTGAGGCCCTTGAGGACCTCAGCATTTGCTCGCTCGGCTTGGCCGTTGCTCTGTGGGTGAGCCACCGAGGCGAAGCAGAGCTTGGTGCCGAGGCTCTCGCAGTAGGCCCTGAAGATGCCGCTGGTGAATTGTGAGCCATTGTCGGTGATGATGCGATTAGGCACACCAAAGCGGCAGACCAGGCCTCTGATGAATTTTACTGCGCCCTGGCCGGTATGCTGCGCACTGCTTCAACCTCTGCCCACTTGGTGAACTTGTCGACTGCCACGAAGAGGAACGGTAGCCCCCTTGTGATCTCGGGAAGGGTCCCAGATGTCAAGCCCCAGACCGCGAAAGGCCACGAGAGCGGGATGGTTTGGAGTCCCAGTGCAGGCTGATGACTTGCTTGGCGTGGAACTGGCACGCATCGCAAGACTGGACGATGGTGGTGGCATCTTGAAGCACTTGGGGCCAGTAGAAACCGCTCCTGAAGACCTTGCCTGCCAGGGTGCGTGCAGAGGAATGGTGGCCACACTCTCCACTGTGAATGTCTCTGATCAGCATGCGGCCTTCCTCGGGGGGGACGCACTTGAGTGCAATTCCATTTGGGCGCTTGCGGTACAGGTCTCCCTCGAGGATGTAGTATGACTTGGCTTGTCGAGCCACTCGTTCTGCCTCCGCGTCTTCTTCAGGAAGGACTCCCTTCAGCAGGTAGTCTTTGAGTTCGTCAACCCAGCCTGTCTCTTGTGCACCATAGCCAGCAGCAGACGCTCCCCTGAGGATGGACCGCAGTTGGGTGCCCCACCTATAGGAGGTGGTGGGAGTACTTCGTCTGTGCTTGCGGCTGCTGCTTCTTGTGGCTGCTTTATGGACGCCTTGGAGAGTCTCTCTTCAAACGCGCCGGCTGACTGGGCCTGCCTTCGTGATGCTCGCTTGGCGATGTCATCTGCCTCTGGTTCTCCTTTCGCGGGATGTGCATGAGCTCCATGCCCTGAAGTGCTTCTCGAGCTTGCGGACCTCTTCAAGGTAGGCGGCCATGTGGTCGTCTTAGGCGTGTAGCTCTTGTTGGAGAAGTTAACCAGGAGCTGGGAATCACCCTTTATGAGTAAGTGCTTGACGCCAAGGGCGATTGCGGCTCTGAGCCCGGCGAGGAGGCCCTCGTACTCGGCGATGTTGTTGGAGATCTTGTCTATTGTGAAGCACAGCTGGATGGCGTAGTAGAGCTTGTCACCTTTTGGTGAGGTTAAGACAACGCCAGCCCCACCATTGCGGCAGGCGAAAGCTCCATCGAAGTGCATGGTCCAGTGGCTTGGCATTGTATCTCCGATGACGCGGTTTCTTCTTCGCGAGGCTCTTCAGGAGTTGGGTCTGTCCACTCGGCGACGAAATCCGCCAGCGCTCTCCCTTTTATGACTCTTGTGGTGTCGAAGCGCAAGTTGAATGGCTGCAGCTCAATGTTCCATCCTGCGACGCGGTCAGTAGCGTTGGGGTTGCGCAGGATCTGCTCCAGGGGGAAGGACGTGACCACCGTGATGGGGTGCCCTGGAAGTAGTGGCGCAGCTTCCTGGAGGCGATGAGTAGCGCGAGGAGGAGCTTCTGCTGCACTGGGTACCGCTCGCGAGCATCTCGCAGTACAGTACTGACGAAGTAGACTGGATGCTCGACGAGGGTCGTTGATGGTGCGGCAGCGTCGGCTCCCTCGAGAGGCTCCTCAGGAGTTTTGGCGAGGTTTGCCTGTGGAGGAGCCTCGGCAGGGTGCTCGTGGGGGCTCGACTTGAGGCTGTGGGCCTGGCACTGGGTCTGGAGAGACTGTTCCTCGTCGGGAGGTTCTGGACTTGGTGTGGCAGTGCTTTTCTTGGGGAGAACTGGCTCTTCTCTTTCCACCACCAGGACGGCGCTGCAGTTTGTGGAGTGGCTGCTAGGTACAGCTTCAGATGCTCGCCTGCCCTGGGGGCTACCATGACTGGTGAGCTAGCCAAGTATTTCTTCAAGTCCTCAAATGCTTGTCAGCCTCTGGAGTCCACTTGAAGGTGCCGGATTTCTTCATGATCTTGAAAAATGGCAAGGCTCTCTCGCCGAACTTGGAGATGAAGCGGCCTAAGCTGGCCATGCATCCTGCTAGGCGCTGCATGTCCTTGAGGCGGCGAGGTGGCTGCATGTCTTCTATAGCCTTGATCTTGTCAGGGTTTGCTTCTATGCCGCGGTGGGACACGAGGAACCCGAGGAGCTTGCCTGAAGGCACCCCGAAGACGCACTTGGCGGGGTTTAACTTGATGTTCACCTTGCGCAGGCTGGCGAAGGTTTCCTCGAGATCCTTCAAGAGAGTGTCTCCCTCGCGAGACTTGACCACGATGTCGTCGACATAAGCTTCTGCATTTCTTCCCATCTGAGCCCCCAAGGCGATCCTCATGAGCCTCTGGAAGGTGGCGCCGGCTTTTTCAGGCCAAAGGGCATGCAAGTGTAGCAATACACACCACAAGGGGTGAGAAATGCTGTTTTCTCCTCGTCTTCCTTGGCCATTTTGATCTGGTGGTAGCCTGAGAAGGCATCCAGGAAACAGAGGAGATCACAGCCGGCGGTGGAGTCCACAATCTGGTCTATCCTTGGCATGGGGTATGGATCCTTGGGGCAGCCTTGTTACGTCTGTGTAGTCGATGCAGAGCCGGCCTCCTCCATTGGGTTTTGGGACAACCACACCGTTGGAGAGCCAAGTGGGTGGGCAACTTCTCGAATGATGTCTGCTGCTTTCAGCTTCTCTACTTCTTTGATGATGAACGCTTGCTTCTCGGGGGCTTGTTTCCGCGCTTTTTGCTTTACAGGGCGTGCGTCTGGACACACGGCTAAGTGGTGCTCGATCACCTCCCTTGGTACACCGGACATTTCTGACGGAGTCCATGCGAACATGTCAGAATTTGCCCGAAGGAAGGCGACGAGCGCGCTTTCCTATTTGGGAGGCAAGCCAGCGCCTATGGTGACGCTAGCCCCCGAGCCTCAGCCCCCGAGCCGCTGGTGCTCAGCGACACCTTCTTTGTAGATGCTTGCTCTTGAGTGAACAGTTGTTTCTTCTTCTTGGGCCTCTCGAGAGGCTCCATGTCCTCGTCAGCGGGGAATGCCATGGCAGCGGCCTTGTAGGCGATCTCGACGGCGCGCGTGGCGTCCTGTATGTGA